>BSBN01001434.1:1200000-1800000 GCA_027924645.1 Cunninghamia lanceolata
ATGTTGATTCAATAAATGAATGGAGTCCTTCAATGATCATGATGGATTAATGTTTGTTCAGAGAAAGTGAAGGTGATGAAAGACAATAATTTCTCAGAGAGGATAAATTGTTCAGTTTTGCACAGAGAGAAAGCTCAAGAAATGGTGAATTAGTTTGAGATTGTTTTGCAGAGGTATGAAGTATTTTGAAGATCAAAATTGAATGACTGTAGGTGTTGAAGACAGTTAAAGGTTGATTGCAAAGAATTTATTTTGTTTGTCTTAAAAGGGAGAAATAAGGTTTTGTTTTTTTATTGAAATAGGGAAATCCCCTGAGTTATAATTTTCATTGAATGTTGATGTTGTAATGTCAGTGAGACATGCAGAGAAGTACAATATGCCAGTGAGGCAGAATTGTAATGTCAGTGAGACAATTGTAATTAGAAATTTGTGTTAAGCCAGTGAGGCAGTTTAGTGGTTTTTATACCCCAGGAGGGTTTTCCACTCGAGAAATTTCTTGTGTCAAGTTTTGTTTTGATACTCTGCATATTTTCTTTGTTCTATCTAAAGAATTCTACAATTGTGAATTTAAATTAAGAAAAGGAGTAAAAAGTGTTAAAATTGTTATCAACACTGATTCACCCCCCCTCTCAGTGTTGAGTGTATTCCTACAAATCACATAGGAGGGTGCCCCTAGGTCACCAACCGCAACGCTATGTCTGCAAGACACAACACACAACAATAAAATCAGAGAGAGGAAATATAGAAGAATGATGATACAAATAGAAGAAGGTCACAACAGAGGTGGTCTCCTGGTATCTCGGACCTTACAAGAGAGTCAAGGGTGATCCTAGGAGGCCTAAACAACAACACATCACGGGGAGAAGCACATCACGAGAGAGATAAAGGGTTAGAGATACTCACCTATAGGGACCACCAGGCTAGCAATTGTTATGGATTTTTATGTTTATCTCAATGGTTAAGGCATTATCACTTCTTCTCTCTTCTGTAGGTTCATGAGCTTGCGAGGGTAACCATGTAGGAAAGGTATCACTTAATGATGGTTGAGAGGGGATGATGCCATTTTCTGTGTCAGTTATAGGACCATTTGAATGAGATTATTGAGGAACCCGAAAGATGCCCATTTCAGTCCCTATATAAGGTGTTGGAATAGCTTGAGTTAGATTGTTAGTTTGTTCTTCAGTATCATGTAGATTTTCATTGTTTTCCAAGGTATATGAAGGTTCAAGTAAATATGCCTGATCCGTTTCTTTGTTTAACATGTAATTGAGAAGTTCTTGAACATCAGGTGGTAAATTTTCCTTAGATTGAAGCAAATGGTCACAAAGAGAATCTACATCATCCAAAGCTTCTTCCTGGTTAGGGAGAGAGGGAAGGGATGGAAGAGTAGTATGGATAAATGTGTCAATGATATCTTCTTCTTGTGCCAATATATCCTCACTAAGTGGGGTTATGTTGGGACAAGTCTCTTTGTTAGATAGATTACCCATTGCTATATCATTCTCATAGGTCTCGGAAAGGATTTGCATTATGTCATCATGAAACAGAGGGAGAGAGGGAACAATGTTCTCATCACTAATTTCCCCATGATTGTTTTTAGCCATAAAATTAGTGAGATTCTCTATGATTGAAGGAAAAACATCCATAGCCGCAAGAAAGCTATCAAAATAGGCTATTGTTTGAAGGATATCATAAGTGGTGCTGCTCATGTCAATTCCATAGATGTATGCTATTTGATGCAAAACTTGAGGGTGTTGATCAATTAATTTGCAAAACTTATCATAATTCATGATGTACTCAAATAGATCTTCCAAAGATGAGTCCTTAGGAGAAGCCATGAATGCTTTTTTTTTTGTACTTTTTCAATGCAAATAAGTGACAGCAAAGGTGTTGTAAGGACTTTGATCAGGGGAAGCAAATTATATGTCTAATAGCAGTCCAATACAGCAATAAGATCCTCCACAACACACTTTTGATGCAAATCTAAGATGATGACAAGTCAAAATATAGTGAAAATACACTATAATATGCGATTTTTCACCAAATGTCAATGCAAAAAAGCATGACAAAGGGTGTTGTGAGGAAAATGATGATGGAAAGAAAATTATATCAGTAATAACAGCCTCTTAATGCCAAAATATCTGTCACAACACGCTTTTAGTGCCACTCAAGGTCAACCCCTAGTGAAAATATAAAATAGGCAATTTTTCACGGTTTTTCAATTTCAAGACCTAGCAAAAGGGGTGTTGTAAAGAATTTTAGGAGGTGAACCAAATAATATTGATGATATAAGTCACATCAATCCATAAAATTTGTTACAACACAGTTGGAGTGCAAACTAGGCCAAACCCTAGGGCAAAAATAACAAAGATGTGTGGTTTTTCACCAAAATTTCAATACAAGAGCCTGATAAAAAGGTGTTGTGAAGATTTTTAGGAGGGGAAGCAAATTATTACCCTGATAACAACCAATTAGTACAAAAATATCTTTCACAACACGCCTATGGTGCAAATTTAGAGAGTCGATAAGGCTAGATCTAGTGAAAATCAATGTTTTTGAAGCCCTAGGTTTGAGATCTTGACACAAAATGCTATATGAATGTTTTCAAATATGATATATGATAAAAATGAAATACACTCAGATCTGAAAATGATTTCCAAACCCTAATATGCAAAATGCAAGTGTAAATCTAAAGAAAAATCAATGAAAATGCTAGTTTTTTGTTGACTTTTTCTATGCAAAAATGCAAAGTTTTAAAATCTAAATGCAAATTTGTACTAAAATGCAAGACTACAGACAAATGCAATTTTGAATGAGTCTCTAAAATTAGTAGAAAAATCTGAAATAAGATTTTACCTACAAACCCTCGATTTTGGAATTACTAGGTTATATGCAAAATTCACAATTTTCAACAAAACCCTAACAATTTTATGATGAAAATGCAATGCAAGATATTGAAATTTTGTAATTTTCTATAATTTTCTAATATGCAAAAATCATAAATTTGATGAAATTCAAATTAATTGATGCAAAATGCAAAACCCTAGCATGCAATTTTTTTCCAATTTTTCTAAATTTTCAGTTTTTTTGTAAGTTTTTCAATGCAATAAGATGAATGAGTATATGAATGAATGTAATCACTATAAATCTAAAGCAAAACACTCAGCAAGGTGCTAACAAGTCCAATAACGTGGGTTCACCAAAATGTAAAGGGTAAAATTTGGATAGTTGAGTTTTTGGTAGTTTTGGTGTATATCCTCCTTTCACACTTACATTCAAGGACCTAGGGTCAAGTTGCAATGTACTATCATACCATAGGTCACTATTGAGATGTAGGGAAAGTTGGATTTTTATGATTATATTGACAATTTCCTTCTCTTATGCTCAATTGTACCTTAAAACCCTAATTATGCAAATACGATAGTAAACAGAGGAATTATAGAAAATGCTTATGCAGAAGGATGTAAAATAACAAATAACTATGCCAGTTTTTGGGGTTCAAAGATGGAAAAGTCAGGGACTAAAGAGCGGGCGCCCAAGTCCAAGGCCCTGCTTTTTGTCAAGATCTGGAAACAAGGTCTGAAACCTATATCTGTTGTATCAGAGATGTTCCTGTTGTAGAACTTTGAGGACTAATGAGCGGGCACCCAAGTCCAGGGAGCTATTTCTTTCACTGATCTGCAATCTTGACACTCTGTTGTACCCTCTTGCAACTTCACTTTGTCTACAACTCCAACCTGTAACCTGCAATCATGGAAACTTTGGGAGGGGGTTGTGGTGTTTAGAGGCTTGCCTCAGTCAAGCCCTGAAGAGACATTCAAGCCTTCCGAACACTGTTGTCAGATGGAGAGTGCATGCCTTGGGAGGTAGAGGCAAAAACTAAATGATAAATGCTCAATAATCACAATAGATGTCACCTTGTAGTGAAGATCTCATGGGAGGAAGAAGCTCTTCATTCCATGAAGAGATGGATGCTCAAATCCACAAACATAAACACATAGACAACACAAATCTGCTCTTGCAACACAATGAAAACCTTGAATCACCTTTAGAATGCATAAAGTTCACAATAGCCATCTAGTTTACAAATGAATGCCTAAACATGTTTATATATGCAACTACAAACATTCCCACCAAGATTTCATAAATTCAAACTTACCGTGTCGGCCTAGGGACCAAATAATGGTCATAAACCGACACTAGAAATTTGGGCCTAACCCAAAATAGGGCAGGACTAGGGCACGGGCGCCCAAGTCCTCCCCCCTATTTTGGGCAGGGTTAGGTTCAAGGGGTCCCCTAGGCCCCATTTTTCATGATACCTAGGGTTCATTCCAATAGGATGTTGAATTATGATGCAAGATGTCCTAAATGCACACTAAAGACCCAGGAGCTAAACCTTTTGAGGGAAAAGCCCCCAAGGGGACATTTTCTAACATTACACCAGGAATTAAGTGAAGTCAAAACTAAGCTTCTTGCAATGGAGACCAAAGTCAAGGTGCTGGTGACCATGTGCCTGAAGGTGATTCATAGGGTGGCGACTACTTTCACCATTCTTTAGGAAGACCACCAGGACCAGGTTGTCAAAGATGCGAAGACTACAAACAATGAGGAGATATTGGAGCTCCTGAAAGAAGATTGGAATGTTTTGTTTAATTAGTTCTTGCTTTTGGTGCTATTTTTGGACTTGGTTCTCTTTCTATACTGCTATGTATTTTAGCTATTAATTAGCTATTTTTGTGATGTTTGTGGCCGCTGGCTAGTTTTGTTGCCCGTGGGGATTTTTTTATAGGGATCTGCACCCTTGCTTGTAGCTTACTAATATCAAAAACAAAAATGCATCTAGAAATTGGGGTAGGAGAGATGAGGTTAGAATTTTACAGAACCCAAATAGTAAGACCCAACAAAATATGCCATCCACATCTAAAGACAAGTTGGATCAAGTGATGAATGCTTTAAAAGATCTTAGCTATAAAGTAGCCAGAGCAGAAAAAGGACTAGGAGTTGATAGGCAAGGCTATCAAAAGTAGGAAAAAAGACCTTGGTTGCATGACATGCCATATAATACTAATTGGCATAATGGGAAGCCTATTCTGAATAACAGTAACAATCAAAGGAATCAACATAATAGAGACCCTCCAGATCCACTAAGAAAAAACATCAATATGGTGGAAGATATTCCTTAGTGTATAGTTTGTCAGATGTGTCATTCACTATTGCAGTGCATGGTTGCTAAGTCTTTCCAAACTATTGATAATAATTGTGATGAATGTAGTGAACCACATTATATTGAGGATGATAGTATCAATATGTTTTTTACTAATGGAGACTACTCTTCTTTAGATTAACATGATGCTGAATTAGATGAATTTGATATGACCCAAGCATTGTCTTAGATGAAACTTTCTGTCCCATTACTTGAAATGTTGAATATTGAAGACCATAGAAATAAAGCATTAGCTTTAATCTTTGGTGTTACTAAATAAACAAGTCAAGATGATAAGCATAAGGAAGTAAGCTAGGTGAATGATGTAAAAGAAGAGGAAAATCCAAAGGTATATCTGGGAGCCACTCTCACAAAGTGTCCATCTCAGATAGTAGCCTTTTATGTTTCTCTGATCATAAATGGTAAGAAGATTAAGAACTGCATGTTTGATTCAGGTGCATCTACTAACATCATGCCTTTGACCATTATGAAAGATATATGATTAAAGACAGATAAGGCACGTGGTAAGTGCTTTTCTATGGATAACCAAGAGGTGCATGTTATTGGAATTATCAAGAATGTAGACTTTATTCTAGCAACTTACCCTGAGAAGCAGTATAGAATGAATGTCACAGTGGTAGACATTGAACCTCAGTATGGTATGTTGTTGTCCAGGAGATGGGTTGCACTAGTTGGAAATAGTATGCAGTTAGATTTGTCTTATGCCATAATTCCCATGAATGGCAGGGAGGTTAAGTTGGAAAGAGAAAGAAGGACACAACACATGATTGAAGAGGATGAGTCTATCGATCAGGTATGCTTTGTTGATGTTGATTGTGAAAATTTCTAGGTAGTGTCACCTATTCTTGATGTCGGTATTAAAAAGCCCATTGAGTATGAGGTAGAAAATTCTTAGGGCAAGAATGAGATACTGTCCATGTATTTTGATGGTGCTTGTTCAAAAGAAGGATCAGGTGCAGGAGTAGTTTTTCTTGCTTCTAGTGGTAAGATTTTTAAATTTTCATTCTTGCTAAAGTTTGAGTGCACCAATAATATTGCAGAATATGAAGCACTCTTGTTTGGGTTAAATATAGTACTGAAACATGGGATTAAAACACTCAAGGTTTTGGGTGATTTAGAGCTCATAGTTTCACAAATTTGAAATAAATATGCATCAAAAAATAAAAGGCTAAACAATATAAGCATGTAGTTTGGGATACCATATAGCTGTTTGATTCATTTTCTATTAATTGGATTGAGAGATCAAGGAATGTCATGGTAGACTTTTTGGCAAATGTTGCAATCAGACCAAATGATATCACCTTGGATGACATTGCATGAGTGGAAATAAAGGTGAGACCTATTGTCCTTGATAACATTTCCAGTTGGAAAGTGTTCAATGATGATAAGGATTTGATCAGATTTCTGCATTGCATCGATGAGTATGAAAATCAAGAAATAGACCTTCAGAATTTTGTAGAAGTTGTTGATGGAAAGGAGATGCTGTTTGGTAATGAGGTCATACAACTGAAGAAAAATAAGATCCAAAGGGGATTGGTTTCTTTAGAAAGAGCCTTTGATAATAGTGATCAATTTGTTACTAAGAGCACTCTAACTAATAAGCAAGATTTGGAAGAAGTAAATTTGGAAACAGACAATGCTCCAAAGAAAGTGTACATTGGTCAGCAATTGCCCCCTCACATTAGAATAATGTTGATCACTTTGTTGAGGAAGTATAAGCATGTTTTTGCATGGTCCTATGATGATCTAAAATCTTACAGAGAGGACCTATTTCAGTATGAGATTCCATTGAAACCAGATGCTAAACCATTTAGGCAGAAACAGAGACCCATCAATCCAACCTTAGCTCCAAAAATGCAGGAATAACTGATTAAGTTGAGAGATAGAGGAATTATGAAACTCATTAGACATTCCACTTATGTCTCAAATTTGGTTCCTATTAGGAAGAAGAACAGAGACATCAGGCTTTGTGTTGACTTCAGGAATCTGAATATATCCTCTCTGAAGGATAACTACCCTCTGTCCAATATGGAGGCCATGTTGCAAAAGGTTACAGGTTGTGAGCTCTTGTCCATGATGGATGGATTTTTAGGATATAATCAAGTAAAGGTGTTGACAAATGCAGGTGCTACGTTTATGGATGTTGAATTTATAGGTCTCATAGATTCCATATTAGTTGTGTATTGGGATGATATGACAACACACTCTAAGAGAGCAGAGGATCATTGTATGCACTTAGAGAAGATTTTCAGCAGGGCGTTGGAATATGGTATTTCATTGAACCCCAAGAAATGTGCATTTGGAGTTACTAAAGTCAAATTGCTAGGGCACATTGTGTCCAAAGATAGAGTGAGAATTGATCCTAAAAGGGTGGAAACCATTGACAAAATCCCAATACCCAAGATAGTTAAAGGTATCCAATCATTCTTTGGTCAAATCAACTTTGTAAGAAGATTTGTTACTAATTTTGCAGAGATAAACAAGCGCATATCAAAGATGATGAAGAAAGGTGAAATAATAAATTGGGGAGATGAAGCAGTCCTGGCATTTTAGATTATAAAAGAAGCTATCAAATCAGCCCCTGTGTTGAAGTCTCCTGACTTCTCAAAACCTTGTCAACTATTCTCTTTTGCATCTTTTCATACAATTGTTGCAGTCTTTTTGTGAAAGAATGATGAAGGGTATGAACAACCAATAGCATTTTTAGTAAATCATTGCAAGCTGCAGAACTCAAATATGATATAATGGAAAAGCAAGCATATGCCCTAGTTAGAGTAGTAAAGAACTTTAGGCCTTATTTTGTGGGTGCGTAGATTATAGCTTATGTCCCTCATTCCGCAGTAAAAGATATTTTAACACAATAGGAAGTAATAGGTCAACGTTGCAGGTGGATAAACAAAATACAAGAATTCAACATTGATATCCAAATTACCAAATTGGTGAGAGGATAAGGTCTAGAGAAACTAATGACTAAATCAAATTTTGAGGCCTGCCAAGTTACCGTGGTTGTTGATGATAATAAATATATTGAGAAGGATGTGCAAAGTTCAAAATGGTACAAGGACATTGTCTAATATTTATAGGATATGATGTGTCCAACTCACCTAGATGACAACCAAAAGAGAACATCGAAGTTGCAAGCATTGAAATATGTCATCTTGCAAGGATAATTATATTGGAAAAATCCTGAAGGTGTTTTTCTCAAATGTGTGAACGAAGATCAAGCTGCAAAAATTCTGGCCGAAATGCACAATGGAGTATGTGGAGGACATTATATAGGACTACTGCACATAAGATCTTGAGGTCAGGCTATTGGTGGCCTACGTTGTTCTTTGATGTTCACAGAATGGTAAGGAAGTGTGAATCTTGCCAGTGATTTTCAGGAAAAATGAATTATGTAGACTCCTTGCAACTTAGGACTATCATTGTTGAAGCCCCTTTCCAGCAGTAGGGTATTGATTTCATTAGTGAGATACCATAAAAATCAAGTGGTGGACATAGTTGGATATTGGTTGCCACATATTATTTCATGAAGTGGGTTGAAGCAATTCCTATCAAGAGGGATACAAGTAGGGTAGTTGCAAACTTTATTTTGGATCACATAATAACTAGATTTGGAGTACCTGTGAATTTGATCATAGCCAATGCAATGTGTTTTAGGTCTGATGAATTTGTGAACTTCTACAATAGTTATGGCATTACCTTGTCATATTCATCGCCATATCACCCACAAGGTAATAGCCAAGTTGAATCTAGCAACAAGAGTTTGATGGAGATAATTCAAAGGATAATTGGGAAGAATAAGGAAGCATGGGATTCCAAGCTCAAATTGACAGTATGGGCTAATAAGGTAACTATCAAGAAAGCAACAAGAAAGTCCTCTTTTGAGTTACTATATGGAGTAGAAGCAAGAATGCCTGTAAACAACCTCTTTCTGATATATAGGTTTATTCAGGAGAATGATGATGAATTGCAAGATGTAATGTCAAAAAGGGTTAACCAGTTAATTGAATTAGATGAAACTAGAAGAGAGGTACAAAACACTAATTTCAAGAAGCAACAATAGGTTAAATATTTGTTTGACAAAAGGGCTTTAGACATGAAGTTTCAGGTCAATGACATGGTCCTCATGTGGAATGCTAGATATCAAGATAAGGGTAAACATGGCAAGTTTGAGCCTCTTTTGACAAGCCCTTACTTGATCAGTAATACACATGGAGAGAATTCATATTTCTTGTAAAATCTTGATAATGAATTTTAGGAATTTCTAGTGCATGGAATATTTCTGAAACCCTTCTTTTCTTGAAAGGAGGATTTATTCCATGCACACTGTACATAGTAGGTTAGGTTATTGTTTCCCTATTTTCTGTTTATTTTTTCATTTGATTTGGTTTTTGGGTTTTGTGTCCTATCTGGTCTACACTCAGAGTTCTATGATTCTTGTCATGCCTACAAGAGCCATGCGTCTCCAACTAGAGCCACTGGTGGAACTCCTATGTGATTCCCTTGTCCAAGGATGTCAAAACCCTTGAAAACAACTAAGTTTTAGTATAGTTGGCTTAAAACCTAAACCCTTAGTCTTTTTCATGTGTGTTTGTGTTCTATTCTTGAGTTGAGTTGTTATTAGCAATCACCCTGAGCTTAAGTTATGACCCTATGTCTTGTTTTTCGTTTGAAAATAGCCCCTCGAGCCTCGTTACCGGCTGGTCCAAAGCGCCTAATGTTTCCTAAGTTTGGGTTAAAGGTTATTGAGATCACATTGATGGATATCACAGCATCATGAGCTTTGGATCCATCAAATGCATTAGAGCTATGCTGATGCGTTGGCCGTAGATTTTCAGACATATGATCCCAAAGCTTCACGTGTTAAACCCTATGCCGTGCTCGCTCCTTAATGGATCGTATGGACATGCAACTAAGAGATACCAAAGAATATGCTATGTGATGCTACGATAGAGTGACAAATGTCACGTGGGCCTCGTCCAGTCCAGGTACATTGAAGCTAGTGCTCAGCACGAAGGCAGTAGTGTGGGTCCCTCCTGGGCCTGCACTACTGTGATGAGCTACCATATGGATCCATAGTGGAAGGAATTTTACTAAGCTTGCTAATTCTCATTGGTCTGCACCATCTGGAGCGTGTGAAGTGACATTCAATGACATAAATTTTAAATCAAGACTGTTGATTCTCTCGCGAGTTGATTGAGATCAATGGTGCATATTCAAACATGGAGAATGACTAGTCTTAGCCTGCATGCCGACACATGATCATATTTATGGTGATTTGATAGAAAATTGGCCAGAATTGTGCCTAGTTTGTGAAGTAAATGCATAAAATCAATTCTTTTCCATCAATTAAGTCATTGGTCATCAAATTTCTTGCGTAAATTGAGCAGCTCGAGGAACAACTAAAGAAATGGACTTTTTTCCTATGACCAAAAAGTAAGTGTGCATCTATTGGCCTATTGATCCATTTGCTTTCAAATTTTATCAATTATATTCTGAAGCCAGTTATAGAGGTTGAATATATAGAAATAGTAGGGTATATTGTTCAATTGACTCTATTTAAAGTAAGCCCTAGCTTGTAGCCAAAACCCTATTGAAGCCATTTTGTAACCTACTAACCTTCTCCCCCTTCTACAAGAATTTCTGCATAGCATCTTGATAGTGCCCTTTCACCTTTTTGGGAAGCCAAGTCCCTTCCATCTTAAGGCTCGTGGCTGTAGCGATCAATTCTTCAGACACCTTGAATGAGATTCCCAGACGTAGACAACCCCTGCTTTCCAAGAGCTAGCAAACTCTCTTGAAATCATGGTGTCAAACCCATTGAGACCTTCACAGTAAGAGGAAAAATTCCCCCTCTGAAGAATTCTCCAAATCTCTGTATAAATCTTAAGATTATCACAACTGGTAGGCTCAGTTTGGATTAGGTCTCCTCCCATGGTGAAATGAAAAGGAACAATCAAGAGATAATCAGTAGTACAGGCAATGTTGATAGGCGAGAGCATACAATTAGACTGAATGCAGATAATATCAATAACAGATAACCCTTCCTTACCATTATTAACCTTCTTCCAGTAAGTTCCTTCACTCATGTGAGTCATCATCTCGAGGACAAGGAGTTGCATTTGATTAAATGTTGTGAGGTGCTTAATTTTTGATGATTGAAGGATATGACTTGGAAGCAATATGTTGGTAAATTATTAGTTACTATTGCTAGTAAATAATTAATTAATGTACCAGTAAAAAAAATTATAGTATCGATGGATTCCTCATCCCTTATGTTTGAATTAACAATTACAATATAAGGAGTAAATAATTAATCGAATTTACAAGGTTAATGGCACCTTAATCCTAATTTTCTCCCACTTGACATCATACATTTTAAATACAACCATAAGAAAACATAAATCAACCAAGCACAAGAAACAAGGCCCATGGCCTCCCTGCACCAAGTGAACTTTTCTATGCTCAGAGGTTTGGTAAGATAATCTGCAACATTCAACTTAGTGTCAACCTTCTTCAACTCAATCTATTTATTTGCAAACATTTCTTAAATAAAGTGATACTAAACATCCACATGCTTAGTTTGAGCATGATACATTGGATTCTTGGCCAAACAAATTGCACTCTGGCTGTCACAACCCATTTGCATAGTCCTGCATTAAAAACCAATACCTGTACACAGTCTTTGTAACCATACTACCTCCATAGAGACATAGGTAGTAGATGTATAATCTATTTCGGTGGTGGACAAAGAAACCATGGGATGAATTTTACTCATCCAACTCACAGCTTCTCCAAATAGAGTAAACACATAGCCACTAGTGGACTTTCGACTATCCAAGTCACCTACCCAATCTATATCAATAAAACTCTACATGTCCAATGTCTTATCTTTACTGTTAGTACTAGAATAAACTAAATGGTAATCAAAAGTACCACACAAATATCTTAACACCCTCTTTGCATAATTCCAATGCTCTCTACCAGGGTTAGACATAAACTTGCTAAAAAATCCCACTACTTGGGCAATATCTGGCCTAGTGCATACCATTGTATACATCAAACATCCTACAACACTAGCATATGGCATAATAGATATATCCTCAAAATCAACTTCACACTTGGGACACATATCTAACGTAAGCTTAGTGCCAACTGGTAAAGGAATTCTAACTGGTTTACAGTCCTGCATATTAAATCTATGCAAAATTGTATTTACATATTTTGAGATAACCAAAGCTTTTTGTTAGCTCAATCTCTCTTGATTTCCATTCCCAATATGTACTTTGCTACCCCTAAATCCTTCATCTTAAATGCACTTGAAAATTGATCTTTCATCTCACTAATCATACCCTTGATGTTACTGAAAACAACATATCATCCACATATAAGGCAACAATTAGTATTCAATCATCAATACATTGAATCTAAACACAGTGATCTTCTTCGCTTCTCACAAAACCCAATTTCAATTTACAAGAATCAAACTTTTGATACCGCATTCAAGGGGACTATTTCAAACAATAAAGAGACTATTTCAATTTACAAACCGAGTGTTCTTTTCCTTTTACTTCAAATCCTTTTGGTTGTTTCATATAAATTTCCTCTTCTAGGTCTCGATGCAAAAATGCAGTTTTAACATCCATTTGCTCAATTTCAAAATCATAACTAGTAGCTATGGATAAAATAAATCTAATAGAAGATAATTTAGCAACAGGAGAGAAAATTTCACTAAAATAAACTCCCTCTCTCTGGGAGTAGCCCTTGGCTACTAGTCTAGCCTTGTACTTCTCTAATGAACCATCTGCTCCAAACTTCTTTTTATAGACCCACTTTCAACCAATGGCCTTCCTTCCTTTGGGAAAATGAACAAGATCCTAGGTATCACCAGAGTCTAATGCCATCATCTCCTCTTGCATGGCTAGTTACCAAAGCTCACTATGATCTGCAAGAATAGATTCCCTGTAGGATCTAGGCTCATTGTCAGTACTTAATAAACTAAATACACAATGAAAATCTGGTGGGCTATACCTATCAACTAGATTCCATTGTCTTGTGTATCTTCTCAAGGGTGAAGTAAGAGATTCTTCCTCATGTTCTTCTATATGCTCAACTTCTTCTATAATAACAGAGTCTTCCTCATCAAAAATTTCACTTGAACCTTCTTCATCTCCATCCTCAAATCCATCATTTTGTTCTTCCTAATGTGCATCATCATGCTATAAATCAAAATGCACTATCTTTTTCCTTTATTTTTCCTTTGGTTGTACATGATAAAAAATAGCTCTAAGTTCCTTGAAAATCACATCTTCGTCCACACTTCATAAGGAGTAGAATCAAGAGCCTTACAAGGAGATATGTTTACCAAGTAACAAGCGGTGCTCATAGCTTCAACCAAAAATCATTTATCCAACAGTGCATTGCTCAACATACTTCTGGCTCTTTCCATAAGTGTTCGATTCATCCTTTCTTCAACACCATTTTTTTGTGGTGTATATGGAGTTTTCTTTTGTCTTATAATACCTACATGCTTGCAAAACTCATCAAATTCCTTAGAGCAATATTCCCCTCCATTGTCAGCTATTAAAACTTTTATCTTCAACCCTGATTGGTTTCTACTAAGACTTTAAAATCCTTAAACTTAGTGAAAACTTTAGATTTATGCTTCATAAAGTAAATCCATGTAAATCTAGATACATTATCAATGAACGTAACAAAATAACATGACTTTCCAATTGAATCTTTATCCACAGGACCGAATATATCCTTATGAATAATTTCTAATTTATCATTTGTCTTATTACTTCCTAAAGGAAAAGATGCTCTATTTTGTTTACCAAATACACAGTGCTCATAGAAATCAAAGTGCTCATCAGAATAAGAGAAACTGTCCATCAAATTTTTATTGATAATAGTTTTCAAAATAGTTTTGCTTATGTGGCCCAACCTACAGTGCCACAACATACATGTATTTTCATCTTTTTTGTCACATAGGTACATGTACAAATAGTAGTGGCATTGAGCCTTAGTAGAGTTCCCATCCTTGTTCCCTTTGCTACCACCAAGATTCCTCTTACTAATTTGCAATCATGCTTGTTAAATGTTACATGCATCCCTGAATCATTCAACTTTGAAATAGAAATAATATGTATAGCCAATATAGGAATATGTAAAACACCAGGGATGGTTTTAATCCTCCCATCATTAAAACACAACAATACCTTTCCTTGTCCAACTATTGGATATGTAGTGTTGTGCCCAAGGTAGACATTACCTCCATCATATTATTCGTATGTGGAGAACCACTCCTTATGAGGAGTCATATGATAAGAGCATCCTGAGTCAACCAACCAATGTTCATTAGATACAACATTACAAGTAGAAAGTAAAACCTCATCACTTGCATCAGAGGACTTTTTTGTGGAGCAATCTCATTGTTTCTTTTTATTTCTGTATTCCTTCTTCACATGTCCTCTTTTTCCACAGTTCCAATGCTTAACTCTGTTCTTCTTTCCAGGAGTTTTAGACCTGCCTTTTAATTTGTGCTTAAGTCCTTTCTAATCTCATTTTAGTCCTCTTTCTTTAGACCTTCCCTTGACATTAAGAGCATCCATCGAGCTACTCATAGCCTTCTTCCTCATTTCCTGTGATAGCAAAGTTGCAACAATATCATTCATCTTTAGATCTTCAAGGTTAGCATCTATAATAAGAATGAAATTCTCCCAAGACTCAGGTAAAGAACAAAGAAGAATAATACACTTGTCTTCTTCCTCAATATTAACATTAACAAAGGTTAATTGACTCACAATTAAAAGAATTTAAATGATTTGCAATAGATTCACCTTCCTTCATCTTAAGAGAAAATAATTTTTGTTTTAAATACAATTTGTTTACCAGACTCAGCTTGATAAATCTCACCCAACCATTTCCATAAAGCATATGTAGTCTTTTCCTCAAAGACATTCAATAGAAAAGTGTCTGTGAGACATAATTGGATTGTGCCCCATGCCTTTTTATCTAATCTGTCCTACTCTAGAATGACATCATCAGTTTTTTTTCTTTTGATGCCGCCAACTATTGATCCCTCTCTTCAAGGAGATCCTCCATTTTCAGCTTCCATAGCTCATAGTTTATTACATTAAATTTTTGAATGTCCAACCAATATGCAGATGCAACCATGATTTCCACACACACAAATCTACAAAACCAAAACTCCCACTGTAGCACAAAAAATCTTCACACTTCCACCCAATAAAAACAACTAGCTAGGCTCTAATGCCAAATGTTAGAAATGAAAGAAACCACTAAAATATAGAAATCTAAAATAAACTTGCAAATTTAAAATTATACTATAGAATATCAAATAAATATGTAAATGAACATCAAAGAAATTAGCAATACTCAAGAGCCATACACATAACAATCAGATTTACGTGGAGAAAAAACCCTTTTAGGTAAAAAAACTCCACCAAGAAAAGAGGGAAAATTTGTATTATCTTGAAGAAGATTACAATACATTCAATTTCCTTAATCTTGCATCTAATGTGACACACTTTGTGTACCTACAAACAAGCTCATGCTCAACAGTTCCTCTCTAGCTTCTGTTAAATAATAAAATTTCAAGTTTGTAGAAGAAGCCACCAAAATATGGTGTCCAACTTGGGATAAGCAATATTTAATGTCTTATAAATGTCATAAGAAAATCCAAATGCCCCTCCTTGAGATTTCCACTAACAAGCCAAAAATAGGCTCCATTATGCCACTTACACCATCATAAGATGCTCCGTCGTAACATACTAATAATAGCTAATTACTTACAATATGTAAGGCACTAACAATAGTTAATTCTCTTAAATCTGTCATAAGCCAAATATAGATTTGGGTGCCCTATTTTACTTATAGTAATCCTAAGGTCAAAAGTAAATAGTAACTACTATCGGTAAATAGTTAGTTACTATTACCAGTAAATAATTAATTACCATACCAGTAAAAATAAATTACGATGTCGGTGGATTCCTCATCCCTTATGATTGCATTAACAATTAAAATATTATGAGTAAATAATTCATCAGCTTTACAAAGTTGATGGCACCTTAATCCTAACAGACAAGTCAATTTGGTCATTGTTGATCAATTGACTAAGTATGCTCATTTTTGTGACTTTTTGCACCCTTACATAATGATTGTTGTAGCTCAACACTTCATAGGCTTAGACTTCAAGATTCATGATATGCACCACTCCATTGTTAGTGATTGTGATCCTACTTTCACTAGAAAAAGAATTATTTAAGTTGCATGGCACTAAATTGAACTTGAGTTCAACTTATCATCCTTAGATTGATGGTCAAACTAAGGTTATCAATAAATGCCTTGAGACTTACCTACATTGTTTCATGTTTGAGTAACAGGGGCAAAGGGCAAGGTGGTTTCCTCTCGGTAAGTGGTGGTATAATGCCACTTATAAAAATGCCTCCAAAGATGACCACATACAAGTCCCTTTATCATTATCCCCCACCTTCTTTGGCTACTTATATTCTAGGTTCTTTCAAGATTGAAGCAGTCGACATTTCCCTTGCTAAACAAGAGGAAATTCTTAAGATCCTTAAGGATAATTTGGGATAGGCACAAATGTCTTGAAATAAATGGATCGACATAGTACAAATCCTACCTTTGTAGTTTAGGATATTTTTATATCTCCAACCTTACAAGTAGGCATCCTTGCATGACAAGGCGGGTCCAAAATTTTATGGCCCATATCAAGTGGTGCAATGCATTGTTGAGGTGGCATATAAACTTACACTCCCAACCTCTTTAAAAATGCACCTAATTTTTCATGTCTCTTGCCTTAAGAAAGTGATTGGGAATGCTACAAGAGTCCCAATAGAACTACCCACATTGTATGAGGAGGGATCCATCTTTGACTAGAGACTATATTGGATAAATGCACCAAGAAACTTTTCACTCATTCTATATATGATGTTTTAGTCTAGTAGAGGGGTCTACACTTGATGATGCCACATGTGAAGCAATGAACATTCTCTACAAGTTTCCTAATTTCAAGATTTGAGGACAAATATTTTTCAAGGTGAAGGCAATGTTATGAACCTCCATTGTGCTTGTTGATCTGGTCTTTGGTCTTGTTTGAGATCAATGCGTTGTGCATAACCATTAACACTTGGAAAGACCAGCTACTATGGGACACAACTAGCAAGTCAATCTCTAGGATTAGAAGGCCCACTCCTTATCTATTCTAAGATGAGCCTAAATTAATGCAAGGAAAAAGGTAAGAGATTGTAGAAATCAAACAATACAGGAAAAGGCTCATGTTGAACATTTACATCCTTAGAAACAGAGTAGAGATTAATGGCTCAAATATAATTATCAACATAAGATCATACACACATAATAGTCAATAAATGAACAAAGACAAGAATTAAAATCTTTTGGACAATAGTTTCTTATATTAAGTTCACTATCTGCTTAATCATTACATGGAGTATAATATATTTTAGAAACATGCATAGAGGCTCCCCTGTGTATCTCTAGAGAGGTCAAGACTAAGATCAAGTATCAAGCTCAAAAGGTTAGTTGCTGGTCGCCTAACCCAAGACTTTACATCAGGCTCAAAAGCTTAGCTATAAGAAATTTCATCTAAACTACATATGAACATGCTGGCTCATATTTATAGAGAAATCTTACCCATAATGATAGTTCCCCCCAAAATAGAAGTTAAATTCCACGAGCTAGTTGAGGAGATGGTGATGTTGTAGTGAATTTGATGCTATGAATTCCCTTTTCGGTGGTTGAAGTCTACTACATAGGCCATTGGTACCAATTCTATTGAAGTCTTCCACAAAGTAAAATACCTTGGAGCTCTAGGTAGGTGGATTTCCATTCCCATGCATCATCCAAGAGAGGAGGTCATTAGATTTGAATGTTGGATCAGTTCCTATAAATGATTTCAAATTTGGAAGAGAAGTAGATCCTAACAAAAATGCCTATGAGTAGAGAATTGGTGTGTGGGTGTCATAGGGAAGCCATAGATTCAACGACTATGCAACTTTGGATCTTCACAGAGGAGATTTGTGAAAGAATAGAAACATGTCCCATGGGCCATTGGATTAGCTTGTGATGGTAGATTAGATAGTACACATGAATTTGAAGATGAAAAAGTGCTTTTCCTTTTGAGAAGTCTTTGGAGCATGCCATGTGGTGTTGGCTATTAAATAACTACTTGCAATGTGTCACTTAGGAATATTGGGGCCTGCTAAAGAAAATCACAATGCACCAATCAAAAGGTGCCCAACTATTGACGTGGACCACTAGTGGGGCGTCAAGGATGATTCTTTCTTTTTATTACCAATAGGCCCCATGAATTGTTAAATCTATTCTAACTAGGCTTATTTGATGGTGTGCATGCAATGATACTCAAACTCTTTTCTAGGCCAGTCAAGACACACCAAAATTATACAATTGATCAATGGAGGCATTCGGTTAATTCAAGGATGATTCTTTCTTTTTATTACTATAGATTAGGAAAACAAAATGAAGTGAAAACACAAACTAATTGCATAAAAACACAAAGTTATACCTCACATGAAGACCCAATCTCATCAAGGGAGGAGGAAGCTTGCACCTAAGAGATCCTAGATTAGATAACCCTATTTGATGTAGAATGTGGATGAATGGTGTCGCATGGACAATGTTAAGTATTCTCATAGATGTTGGTAGGGGATCATATGAAAGTGATATGGCATAGGTAGATAGCAGATTATGGAAGGTGCGATAGTGGATGATGATGCGGAATACAGAAGGACTCATCCAAAGATGGAAGGAAGGTTTATGCAAAAGCATGGACCATAGGATGAGGAAGATATGTAGGATAGTAGTGGAAGGGAGTAGAGATGGAGTTATGTGGAGGTGTTGTGAAGTGGAAAGGAACCATGACCAACGACTGCACACACCGTGATAAACATTGAAGTTTTTGATGAGATGATGGTGTAGGAAGCAATGGAGATGTTTTCTTAGGAGATAGTTGATGAAGTGATTTAGGAACCCACATAGATTTAGTATTTTTAGTGCTTTTGTTTTGCTTGTGGGATTTTTGAAGGGAATGGAAGTTTTGGATGGAAGTAGGCTTTTGGATGGATATAGGTGGTTGGGATTCTTGAGATGTGGATGAGGATGCCTCATTTGACTTGCTAGCGATTTTCTTAGGAACCCAAACCATTTTGCTTTTGGGCTTTGCATTTGGAGGTAAGGGTTGAGATGGCTGTTTAGATGAACTTTGCTTTGATTTTGATTCTTTATGTCCTAAGGTATGAAGACCTTTAGGATTTTTGGTAGGATTTTTAGCTTTATGGATAAAGGCATCAAAATTTTTGCTTTTGAATCCCATGGGGTGGGTGGAGTGGATGGAATGATTGGAAGCTTTATGCTTAAATGATGTGTGCTTTTGTTGGCCATGATTAGGGATGTAACGATACTTATGAATGATAGGTATGTTAGGTGTCAGAAGCAACGGTGGCAAGGTGGATGGAGGGACATTGGGAGTTGGAAGGAGTGGAGGTAAAGTGGATGGTGGAAGGTGTATGATCACATGCTTTTGACATTTATAGGATGATGGAGGTGGAATGGCGACATATGTTTTGGGGATATGATAGGGTTTGCGATGGAAAGTGGTAGACTTAGGAGGAGTGGAGGAAGTACCAACATCTTGAGTTTGTGCATCTTGGGGTATGTATCCAAGGCCATATGAAGGTGGAGGAACATTGACTTGGATAGGTTCCAAGATACCTTGTTGATGAAGGCTTAAGCCTTTACCTTGATAGTTCATCTTCTGGAGTATGCGGTGGACAGCAGGATTATGTATAGGTGCACTAGCAGCGAGTTCTTTATTGGATGAGGAAGATGCGATAGCGGATAATGGTTGTTGGTGTTCTAAGAGAGAAAATTCATGCATGAAGGTAGTAAGACCAAGGATATATGGTGGAGGATTTGTAGCTTGGTCAATAATGGATGGTGAAGGATCATTGCTAGTTTGATCTTCTACGCTTGCTTGGGAGGCAAGTGTCTCATCATGACAAGTGGATGTTGTGGGATCATGGCTAGAGGAAGAGATCTCTTTGCTTTGAAGGAAGGCCATGAAACGGGGTGAATGCTGAAGTAGGTCAACAAGACTTTCATTGGATAAAGCATGTAGGTCTTGGGTGTCTTGTTCATGGATAGTTGTAGGGGTATGGATAGGATCAAGATTCTCATGGATAGATTCATCATTATGACTATCATCTTGATCATGGAAAAGATATATGTTATGGATGGGGTGGAGGGAAGTGTTTTGATCTTGACTTAGATAAGGGGTTGATGTTTCCACAGACTTAGGATTAAACTCTTGACATACCTCTTGGGTTGCTTGAATGGAAGTGGATGACTCTTGTAAAGGCTGGACATGCTCTTGGTCAACAACATGAGAACATGATGACTCTTGACTTGGATTCATAATAGGGGACTCTTGAACAGGCTTGATGGCTTGTAGGTCACATGATGGGCTTGAAGGGATAAGAATATTAATTGAGGGCTCTTGGATAGGATCAAGGATAGGTGGACCACATGATGGGATTATAGGATTGGACATGACCTTTGGAAGTTGTTTGGTAGGCTCATGAATGGGTGTTTGACATGGAGGTAGTTTATTCCTAGCTAGTAGCCAATGGATCACATCCTTCGCAAGGGTATGAGTGGATGGGCAATATAATGGATGAGCAATAATAGTGGATGTGTCCAAGGGATCTTGTGGTGGAAGATTGGTAGAACATGAGGATGAAGGTGATGAAGGTTGGTGGACCAATGGACTAGGGGTAGGATCACATGGTGGTATTATGATAAGGCTAGTAGGCTCATGTGTTGGCCAGTGATTGGATGATGAAGGCCACTCATAGGATGCATTAGCTAGATTGGTATCTCCCTTGTCAAAGGTACTTAAGATTTGCATAGGATAACTTGGGCTTGCTGGATTTATGTACAAGGGGCCACTTGGAGTTGCATATGCTTCTTGTTGCAAAGGTTGACTTAGGCGCACTTGTGCTTGTTGTGGAGGCCATTGATAGTCTTGGGGGTTGAGTGAAATGGTGGGATATGTAGATAAAAGGTCTTGGGTTTGGTATGAAGTTGAGGGCATTTGATCTTGTGGCCAATGTGGATTTGGGCTTACATGTTCTTGTCGTGATGACACTTGGTTGCCTTGTGGATGGGTTTGATGATGTGTTGGAATGTTAGAATGAGGAATTGGATAATGTTGAGGTGGAGGTTGATAGGTTGATGTGGCATAGGTTGATGTGGATGACACATAGGATTGAGTTGGAATTTGTTGAGGTATGACTGTTGGTGGAATTCTTGAATGGGTTGTTGTGATGGTTGGAATTGTTGAATTGGTTGATGTTGTTGTAGTTGAATGTGTTGATATGGATAAGGGATAACATTAGAAGAAATGGAATAAGTTGGTATCGAATTAGGTTGATGAGTAGATAGATATGATGGGATAGGTGCTAGATAGGATGGTCGTTGGACTTTGCAAGTGGCCAAGAGGCGTTGGATTTCTTCCAAGAGGTATTGTATGTGTGAGGATTGGTTTGTTCAACATATTTGAATCAGTTCTTGAATGCTTTGAAAGGTTTGCTGCTCTAAAGGTGATTGGCTTGCATGCATGTGGCGAAGCATATGAAGGAGTTTTTGAAGGTCCTCTAAGATTGACATGATGTCACACAAGTGTTTAAGTCTTAAGTCCTATTTGGCAAGTGCTTGGTTATGATTCGATGATGATGTTGATTGTTTGGATGAAGTTGATGAGGATGAATTTGATTTTTCTTGGAAAGTAGACAAACAATCAAGCAAGAAAACACAATGGCCAAAGGTTTAATTTATGAAAGATTTATCAAGCATGCACAACCTAAGGTGAAGCAAGGACAATACTTGTTGAAAAAGTAGAGAGATTTGGACCACTAAAACAAAGGTTCGTAGTGGGGGAACATCCATGGGATCGACACCTTACGAGCATCCAATAAACCACTTAAGGTTTTGACTAGCTCTACTAGGAGTTTAATATACCTCGAGGGTACTACTTCCTTTCAAACTAGCACCGAATGGTAAGCGCTCATACCGATTAGACTTGGCTTTCACCTTATTCTCAATTTACATATAGCGGATAGAATGAAAGTACTGCTTGGGGTCGCCAATGAGTTCTCCAAATGGATGTGTCTCAAGGGCAGGCCCACATCCTAAAAAGAAAAATAGAATAGAACCATTTCTCTTCACCCAAGATCCTTTTGAAGGCAAGGGGAGAGGATACTTTGATTCTACCCTATGGGATAACACAAATGTCAAAGTGCACAAGACACGACAAACAAGAGCTAATGTTCGTTTTAAGCCCAAAATCCAAATGTGTTTGCAAACAAGATGAAAAGATAAGAGAGGAAATGATTGCACCTAGTTAATTTGCTATGCAAATTGTTGGAGATGTTGATGTATGATGTTGTTCCAACCTTGTATGATCACCTACAAGTCACTAGAACAAAAACGGAGCAAATAGACTAGCCCAAGATGCGACCTGCAACAACTCACCCCCAAAACTTGTAAAACTTTGCTAAAACAAGGGTTAGAAAATGAAGATTTTGACAACAAAACCTTCACAAACTGACGATTAGATCCAAGACCGGGCGTTCCAATGTAGATTAGGAAAACAAAATGAAGTGAAAACACAAACTAATTGAATAAAAACACAAAGTTATACCTCACATGAAGACCCAATCTCATCAAGGGAGGAGGAAGCTTGCACCCAAGAGCTCCTAGATTAGATAACCCTATTTGATGTAGAATGTGGATGAATGGTGTCACATGGACAATGTTAAGTATTCTCATAGATGTTGGTAGGGGATCATATGAAAGTGATATGGCATAGGTAGATAGCAGATTATGGAAGGTGCGATAGTGGATGATGATGCAGAATACAGAAGGACTCATCCAAAGCTGGAAGGAAGGTTTATGCAAAAGCATGGACCATAGGATGAGGAAGATATGTAGGATAGTAGTGGAAGGGAGGGGAGATGGAGTTATGTGGAGGTGTTGTGAAGTGGAAAGGAACCATGACCAATGGCTGCACACACCGTGATAAACATTGAAGCTTTTGATGAGATAGTGGTGTAGGAAGCAATGGAGATGTTTGCTTAGGAGATGGTTGATGAAGTGATTTAGGAACCCACATAGATTTAGTATTTTTAGTGCTTTTGTTTTGCTTGTGGGATTTTTGAAGGGAATGGAAGTTTTGGATGGAAGTAGGCTTTTGGATGGATATAGGTGGTTGGGATTCTTGAGATGTGGATGAGGATGCCTCATTTGACTTGCTAGCGATTTTCTTAGGAACCCAAACCATTTTGCTTTTGGGCTTTGCATTTGGAGGTAAGGGTTCAGATGGTTGTTTAGATGAACTTTGCTTTGATTTTGATTCTTTATGTCCTAGGGTATGAAGACCTTTAGGATTTTTGGTAGGATTTTTAGCTTTATGGATAAAGGCATCAAAATTTTTGCTTTTGAATCCCATGGGGTGGGTGGAGTGGATGGAATGATTGGAAGCTTTATGCTTAAATGATGTGTGCTTTTGTTGGCCATGATTAGGGATGTAACGATACTTATGAATGATAGGTATGTTAGGTGTCAGAAGCAATGGTGGCAAGGTGGATGGAGGGACATTGGGAGTTGGAAGGAGTGGAGGTAAAGTGGATGGTGGAAGGTGTATGATCACATGCTTTTGACATTTATAGGATGATGGAGGTGGAATGGCGACATATGTTTTGGGGATATGATAGGGTTTGCGATGGAAAGTGGTAGACTTGGGAGGAGTGGAGGAAGTACCAACATCTTGAGTTTGTGCACCTTGGGGTATGTATCCAAGGCCGTATGAAGGTGGAGGAATGTTGACATGGATAGGTTCCAAGATAACTTGTTGATGAAGGCCTAAGCCTTTACCTTGATAGTTCATCTTCTGGAGTATGCGGTGGATAGCAGGATTATGTATAGGTGCACTAGCAGCGAGTTCTTTATTGGATGAGGAAGATGCGATAGCAGATAATGGTTGTTGGTGTTCTAAGAGAGAACATTCATGCATGAAGGTAGTAAGACCAAGGATATATGGTGGAGGATTTGTAGCTTGGTCAATAATGGATGGTGAAGGATCATTATTGGTTTGATCTTCTACGCTTGCTTGGGAGGCAAGTGTCTCATCATGACAAGTGGATGTTGTGGGATCATGGCTAGAGGAAGAGATCTCTTTGCTTTGAAGGAAGGCCATGAAATGGGGTGAATGCTAAAGTAGGTCAACAAGACTTTCATTGGATAAAGCATGTAGGTCTTGGGTGTCTTGTTCATGGATAGTTGTAGGGGTATGAATAGGATCAAGATTCTCATGGATAGATTCATCATTATGACTATCATCTTGATTGTGGAAAAGATATATGTTATGGATGGGGTGGAGGGAAGTGTTTTGATCTTGACTTAGATAAGGGGTTGATGTTTCCATAGACTTAGGATTAAACTCTTGACATACCTCTTGGGTTGCTTGAATGGAAGTGGATGACTCTTTAAAGGCTGGACATGCTCTTGGTCAACAACATGAGAACATGATGACTCTTGACTTGGATTCATAATAGGAAGGATTAGAGGATAGATAGATTAGAGATTTGAGAGAAATTTGGGCATGGTTTTGATGCAAGAAGAAGTTGTTATCACTTCATTTTGTTTTCCTAATCTACAATTACCAATAGGCCTCATGAATTGTTAAATCTATTCTAACTAGGCTTGTTTGATGGTGTTCATGCAATGATACTTAAAACTCTTTTTTAGGCCAGTCAAGACACACCAAAATTATAAAATTGATCAATAGAGGCATTCGGTTAATGCTTTGGGGCATCATTCTTCAATTATGAATAAGGAAAAATGAATCTGTCACATGCAGTGAAGAATCCACTACAATTTGGTGACTCTTAGGGTCCTTTCACATGGTGGAAGGATGCAAACCTAGATTGTCCATTGGGCATAGAGTCAATCAAAATTATCAAAAAATTCAAAGTTGAGTTGGAGGGGATATTTGTTGTATAATTGGTCAATAGAGGCCATCAATGATACCCATTATTTGCTCTTGGGCAAGTTAATCTTTTGGATCAATCCATATCTTCTCTATAGCTTAGTGGTCTTCTCATATGATATTTCTTTTGCTTGAGCATATGTTGTCTTTACCAACATCCCTAGTTTTTCTAGCAGCTTGATAATTGCTAACATTTCCTCTGTGGTAGACATAGGGAACATGCTATCCAATTTAGACTCATCTTGTCATCTCTTCCTTATCTGCTCTTCAAGGTGAGTTGTTGGAAGAACTTTGTTGTCTCCATCATATAGTGAAGGCTAGCCTTGTTGTGTCAACAACTAAATTTTGGTCTAAATACCTTGAATAGGCATTGTCACCAGCTCAAGCTACACTTTGCACTCTTGGTTAAGTTTGTTCTTGTTTAGGATGTTATTTACATTCTGAGTAATGATAGTTCTACTTGTGATGCCAACAACTACTGGTTTAGCCATCCTAGCCATGTTGAGTTTTGGAAAGCATGCTTGGGAATCACTGATGATTGGGAAGAGAGTAACTTTTGTGGATTCGATCCACTTCTTGATCATGTCATATGATGTCCTTGAAAACTCCAAGAAATGGAGTGTTAGTTTAAAGGAGGCCACAAATTCTTCCATCTCCTTCTATTAGGCCCTTAAGAGAGCTTTGACTAGCTCCAAGGATCCAATAGATAGATATATCTCTTTGAATTTAGCCTATAGCAACTTGATTTCCTCCTTAGCTACATCTAGTTTGGCCTCTAATTCTTTTCCCTTTTTGGTTAGACCCTTTATTGTTTGAGCCTAGGCCTTCCTTTAGGTGTCTAACCTCTATAATTAACTATCCTAAACAACCATATTTTGCTTTGTAGCTACTATTTGGGTGATAGAGGTAGTAAAATTATTTTTTCTTGAGTAGTTCAACCTTTAGGTCTTCCACCTACTTTTTTAGCTCTTCTACAATGGCCTCATCTACAACCTTTTGGGTTTTGGTAGTGGCAAGTTGTGTTTCTAGTTGTGTGACTTAAGCCTGAGCTTCTTCCAATTACTTTTTAAACCACTCAACATGTGAGTCCTTAGTCTCCATGTATTTTTATACCACCATTGTTACCTATCCTTTGAGGACCTTCATAGTCACCTCCACAACATTTATAGTTTGCTTGCCTGCTTCCAACTCATCAAATTTCTTTTTGAACTGAGCCAACTACTTTGCCACCTTATCTAAAGAATTCCACCCTATCCTATACTTGTGTGTCCTTGATAATGACATTGATTGCCTCCATTTGATATTTAGTGGCATGTATTTGTCCCTCAAGCTTATCTGCTAGTAGTGTGACATGAGAAAAATGCATGGTATCCTACACATGGTCATATTTTGTCCTAACTTTCTTGGTGGGGGGGGCACAACATCTCATTTTATTTTCCTCTTGGCCTCCTAATGCATAAATACTTGGATCTAGCTCATTTGTTGTTGATAATTAGGTATCTCCTGGTTAAAATATGGGTGTTGTTGGGGCTTCCTACTATGTAATGACAAGGAGAGCTAGAACTTGAGGGGTGGGTGCTACATAATACTCATGAGAGATGGGGGCCTGGAATATGAGGCTAATGGAGGTAGTGGAATGGGGTATTTGGAAAGTGGGGAGATGGTCACCACCAATTGGAAGTAATTAAAGATGTCCAGTTGGGGAGGGGAATTATGGGTAATAATATTTTGATGATTACTGGAATGGTGATAGAGATTGGATAAATTATCATTGTTGTGTAGTTCCAATAGTGGGGAAATGTGGCAATGATAATGGAGCAGAGGAGGAAATTAGGCATACAAGGAGGAATGGATGGGCATGGGGCTAAGGGAAGGAGAAGAGGGAATATGTATTAGGGATGATGGTGGAGGGATGCTTACCTATGCCATGGGAGTGTTGATTTGTGTTTGTTCTTGTGCTTCTAATTCCTCCTATTCCTCATGCCTTTTCTTTGGTAGTTTATCCACCTTTTTGCCATTTCCTTCCTCTTTTCCTCTTCATGATCATCATCACCACCCTCACATCTTGTAATAACATTTGTTTTTCCACTAGATCTCTTTTTTATGAGGAGGCAAGAGTAATGGACCGTTCCCTTGTTCTGGGAGATCTTTTAGTTGTTTGGCGACTTAGCACCTATCTTGTGCTCATAGTTATAATGGTCAATATTGTTTCTTGTTACTACCTAGTCCTTATGATTGGGTGTGAGGGTCTCTCACCTTTAACATGTTTAATGGAAGGTTGGGTTAGTGGTCCCGATAGTTCCACTTACATTGCTATTGTAAATTTGGGAGGCCTAGATTCAACTTCTTCCTCCCTTGTTAAAGAGGCGACCTTGATTCTCCCTTTATATTTGGCAAGGGTGTAAGATGAGGCTAGGATAAGATGGGATAAATCATATAGATCTTCCCATTTTTTATCATAGGTTGTGAGCTCCCTTGGCCTCTCACTTATGTGGCTAAATTTTTCGTACCCGAATTTCCACTAGGTAGCCATTTTTTGCTCTCTCCAATTTAGCTTCTTAAGCAAGGTTTTCCATTTGTTTCACAAGTCCACCCTATATATTCTGACTTTCTTGTAGAAAGTCTTATATGGCTGAAAAATTTGAGTTGGGACTATGATAGGCTATGTGTCTATTAGTTTTCTCACTTTCTCCTCTTTGGGACTCCTCTTTGTATCTATCTTTGATTGTGGTTGGTGATAAAATTTCTTCTACTCACTACTATTGATCTTCTTCGACCATGCTGAGAAGGATCTAGTTAAGTCATAATTCTAATGGTCCTTAACCATGTCAAGCTACAAATCCTCGAGCTTGGCATCCAATACCTCTACCACCTTCCTTTTGATGATTACATGTTCATTGCAAGGGTGCAAAAGGTGATGGAAGGCTTCCTTACCTCTCCTATTATCAAATTGTTGGTCGATAGTGTTTACCTAGCACATGAGTTCTAAGGCAAATACCCTAGTGGTAATATGCCTTGGGAGCTTGTAGACTCAGCTGGAGTAGCCATAAACCCTAATGATTGAGTTGTTCTAGCTAAATAACTAGTCTCCTCTATATAAGGATCTCAAGATAGTGATGCATGCTTTGGGATCCTTGGGGTGTGTTTGTTATTTATAAAGGAGAGGGTGGGGATGAGAAATTCCTCCACAAATCTGCAGTAACTTGACTTGCAGTGGAGGTGAGGGATCCAGACAATGATCATATTGTACTCCTTAGTAGTGTGGCCTAGTTTGGGCTTGTGGTATGGGAAGAGTGGGTAGAATTGGTAAAGGATTGTGTGAAGTAGCAAGGTTATTTGAATGACTTATTATTGTCAAAATTCTTTAGCTAATGGTAGATACATTCTTCAAGGTTTAGAGTAAAATCCAACCACAATAGTTCACCTAGTAGGGATTGTCTTAACATGTGGATGACTACCAATTGCTCAACATAAAACTTTTTATCATCTTCTATTCCAATGATGTAATCCACCATGTTACAGATTATTTGTGTATTTTCTCTGAACTGGTTTAGAGCCATTGGAAACTTTAGTAGGGAGTCTAGTAGTTGCTTAGGGGCATAAATTACTAACAACAGAAAATATTTTTTGCACCTTCTCCCATACCACATACAAACTGTATGCATTGAAATGGAAGGAATCATGTGGAATCCTTAGCTTTTTTCTTGGGGGCACATATTGCTAACAAAAGAAAATCTATTTTACACCTTCTCTGATGCTACATACAAACTGTATGCATTGTAATGGAAGGAACCATGTGGAATCCCAAGCATTTTTATAATCATATCCATGGACACGGAGCATTTGAATTGGGTATTTTTTCCCTTTTCTTTGATGGTTTGAGATGTCATGTCATATTGTCTTGCATAGGCGATAACAACATTTGGGTAGCACCATGTATCTAGATAGGAAGGAATTCCATATTCTATCTACATAATTGTTTATGGCTTAAAGGGGGATTCATTAAGTGGTCTTGTAACACTTGAATGCTCCTTCTCTTTAGGATGTAGTACTGGTGGAAAGATGACAGTCATGGATGAGATCTGTGTCATCCTGTACTATGGCTCTGCTTACAGCGTGGGACTATGGAAGGGGATTGATGGTCTTAGCCACATTTTTGTTTGGGTGCATGAATGTGAAATAGGAATATGTGAGGTCTAGTTTAGGTATGTCTAGTTTCCTTCTCAAAATGAAAGGGCAGGGATGAGTGATTGCTTGGCAGGCTCTTTACCCTTAGACCATCTGCTCATTGTGAATGGTTCTTATGGTACCCCTCTTGCCTCATAGTTTGGTTTAGATATGAGACATTGTTTATATTTCTACTATAGAGGAACCTCGACTCACCTTTGTGCTTGAAAAGTTGCAATAACTTATGCAATTCTTCCATTTTCCAAATGCATTATAATGTGCTCAACATTGGTATTTATAGATTTTTGAATTCAAACTATTGCCATGTTTATTCAACCTACCATCAATTCCATCGTGAAAGTAGCTAGATCATGCCAAATTTAAATTTGAATTATCTCTATATTATTTTCTATAGAAATGATGTGGCAGGCCTATGATTGGTTTGTTGCCTACTCTTATTTAGTTCTATAGCTTCTCATGGTGCTAATGTGTGGCTCACTAAAAGGAAAGCCATTTGACTCTTTACTTAAGTGAGTGTTATTTACTTACTTGAATGGATGACTGTGATTGCATACTAAATTTTTATTTGATATCTATTGGGGATTTTGGCTTTGGTGATTCTTAAAACCTTATTGAAACAACACGAGCCGTTGGATCAATCTAGTGTGGTAAGATTGATGGCTAGTGTTTAGGCCTAGATCCTTATTTATAAGGATTTATCACCTTATGTTTCTACGGTTTTGATCAAAACTTACTTATGATCAAATGATCTATAGGGTCTTTCATTATTTTAGTCACTTGGTATTTCTTGAAGCAACATAAACTATTGGATCAAGGTAATGAGGCATGATTGTTAGTGAATGTTGAGCCCTAGTTTGCCTTTGAAATAGATAGCAAACCTCTAGATCAATGGTTCTAATTAGTTTCATTTTGATATTCGATAGTCCATGTAGCTTTTGTTTATTTTGAAATATAACTTTTGTGGAATGAGTGGGGACTATTAAATTTATTCTTCATGTTACAATCAACAATTGACAATGAGTTCTATCACCCCTATGTATGGAATAATCAACTTTTGTAAACCAAAGATCAAGATCAAAATATCTTGTATAATGGACAACTCGAGGAATTTGGCTTCATTCTAATTGAGAACCTCTTTAGATAAGCTGGAGCCATTAGATTAAGCTTGTAAGATAGCATCCATAGTTCACATTGTATCTTGCATTTAGCTGAGAAGGATGACTTGAAGGGAAATTAATAACTTTGATTAGAATAGTTGGGCCATGAAAAAACTGGTAGGAACTCTGACTCTAACTTTGCATAAGACTTTGGAGGGATTGATCCCACAATAGTGTGTCCCACTTTTTGGCCTAAGTGGGACAATCAAAATCAACAGTTTTTAATATTTTCAATTTGTCAATTATAGTGAGCACATAGTCAAGAATTTAAGGATGATGTAAACTAATGAGTTGTGACATTTCTATGTAGATTCAGGCTGTAATTTTTTAAAAAATTTTAAAGAAACTTTTCTATCATTTTTATTTTTATTTTTTTCTAATATTTTGTGTTGAGTGACATTATTCCATAATGCATAACTTTCACTACAAATAAAAACTTTCCATTATTTCTTGGAATTAGATCACTAAATCCAATATCTAGTGCATAGATATTTTTTAGTAATTTTTTTATTATATAGTTTATTTATAATTAATTTTTGAATTAGTACTAACAAAAATTTCAGACCTATATTATTCTATAAGACATTTCTCTTAGCATATATATCAAAATTAAAATTTTCTTTTCTCATTGAAATAAGGACATAAATGTGGAGTGTAGTGCATTTTTTAAGATCTTTATAACAAAGCTTGTTGTTTTTCCTAATGTCTTGAATAGAGGTAATTGCTTTTTCATGATGGACCTACATTCGTTATAAAATTAAATATATACATAATATTAAAAAACATAATGTATATTATTATTTTTAGAAAGATAACACTAAGGGCTACACACATACAAAATGCAATTTCTAAATGGATTCATTTGATCCCCCAAAAGATGAAGTAAAACTGCTTTTTTTATCATCATTTTGATAGGTGGAGAGGAGAATTCATTAAGGATTTAATTTAAACCTAGGGGTTTATATCTAAGGGGGTTTCATCTAATCCCCTTTAATCAAACCCCCTTAGATGGAATCCTTTGAGGCTTTAAATCATTAATTTTTCTAAAGAATGCATGATTTCAAATAAAAATTAGGATGTCTCACAAGTGGGAAACACTATTGTGCGATCACTCGAGGATAAGTGGTAGTCATAGGATCAAGCTCTTGTGGCAAGATAAATGGCTAGAATTGCATTTTAACATAAGGCTTGTTGGCAGGTAGGTTCCTTTGCTAGATTCAAGGAACTTTGTGCAATTTCACCCACAAGTCTATATTCTAGGGAAACTTGGATTGAAAGAAGGGAGGTTATAGGATGACTCCATGGATTAATGGATAAAACAAAGGAGATGATCAAAATAGAAGGGCATAGGGATGGACACTTAATATATACATAGTAGGGAAAATAAAACAAATAAAGGGAATTTGGATGGGGATTGGGGAAAATGTACAAAGAAGAGGATTTACAAGGTGAAAGAGGTATCTATAAGGAAGGGAAAATACTTACATGAATGACTTCCAGTGAATTCCATTCACTAGAATTGCTAATATAGCTCCATTGAGCATTGAAAACTCAAATGTATTAGCTTGTTTTCATAGTATAATGATGTATGGGCCACTCTAGAGAGAATCCAATTTCTCATGATGACCAAGTTTCACCTTGTTTTCCTCCCATTTGAGTACCAAGTCACCTACCTTGAAGTTTTACATTGTAGCTATCTTGTCAAAACAACATTTGACTGTACTTTGGTGCTTGCTCAATCAATCTTGTGATATTGTTCTTAATTTTTTCAACTAAAGTATCTCATCAAATCTAGAAACCATTGCTCCATTTCATCAATTTCTAGCTAGTGAATCACCTCTAGGGCTGAGATTTCAAGTGAATTTGGTAATCTTGTTTCTCTCCCATAGAATAGAGAGAAAGGCGAGGCCCCTATAGCATGTTTAGGCATTATTCTATCTACCCAAAGGTCTTCCTTTAGGTGTTCATTCCATTGCCTCTTAGAGTCAATTACAATCCTCATGATGATTATCATTAGGTTCTTATTGGTGGATTCTACCAATCCACTCCCTTTAAGATAACAGTTTGAGGATGTTTTCAAATAGATACCATGCTCATGAGAAAATTGGGTGACATTGGCCCTTGTAAATGCTTCAACACTATCTAAGATGATGGTCTTTGGTGCTCCAAATCTTAGGATAATCCCCTTGAGGAAGTCAATGATGACCACTTTTGTTGCTTTTTAGTGTTATAGCCTCAACCCACCTAGTGAAGTAGTTAGTGACAATTAAGATGAACTTGTGACCCATGTTGGATGGAGGATTGATTAGTTCAATGAGTTCTAGGCCCCATAGGGCAAACAATTGATTTGCAGACATAAGCTTTAGGGGAATATGCACTTTTCTCATTTTTCCAGTATAGAATTGGTAGTTGTGGTAATTTCTAACCCACTTATGGGCATCAGTGAACATTTGGGGCTAGTAATATACTGCTTGCATGATTTTAGTTGCTATTGTTTGGGCAGAATAATGTCCACCTGAAAGACCTTGGTGGAATTCTTTTAGGAGAGTTGTGATTCTTTCTTCCTCTATACACCTTAACAATACTCCCTCAAAGTTCCTTCTAAATAGAATTCCCTTGATTAATCTATAGGATGATGTTTGTAATATGTATGTTCTCTTCTTGCTAACATTTAGGCCTTGTGAATATTTTTTCGTTTAAAGATAACTGATTCTTTCTTTGACCTAGTCTAATTGTTGATGTTCTTTATTAATCAAGTAGCCTTCTTGCTCTTCCTTTTGATTTTATCCTTATTGTTCTCTAGGCATTAGGATATCCTTTTCCAAATGTTAACATAGGGCTCTTTCTTTGCCCAAATTAGTAGGTTTGACATCAATGTCATACTCAGGAATCTTAGTGATCTAGCTAGCTCTTTTTTACTAATTTCACCACCTTGAATATATTCCCTTATGCTTGAATAAACAAACATAACAATGATCTTTCTTGAAGATAGAAAATGCCTAAATTTTTAAATTGTTTCATCAAGTCATAGGCGTACTTTTCTACAAAGTGTTACCTTTCCTCAGCACCCTTGAGTGTTTGGATAAAGATTACAATTAGGTTTTCAGCTGTATCCTCTTTTCCATCCTTCTATGTCAGTACCGTAGTAATGCTTATCTCTCCTCCATATACATATAGGAGTCCTTGGAGAAGTTTGGGTTAGTTAATACATGTGCCTTCATAATGGATTGCTTGATTTTATGTGGAAAAGAGTGATCTAGCCTTAGGAGTTAAACTAGGTCAAACTCTCTTCTACAAACATTGAGACACAAAATGAGCTTGGATTCTACCCTTGAAGGAGATCCAAACTATAGGGGTTCTACCTATTTTTTGTATAGATGAGTGTCAAACCAAATTCAACCAATCTAGCTAGGGCACAAGATCAAAACCCTAATTGAGAAAGATTGATTTGTAAACGATAGTAAAAAATGAAAACAAAGAATCTAAATGAACAACAGAGATGAGTAAATAGATTAGAACATGAACTTGGAGTTAAAATGCCACAGGTACCAAGGCGCTTGGGTTCCCTAGACCTTTTTTAGGGTTTAAAAAAATTGAAACCTTCATCGGATCTATACCTGCAATGCCTTTCTTCACCCAAACTAATATCTCCTGAAACATGTTTCTTCGATCTGCACACAATAAATAAGGGAAAATTGTTGTGATTATATAGGAGCTTGCCTTAGTCAAGCCCCCATTTTAGTATTCCTACCTCATAGATAGCCAAGTTTAGAACTAGATGTTGTGTGTGCTTAGAAACCCTAAGTGTGAGCAGTAACATGCAAGATCTAATCAAATAATATCAAACCCTAATCTTATATGACTCAAGAAAATAGGAAGGAATGATAAGAGGATTCTTCACTCAGGGAAGCTCAAAACTTCACCTTAAGGATGAAGATTCACCAAAGGTTTGCTGAATAAGAAGGTGATGCAACCATAACCATAGAGGGTACTCAATCCAATCTCAAGTTGGTGGTTCCAACCCTTCTCTGAATCATGCAAAGTGCTTCAACCTAGAAACAAATGAGATAGACTCAAAATCTCATCTCCTAGCCTTCATACAAATCTTTCCAAGAGAAAAGATGAACTACACTTGATCAAAAACCTACAAATAATACAATAGCATAGAGAGCATAACAATAGGGAGATTTTTCACATCTAGTTTCAAATGAAACAAGTCACTTACTTTTATACAAGGATATAGAAAAGAGTAATTTGAATTAAAGAGTCGACTTCATGTGCCAAAAAGCAAATTTGAGTTTAGGGTTGGCCTAACCAACACTAAAGCTGACTTGTAGACTTAAATTGCCTCCCTAAAACATGGGAGGAACTAGGCCGCTTGGGCACGCTAGGCCCTTTGGGCAATTTAAGGTTCAAGCCTGTATTTAATGTAGGGGTAAATCTGAACCTCAATCTATTTTCTAGGTTATGATGGAACTTTAATCGGAATCATGACATTTTATATGAACGGGGCCAAAATAGGGCTTTAAGGTGGACCTAAAAATGGACTAGGCTTGGGATCACTAAAGGGAGGAGCTAAACATAGTGAAATTATGCGTACACAACTAGTGTACACAATTTACGATGTAACATTTAGCCCTCACTTTAGCGGCCATATGACACTACGTGCATATGCAAGCTAAAGGATAGAAAAGTAAAAACATATTGAAAAATGATACCAAAAAGGATATTGTATAGGATGCAAATCATCACCGAGCAAGAGGGTGAAGCCCCTAATTTGTGATCTTGCAAACCACAATGTTAGTGCGATAAAATAATCCTGGAACCAATGGATGTATGTGTTAGTCAAAAACTCTAAAGGGGAAAGGTGATGAGAAATGATTAAAGAAAAATTCATGGGTAGATATATGCCCCCTCTATTTCTTCTTGCTATTTTAGGATGTAGAAACAAGGTGGCGATCTTTCCACTTTGATTTTCTAGAGAGAAGGTTGATGAATATGCTTTGGTAGGGTCATTCTAGTGAATAATGCTAAGACACAAAACATATAATTGTGAAGACGATAGAACTAGGATTCAAATGCAACAAATGAAACTCAAATTAAAGTTTGCTAGCCTAAGTTGTCAATGTTTAGATTAAGAGAGGTCTATAAAAATGTTGTCTTCAACCTTAGATAGTAATCAAGAGTTCTTAAATTTTTACTATAAATAGTAAAAGGAGTTCACTTTTTACCATTCTATTGTCATTTTTGGTTTTTGAGGAGATAGAGCATGGAGGAGAGCTATCATACTGAGCCGAAGGACATATCAACCACCGAGGCTAGATGCACTATGAAGTCGAGTAGCACAAGGACTAGGTGAGCATGAGGTAGGTTTCTGTCTAACTTGTAATTTCATTTTTCATTATTTTAATGTGTTTTTTATTTTTCAAGTAAAAAATGGGCTTAGGAGACACTTTTTAGTTTCTAGCTAGGGTGCCATTGTCCTCTTGGGGTGCCCCAGACCCTTTTGAGCAACCAGGTCCTTCTTGAGTGCCCCAAACCTATCTAGGCACCCTGGTCTAGGATCAAGGCTTTAATTTTTTATTGTGATTATTGATGAAATAATTAGAATTGAAGTCTGATGTATAGTTTGTTTATCATTTTTCAGGATCTCCTAGGGATGTGAGAGCATGCCGGAGGCCACCTATACACATTACTGCATAGTCAATCGAGCACACTTAAAGACACATAGATGGGACATAAGCAAGATGTTGTATTGTGGTGGGTGTACACTATGCCTATGATGACATATCATTGTATGATGTTGATGGCACTCATGGAGCGATGGAACTTAGATACATCCACCTTTCATCTACTGACAAGAGAGATGACAATCACTTTAGAGGATGTGTACATGATACTATGATTACCTGTGCATGGTGAGATAGTTAGGGTCGTAGAGTAGAGGTCCGTGGACTACACTCAGGTGAGATAGATATTCTGTCTTAGACACCCAGTGTCATCAAGTGATTGAGGACACATTGACATTCGATTCTTAGAGCAGGGTGTGGTTGTTATACCAATCATACGTTACATCATGATTGCTACCATCGCACTAGTTGTTACACCAAATGGGTGAGACACTCACCTTCACGGGGGCCTAGTCCATACCACTAGAGCAATGGAGGAGCAGAGGACAGTATAATCCTGGGGATGGAGTATGCTTTCTCATTTATACCATGATCTGGGTCACTATGTGCACTATGAGTCACACAACTTGATGATGTGCACACTCCTATAGGTGTGGGCATTCAAGCACATTACATGCATGAGGCCAGTGGGTTATCTAATAGAGACTATCAGGATGAATCCATGAACACACACCTATGAGTTGAAGAGACCATGGAGATTTGGTGATTTACTATTTTGGAGGATTGTGCTAGACAGGCTGCAACCAGAGGTCATCATGTGGAGACCATATAGGGGATGCAGACCATGGATGGGATAGATGAGGAAGCTAGTGAGCATGCAGAGGGATTGGTTGTTAATCGGTCATAGAGATCACATCGTAGTTGCCTTCTATTATGATAGAGTGATGAGGTAGTTCAAATGAGTGCAGGGAATTCGGGCTGCCACATGACTGTTCTACGTGAGGTCTTGACATTGCGGTGTGTAGCCTCATGATAGAGCATAACTTACCATCGCATACATGGTGTTGAGTGATCTAGATGATGTTATAGAGGATGATGATCCTAGATGAGGTAGGTGTGAGTCCAGTATATATAGTGTGGTGGGAGATAGCACACCTTGCTCCTATCTTTCCTACCAATCATCCTACTGGTGATCCCAAATCTTGGGTCAAGCAAGGATATGAGTCAGAGGAGGGAGAGGGAGACAGTGACAGAGATTATGCAAGAGAGATAATGATGATGATGATGAGGATCCACCAATGCTGATGATGAGAGGTAGACGACGACAACTAGCGGAGAGTGTAGGTGTCGACAAGGAGGGACCTGGGGTATGAACTCATTGCCTATGACCATGACACATAGCTAGAGGAGTACAATGTCACTTTGAGCATGGGGAGTCAAGTGGTGGTGCTACTATGATGCTCTCAATAGTTGGGATGACTGCAGACATCAATATAGTCACCATTCCACATGATCCATCATGGTAGGAGGGTGATCCAGGTGAGGATTATACTTTGTTATTGTACTTATGTTAGTTTTAAGATGCATAATGTTGATTTAATTGAGATGTTGACATGATGATTATTATGTTTTGCAGTTGGTAGCAACGCATGGTGCGACTTTGTGAGTCAAGTCATAGTGGAGATGGTACCCACTGAGTTGACTTAGTAGCCAGTGTGGGCTTGTTATAGGCCATAACACATGGTGGGTTGACAAGCAGAGATATTTGATCCTGTTGTGCATCTTAGAGTGGCATTCGAGGTGGGGCAGATAGAGCAAGATCATTTAGTAGTGTAGAGAGATCAACTAGTAGTTGAGTGAGACTGAGCAGTTCAGAGAGCAACGAGTGCCGAGGAGACACAAGAGTTATCCAAACATAGCTAGATCAGCATAGAGTTGTAGAGACATTAGGTACTAAGCATGACCTACTGAGCTATCTATAGGCTGAGGTGGACCGAATGAGAGTTGAGAGAGATCAACTTTAATAGATTCATACAGATGCCACATGGGATGTGGGAAAGCTTAGAGGTGAGCTTAGGTGCTTATGGTCGTAGAGTATCTCTGGGAGTCACTCACGATCCATAGCTTCACATAGACATCCATCAATTACTTAGATAACACTAGGTCTTGAGGGATCTGGATGTCATGGTCCAACACTTTGATGATATTTATTATTATGATTCACCAAATTTTGATGTAGTGGTTAAATTATGCATGCAAACTCTTATGATTTATATATATGTTTTGGTTTATGTTTTAGTGCGTTTATGCTAGATGTCATTTGTGATCTAATTGTGAAGTAAATGCAACAAAGATCTAGATTTGTTTTTACACATGTATGCCAATTTAAATGCTAAAGCGATTTGTGTAAACAACTATGTGTAATTGTTTAACAAATGCAACAATGATTTGAATGATACATGTTCTGATGATACACACATATGCTTAATTAGATATTAAACAAGATGTATACACATGATGGAATATATCAATTGTGATCCAATGAAACAACGTTGTAATATTGTTAAATTAGATTCAACAACAAATGACAAATTAAGTATAATATCTACGTAAATGCATAGTTTTAATAGGTTCTTTAAGAGGCGTACCATGCATATCAGATAGTCTATACGCACTTGATCTGAAGACTTCAGTGATGATGTAAGGTCCTAGCCAATTCGGGCTAAACTTCCCTTTTTCATCAAGAGGTGCATTGACATTGCACTGATTTTCATAGAGTACGAGATCTCCAACCTTGAATGAATGATGGATGACACGTTCATTGTACGAGCATTGGATAGAGTTTTGATGAGCTTGAAGATGTTTGGGAGCATTTATACATTGTCCTTGAGAATCTCAAGTTGTTGATATCATAGTTCTCTTTGAGTATTTTCGTCAAGGATGCCCTTGAGAGAAATTCACAATGAAGGAATTTCTAACTCCAAAGGCATGATCGCATCAGTGCCATACACAAGGTTGTATCAGGTAGTACCTCTAGCTATACTAACACTTGTTTGGTAAGCCCATAATGCATATGATAGTTGAGTATGCCAATCCTTTTGATGTTTGTTAAATAGTTTTTTGAAGAATTTGTTCCAATAATTTTATTAGAAGTTTTCGCTTGTCCATTTGATTGTGGATAATAAGGCGTAGAGAAGCGGTGTTGAATATGGTATCTTTTGAGGAATTTCTTCACATCTTTGTTCTTAAATGAAGCACCATTATCAGAAACCAAAGTGGAAGGAATACCAAATCAAGAGATTGTGTTATCTTGAATGAAATGATAGATTACTTCAACAGTCATGGATCAGAGAGGAACCACTTCGACCCACTTCATAAAGTAATCGATAATTGTGATTATGAAAGTGTGTCCTTGAGAAGGAGGATAAATTTTTCCAATAAGATCCAAGCCCCACATGGAAAATGGACAAGGTGAAAATTGAGCACAAAGTTCCTAGTCAAGAGCATGGATGAGATCATTATGTTGTTCATATTGCAGGCACTTTTTGACAAAGGCAAAGGAATCTCGTTCCATGTCTTGCCAATAGTAACCTATACAAAGCAATTTTTGAACAAGAGATCTCCCACCAAAATGTCCTCTGTAGGCATTTGAATGTGCCTCCTCCAGGGCAATCAAGATCTCTAAATTATTAAGGCAATGAATGAGAAGACCTTCATAGCTTCGTCAATATAGAACATTTGATAAGATGATGTAATGCGTCGCAAGTTTGCATATGTGAATTCGGGCACTTCTGGGTTCTAGATCAGGAAAGGTACCATCGTGCAAATATTGGAATATATGGGAGTACCATTCTCTTGAATCTATATTATCACAAAAGGAAACCTCAGGTATCTTAGATATTGAAGGTGTTTTGAGATTATAGATGATAAATTGATAGTTCCCCAAAGAATCATCAAGGAATAGAAGGGAAGCAGTGCTTGCCATCGTATCCACATGTTGATTGTCTTTTCATGGAATTGTGTCGATTATGAAAGATGAGAAATTCTTCAATAAAGATAAGGCTAGGTCTTGGTACTAGGATAAATTATCTTTCTTTGCCTGATAAGATGTAGTGACTTGTCTTATGATCAATTGAGAATCACCAAATGTTGAAACATGTTTAATGTTAAGAGACAAAGTGGCACACAAGACAGCAATAAGGGATTTGTGCTCTACAATGTTGTTGGTACATAGAAAATTGAGATGGTAAGATAGATAAATCAACTTACTTGAAGGAGGTACTAGAATAACACCAGCACCAGAGCCAGTTCAACATCTAGAACCGTCAAAGAATAGTTTCCACTTATCATCAACATCTAGTGAAAGGATTTGATCATCAAGAAAAGATTCTTGATTTGGAATAACAAATGGTGAAGGAGATTTAGCTAAGTGGTTGGTCAATGCTTGAAACTTAATTTCCTTTTGAGAGACAAACTTAAGGTCAAATTCTATTAACAACATAACCTATTTTGTTAAGTGTCTTGAAAGATCTTTTTAGCAAACAGATCCTTTAAAGGATCAAATTTAACAATTACATTAATTTTAATATTTAAGAGATAATGTCTCAATTTTTGTGTTGCAAAAACAAGAGCTAGGCATTGCCTTTCTATCATAGTGTATTGCATTTCATAATCGAGCAAAGTATGGCTGATGTAATACATAACACGTTCTTTGCCATCATCATCATGTTGTGCTAACAAAGTTGCGAGAGCATTAGGAGATATCGATGTGTAGAGAATAAATGGTCATCTAGAGACAATAGGTTGTAATATAGGAGGATTGGCAAGATAACTTTTGTGGTCGTCAAAAGATTTCTGACAATTGCTATCCCATTTAAAGTTAGATTCTTTCTTGAGTAGTTGTTTAAAAGGATGAGTCTGATTCATGAGTTGTGAAACAAATCATCGAATAGCTTGAATCTTCCCTTGTAAATTATGAAGTTGTGAAATTTTTTTAGGAGGTGACATGTTGACAATGGCATGAATCTTTTTCGTATCCACCTCAATAACATGATGCAAAATAATGAATCCCAATAGCTTACTGCTATCAATGCCAAAGGTGCATTACATGGATTCAAGTGCATGTTGTATTTACATATACGTTCAAAGATTTGATGGAGAATTTTGACACGATCTTGGCGCAAAACAGATTTGGCCAGAATAATCATCGACATAATCCTCTAAGATGTTATGCATGAAATCATGAAAGATAAGTGTCATAGCACGTTGATAAGTCACACCAGTGTTCTTTAATCCAAATGGCATGACAACCAAACAAAATGTTCCCTAAGGAGTTGTAAAAGTTATTTTATATTGATCTTGAGGATTGATGAATATTTTATTATAACTAGAGAAACCATCCATAAAGAAAAGTAATGCATGGCCAGCAGTAGAATCAACAATCATATCAATATTAGGAAGAGGAAAATCATCCTTCAAAGATGCTTTATTCAAATCTTGAAAATCATTACACATTCGAATACGATTGCCAGATTTAGCGATAACCATAATATTCAGATACAAGGCGAGTAGTCAATAGGGCAGATAATGCCTTTTTGTAGAAGCTTCTCTATCTCGGCTTTGACCAACAATGCAACCTTAGGATTCTTCTTGTGTATCTTTTGTTTTACTAATTTAGCATTAGGATGAATGACAATATTATGTGTTATCACCTTAGGATCAATGATAGGCATATTAGAGTATGTCCAAGCAAAGAGATTAGGATATTCATGTAAGAGAGATGTGAGTTCTTGATTTTCTTCAAAATTTAGACAATTTCCAATAGAGATGACTTTTTTAGGGACATCCTTATCCATCAAAACATTGACAATTTTCCCATTAATGAGAGTACTGTAGTCTTGAGTATCAAGAGGATGAAGGGATTCTATAGGTGACTCATGAGATGCCAAGGTACCATTAGATAAACGAGCATCCTTACCAAAGAATGCTTCCACATTTAAACAATAAGTAAGACCATGATCATGATGGTAATGAGGCAAATGATCATAAGCTCCTAAGAATTCAACCAAAGATTCATTTGTTGAAAAAGTATCTAAAGGAATATCTTGAAAGTCACAATATGTATCAATCAATTCCAGAATACATGTTGACCTATTTTCCTCCATCCAAAGTCAAATAGTTCACCTTGAATATCTCCTGGATATCCCTTGGGATTTAGCCCTATAGGCCTTGATCCCTCCAAATCCTCATGCTCTGCCTACCAAAAATCCCTAAATCCTGTCTAGAGAATCCTTGCAAAAAACCCAAAAAAACCCAGAAACCTTTTGCCTTCAATGCCTTCCTTTGCAGGGATTTCCCATCTTCATACTTAGTCATTTTGGTATAAATATCCTGATGATGTCATTCGGATCTTAGCTAACATCCTAGATATTATCTTAATATCCAGGACCTTAGCTAAAGTCCCAATATCCCCTTCATATTCATACCTTAGTTAATAGTCAGATGTTTTCTAAACATCCAGATCTTAACTAATATCCGGGTCCTTTGTGAATGTGCCGACCCTTGTGAATATGACAATGACATCATCCAAATATTTCCTAATGTCTAGATTTTCCTTAATATCCATGACCTTTGTGAATGTCCTGATGACATCATCCAGTCCCCTCCCCAAAGAAGTGCATATTGCGATGATGTCATCCAGACATTCCACCTTCAACATATTATCCCGCATTGATAAAGCATCTTGATGACATCATCCAAATCCCCTCTTCAGCAAAACTCTTCATGTCGATGACATCATCAAGATATTCATAAGGTCTGGCATATTAAAGTTAATATCCTGACGATAGATATCCATGCGGATGACGGTCTCTCCATGCTGTGAAGAAAAAATTGATGGGTGCATCCGGATATCACATAGCCCGTAGGCCACCAAACCTGACGTCACATTCCTTCCCCGTGGCTGCGAAATGAAGACATCTATAAAGTATATCAGGGGCCCATGGCCATAAGATCGTTGACTCCATTGGACAGAGCAAATAGCACCAGGTGTCAAGGGATGAAGAAGTGGAGGTGGGGTCTTCAAAGATCGAATGGTGGCGTAGTGTCACAGGTGAATCTTGCTCGCGAGGAAGATTCTCTGCACGGCTACGAAATGATGACACATGGATATCCATATGCCTGTTGACCGCAACTTTGACCATGGATATCTCCCTCATCTTGAGGAATTTCTACATGATCCAAAAGGCAAAAGTGCTTAGAATTTCCTCCTCTTTCATTTGGCAAGCTTTGGGGGAGGGGGGGGGATATTCTCACTTTGAAAATATGATCCAAATTTCATGATCCAAATATGCATCCGGCTATCAGGATGGCTGTCGACTGAAGAAGGATATGCAGACTCAGTCGACAGGACACATCTAGAGCTGAATTGAAGTGTTGTAAAAGTTTCTCAAATGCAGATATTTCACATTGATGGTTGCAGGTGAGTGATTCAGCAGCTCGCATTGATGGCCCAAAATATCTTTCAACTACTCGATGGATCCAGATATTTTCTGCATTTAATTCTTGTAGATGGACGTCCCTTCTGGCGAGGAAATATCTCTGACAACCCATGAGGGTGAAGTTATTGTAATTGAATTAGGTCAAATGCTCAAATGTTATATATGCATCTTTGATAGATGTAATAAGGGTTGGATACTTGTTCATTCTGTATTCAAACATAGCCCTTCTCTACTATAACGATGTCTTCTAATTGAATATATGCTGGTTATTCTCACCTCTTTGTGATGTTCTCTAACTCTGTGTAAATCTAAGGATGGTTTGTCTATGAATACTTTGTTCCTCCCAACCATTACTTGCTCCTTATCTTTGTTAGGATCAGTTAAATCTATGTGTACTTTTCAATTATATCTAGTTATGTTGTGCATTTTCTCAGTTCTGTGAGAGCTTTTATATTCAAACCTGGTGTATCACCTCCCTTTACTTCCATTTTTACTCCCTCTTCCTCTTTTCTTGAATAGGTGGATAGATTAGGTTTAGTCTTAGGATTGTTGAATCTCATATTTAACAAAGGAACCAGCCTCTCTCTAGAGATTTGGCCTCCTTGTAGGGTCCCACACCTGGAGGTCATCTCAATGTTTTACTAGATTGTTGGATCGCTAAAAGCCTTCAACATTGGGTGCAAATCTATGTGACAACAATTTCTGGCACGCTCGATGGGACCTAAAGTGGAAGCTAAATTGTTTGGTGTTATTCTTAGCCTGTTGTAGTTTGGAGGATATCTTGCAAGCACCTGGCAATTCAACCCCCACCTTGGTGCTAATAGTTTATGGAATGCCTGGTGGGACAAAAAGAAAAATGAATTAAGATGAGAATTTGGTGTTCTTCTCAGTACTTTGTATTTTGGCAAATTTTCATGCACCTGGTGACTCTACATGTGTCTGGTTCTGATCCGTGCCATCTTTTATGCCTGTGCAAACCAGAGCATCTTCAAGAGGTAATTTCCAGTTTATTGAATTATCTATTGCTGCTTCAAGGAGAAGGGCTAGGTTGTTTAGGTCTCATGTGAGGAGGAACAACAATCTCACTTTACCTCTTTCAAGGGCTCAATCTACCCCCCCTCTTATTAGGTTTTAGTGTAATAGAAGAAGATTGCATATTCCTAGATTGAATTTGAATATCCCCAAAATGGCAAGGAATTTGCCTTTTGTAACCTTTAATGGAGGAAGTCCATTAGATTTGGTTGCATACAATGACATACTTGTTGTAGCCCTGAAAAGTGTTTGACCCTTCACAGGTGATAGTTTTGTAACCCCTGTTGAGCATATCAAAGATATATCTAACGTATGCTCGGTTCATCATACACAATATGAAGATGTTGCAGTCCGTCTCATGGTCTCATCTTTCAAGGGAAGAGCTCTTCAATGGTTCAAAAGCTTGACCCCTACTTCAATACATACTTGGGATGAGCTAGGAGAATCCCTCTACAAATAGTTTGGAGAGAGGATAGATAACATTTCATTGCTTGAGCAGTTGACAACTATCAAGGGGGCTCTGAGTGAGATGCTGGTGGATTTCCATTTTAGATTCTAGAGGACATGGGAGAGAATTCTAGCTACCCTCATGCCATCCCCACAAGGTGCTTTCTTTTATTATTTAAGAGCTTTGAATTCTGACATTGCAGTGATGATGTAATCAATGGGTGCTGAAACCCTACCAGATGGCTATGAGATAGCTCTAAAAGCTGAAAATTGTTTAATACAGGCTGGGAAAATTGCTCCCAAACCTCCTATCCCACTTTTTCCAGAGCTGCCTTCCTCATCCCACCAGCCCATTATTGCTCCCATCCAAGAGCCTAATGCTTCAACATCCTCTCTTTCTCAAGAAGAGAGTGACCTTAAGACTCTAATGTCTAATTTGACCAACAAGGTGAATAGTATAGCTATTCAAACTGCTCCCAAACCCTATCAGAACTATAATCAGAGGCAGTCATCTAATCAAAATTAGAATCAAGGTTATAATCAAAATAGAAAGTAGAATTGGAATCAGGGTTATCAACAAAATAGATACCAAAATCCTAACCCTGCACAACCTTTGCAAACCATTCAACCTAGCCAACAAATACCAGTTGTAAATCTAGTTAGGACTTTAGTCCCTACTCATAATAATTTGGCCCAGGAGGCAGATTGGTGCTATCCCTATAACCAACCTCACAATCAATCCACTTGTGCTTTAATGGTGCAGAATTTTCATACTCAATAGGCATCACTATTTGAGGCATCAAATAATAGTCTTGAAGTGTCAAATGAGGTTACCAATGATGCTAGTATGATGTTATGGACTCTAGAGGATTTTTATGTTGTTAATCAACCCATGGATAGTGTTGTTATGCCTATTACAGACAACATCATGTCAAAAAAGAGGCAGTTAGAGGCTAGTCCTATGCCTACTATATTAGAAAAGGAGCCTGTTCCTAAGGCTAAAGTGGCCAGTGCCACAATTCCAGTTCAGAGTAGCAAACCTGCTGTTACAAAAGAAATCCCATTAGGCTTAAAAGTGCCTGATCTAGCTGTAGAACAATAAAAAAGGGGAACATGGATTCCCTCTATGCACAAGTCAGCCATTGTTCCATTAAATATTGTGGAACAGATGAAGAGAATAAACATAAATGTTTCTATGTGGGAAGTGATGTCCATCCCCTCTCAAAGGGATCTATTACAAGAAGCCTTAAGGCACTTCCCATCTGCTGAGTTAGTAGCATCAGACTCACCAACAAAGCAGAAAGAGAAGGCTCCTGTTAGCCTAGTGCAACCAATTGAAAGACAAGTAAGCATAGTCAAGAAACCGTCTCCTTTCTACTTGTCTTTGATCATTGGCAAATTTTTAGTGCATAACTGCATGATAGACTCTAGGGGTAGTGTTTCAGTCATGCCTAAGAAGATAGTGGATGCATTAGGTATCAAGTATACCCCTATTTCATCAGGAGTATTACAACTGGATGGCACCTCAGTGAACACTGTAGGAGTGATCAGGGGACTGGACTTAACTCTGCATGCATGTCCTAACCTAACTTTCAAACAAGATGTTTTAGTCATTGATCTTCCTCCTTTCTTTGCGATTTGTCTGTCAAGAGATTTCACAGCAAAGGTAGGTGACTACCTTTCTTCTGACTAGTCTCATATGTTGCTAAGGACTAGATATGGTACACTATTCACCATCAAGGCTGAACCAATTTCAGATTATCATGTGGAGAATTACGACCACGACCTGGTGAACCCACATGTGCTGATTCGGGGCGAGGAAATGCATGACTCAGAACCTATTGAGGCAGAACCTTCACCTCTTCCTATCTCTGACCTATTTTATATGAGTAGGCAAGGGATCATGAAAATTTTGATCCTTATGATACCACTGAGGCAACGAACTTGGGTAACTACATGATCCATGAAAAGGATCCTTCAGTCCCTTCTATACTTAAGCTAGATGATGACTCCAGCGGTCCATGGGAGATGTTCTTTGATGGTACGAAGAGCAAGAATGGAGCTGGTGCAGGTGTTTTGCTGGTCTCCACGACTGGTAGGAAGTTGCATTTTGTTCATAGGTTGCATTTTTCTTGTACGAATAATGTAGCAGAGTATGAGGCATTAGTCCATGGCCTATTGATTGCTGAGAAGAGGAATATCAAGCATCTAGAGATATTTGGTGATACTGAATTGGTGGTTAACTAAGTCAAAGAAAGATGTTCAACAAAAACCCAGCTTCTAAGAGCTTACAGACATAGAGTTTGGGACCTGTTTGAGAGTTTTGATGCTCTCAACCTGCAAGTGATCCCAAGAAAATTAAATTCAGAGGCTAATCAATTAGCAACAGTGGGAGCTCAATTTTCCCCACCTACAGATTTGTTTTAGGGTCCCGATCAAAATGTGAAAATGGTCATCAGGCCCTCTGTTCTTGACAATAATATTCATGGCAAATTTTTGATAGTGATGAGCAGACCACGTGCTTCATCTAGAATGAAGCTGAGTTCTCTTCAAGGGCATAATCCAGGTTACAAGAATCCTATGGTGATTAGATCAAATAGGCTGCCCAAGGGTCTAGTCACCCTTGAGGCCATCTTTAGCCATGATGATGAGTTCAGGGGCAAGAAAAATAACATGACCTTGAAGAAAGAAGATTACCAGAAGGTGACTATCACCCAGGACAAGGAGTTGCTGCTGGGAAAGGTATGCGGTGATGCAGAGGATCAAGAATTCATAAGACTTGCCTAGAAGTACAATGATGTCCTGGCATGGACATATGAAGATCTTAAAGGATTCAATCTGTGTGTGGCTCAACATGCCATTGATCTAGATCCCAATTGCAATTTGGTTCTCCAAAAGCAGTGGCCCATTAATCCAAAAATTGAACCACTCATGAGGAAAGAGCTTGTTAAGCTTATACAAGTAAGGATTATCTTCCCCATCAAGTATTCTACTTGGGTTGCAAATCTAGTACCTGTGAGAAAGAAGAATGGAGAGATTAGGCTCTGTGTAGACTTCAAGGACCTGAATCACGCTTCTCTGAAGGATCATTACCCTCTGCCCTCTATGGATTAGATTTTGAAAATAGTTGCATGGGTAGAGAGGTTTTCATTTTTGGATGGCTTCTTTGGCTATAACCAGATCATTGTCAGAGAGGAGGATAGATTTAAGACAACATTCACAACCAAATGGGGAATCATGACATATGCAAAGATGCCATTTGGTCTGTCTAATGCTGGTGCTACATTTCAAAGGGCAATGGATATTGCCTTCAAAGGATTTATAAATAGGTTCATCCCGATTTATCTGGATGACATCACAGTCTTCTCCAAGAAGGGAAAAAACCACATGGAGCATCTAGAGAAAGTTTTCCAGAGGTGCAGAGAGTTTGGGGTGTCTCTGAACCCCAAGAAATGTATTTTTGCTATTGCCCAAGGTAAACTTTTGGGTCACATAGTATTTTAGGATGGAATATCCATAGACCCGGATAGAACATCTGCTCTCCTTTCTCTTCCCCTACTTGTTCACAAAAAAGATTTACAATCATTTCTAGGGCAGATCAACTTTGTTAGGAAATTCATTCCTAATTGCGCTAGCTTAGTGAAGCCTCTAACCCTTATGCTTAAAAAAGATGCAATCTTCAGATGGACTAAAGAAGGGACAGATGGTTTTGAGAAAATCAAGGAAGAGATTTCCCATGCACCTACTCTCATGAATCTAAATTATGAGGACTTTGTCCTTTATGCACATGGAGGACAAAACAATATTGCTGCTATCCTGATGCAACAAAATAAACATGGACTGTAGCAGCCTTTGGCCTTCTTCAGTTATACCTTGAAGGATTATGAGGTCAGATATAGTCCCATGGATAAGCAGGTATTTGCCATTGTTAGAGCTTTAAAGAAATTTAGATATATACTGGAAAATAATCATATTAAATTTTTAGTTTCTTATCCTAGTGTGAGATTACATAATGGGGATAGAGATTAGTGAAAAGTGAGCCAACTGGGTCACCAAGATCCTAGAGTATGATGTGATCATCAGAGCCACTTAGTTGATTAGAGGTAGAGGATTATGTGAATAGCTAGCTCAGACATCAATAGACGAGGTGAACTCATCTTACCATTTGAATGAGGAGGAGCCTCCAGCTGAGTCATTGGTTGTGAGTTCTTGGACGACATATATGGCTAGTTTCCTATCCACTAGTGAGTATCCCTATGGACTGGATAGAGCCAAAAGAAGACATTTTAGGATGCAGTCTATCCCTTATGATTTGGTAGATGGTGTTCTCTTGAAGAGAAACTTAGATGGAGTCTTATTGAGATGCATAAGAGAAGATCAGGTTGATAGACTTCTTAGTGAGTTTTATGCTGGCCCAGTTGGTGGCCATTTCTCTGCTAGAGCTACAATAATGAAAATAATGAGGGCAGGTTACTTTTGGCCCACATTATTCAATGATGCCCATGTATGGGTAAGAAGATGCAAAGAGTGTGCTCTCTTTGCAGGAAAGAAAAGATTGGTGGCTCTTCCACTCCACCCTATTCAGGATGATCAACCCTTCTCACAGTGGGGATTAGACTTCATTGGCATGATAAATCCCTCTTCCAGTGCCGGTCACAAGTGGGTTTTGATTGCAATAGATTACTTCACCATGTGGGTTGAAGCGGTCCCACTTAGGGAGGCCATTGAGTCATCTATCATGGATTTCTTGGAAGAAATCATGACAAGGTTTGGGGCTCCTCATACTGTCATTTCTGATAATGCAAAAGCATTTTCTAGTTTTAGGATTGCTGATTAGGCTCTTAAGTACAATGTGTTTTTGAAGACTTCATATAACTATTACCCCCAAGGTAATGGGCTGGCTAAATCCACCAATAAGAACCTAATTAGGATCTTGAAGAGAACCATGGAGACAAACCAGAGGCAATGGCACAATAAGATCAGATTAGGTCTTTGGGTTGATAGGATCACATACAAGAAAGCCATTGGGAACTCTCCTTTTATTCTTGTGTATGGGAGAGAGGCTAGATTGCAGATATCCTTAGAGCTTCCTACATTAGATTTGTCTCATCAATTAGAGTTGGAAGGAGAGGATGCAAGATCTATCAAAATGGCTGAATTAACTAAATTAGAAGAGAAAAGACATTCAACGATGATCACATTAGAAGAACATCAGATGTAGACCAAGAGATATTTTGATAAGAAGGCCAAGGTCTAGACATTCAAAGAAGGTTATCTTGTCCTAAAATGTGATGTAGACCAAGACAAATTAGGAGGCCACACCAAGTTTGATGCACTTTGGAGTGGGCCTTATGTCATCATCAGTTGCAAGCAAGCAAATGCCTTCATTCTTTTAGGGATGGATGGTGAAGTTCTACCAATTTCAATTAATGGGATCCATCTCAAACCTTACCATTAAGGTTGGTATGAGGTCTTGTATATATTGGTTTAGTTCATTTTAGTTTTAGTTTTCCCTTTCCCTAAGTGTTCTTGTACAGGCTGCATTGTCATTAGGAGAATGCAGGCCTCTTCCCTTTTTGTGTTTTGGAGATAGGTTTTAGTTGTCTTGACCTACTTTGTTCCTCTTTTGACTCTATGCCCAATGGATGCTTAAGGCTACTAATCTATTTGTTTAGCAGGAAAACATCCCTAAGAGGTCACCAAAATTTTGACCTATTTTCCTCCATCCAGAGTCAAACAGTTCACCTTGAACATCTCTTGGATATCCCTTGGGATTTAGCCCTACAGGTCTTGATCCCTCCAAATCCTCATGCTCTGCTTGCCAAAACTCCTTAAATCTCATTTGGAGAATCCTTGCAAAAAACTCAGAAAAACCCAGAAACCTTTTGCCTTCAATGCCTTCCTTCGCAAGGATTTCCTATCTTCATACTTAGTCATTTTGGTATGAATATCCTGATGACGTCATCCGGATCTTAGCTAACATCTCAGATATTATCTTAATATCTCAAACCTTAGCTAAAGTCCCAATATCCCCTTCATATTAAGACCTTAGTTAATATCCGGATGTTTTCTAAACATCCAGATCTTAACTAATATCCGGGTCCTTTGCGAATGTGTTGCCCCTTGTGAATATGACGATGACGTCATCTGAATATTTCCTAATGTTTGAATTTTCCTTAATATCCATGACCTTTGCGAATGTCCTGATGATGTCATCTAATCCCCTCCCCAAAGAAGTGCATATGACGATGACGTCATCTGGACATTCCGCCTTCGGCATATTATCCTGCATTGATAAAGCATCCTGATGACGTCATTTAAATCCCCTCTTCAACAGAACTCTTCATGCTGATGACATCATCATGATATTCATAAGGTCTGGCATATTAAATTTAATATTTTGATGACAGATATCCATGCGGATGATGGTCTCTCCATGCTGCGAAGACAAATTTGACGGGTGCATCTGGATATCGCATAGCCCGTAGGCCACTGAAGCTGATGTCACATTCCTTCTGCGTGGCTATGAAATGAAGACAACTGTAAAGGACATCAAGGGCCCATGGCCATAAGATCGTTGACTCCATCGTATGAAGCAAATAGCTCCATGTGTAAAGGGATGAAAAAGTGGAGGTGGTGTCTTCAAAGATCGAATGGTGGCGTGGTGTTGCAGGTGAATCTTGCTTGCGGGGAAGATTCTCTACGCGACTACGAAATGATGACACGTGGATATCCATATGCCTGTTGAATGCAACTTTAACCGCGGATATCTCCCTCATCTTGAGGAATTTCTACATGATCCAAAAGGCAAAAGTGCTTAGAATTTCCTCCTCTTTCATTTGGCAGGCTTTTTTTTTGGGGGGGGGGATATTCTCACTTTGAAAATATGATCCAAATTTCATGATCCAGATATGTATCTAGATATTAGGATCACTACCAACTGAAGAAGGCTATGTAGACTCAGCTAACAAGACACATCTAGAGTCAAATTGAAGTGTTGTAAAAGTTTCTCAAATGCAGATATTTCACATTGATGGTTGCAGGTAAGTGATTCAGCAGCTCACATTAATGGCCCAAAAAATCTTTCAACTACTCAATGGATCCATTTTTTTTGCATTGAATTCTTGCAGATGGACGTCCCTTCTGGTGAGGAAATATCTCTGACAACCCATGAGGGTGAAGTTACTGTAATTGAATTAGGTCAAGTGCTCAAATGCTATATATACATCTTTGAGAGATGTAATAAGGGTTGGATACTTGTTCATTTTGTATTCAAACATAGCCCTTCTCTACTATAACTGTGTCTTCTAATTGAATATATGTTGGTTATTCTCACCTCTTTGTGTTGTTCTCTAACTTTGTGTAAATCTAAGGATGGTTTGTCTGTGAATACTTCATTCCTCCCAACCATTGTTTGCTCCTTACCTCTGTTAGGATCAGTTAAATCTGTGTGTACTTATTAGTTATATATGGTTATATTGTGCATTTTCTCAATTCTATGAGAGATTTTATATTCAAACCTAGTTTATCACCTCTCTTTACTTCCAGTTTTACTCCCTCTTCCTCTTTTCCTGAATAGGTGGATAGATTAGGTTTAGTCTTATGATTGCTGAATCTCATATTCAACAAAGGAACCAGCCTCTCTCTAGAGATTTGGGCTCCTTGTAGGGTCCCACACTTGGAGGTCATCTCAATGTTTTACTAGATTGTTGGAGCCTTAAAAGCCTTCAACACTGGGTGCAAATCTATGTGACAACAATACCCATTTAAGTGTAGATGATGAAATTGTGTTTACATTTAGATTAGGATGACAAACAACTTTGGTGGGCTGTAAAGGATGATATCCAAGTCCGAATGAAGAGTAATGTGGATTAGCCTCCATAGGGACTTTAATACCTTGCTCCCTTATACCACAACCATTACCATTGTATCCACATTGAGAGAGAATTTAAAAATCTCGACCATAAATAGATGTCATTTGTGAAGAGGGAGGAGGCAACCCATAGGTCTCATATTAAGTAGTGTAAGAATAAGTGTTATCATCATTATTTTTCAAAGAAATTTTAGGTGATGTAGGAGTAGAAATTGAATCAACCTTATAACTTTTCGGCTTTGTTGGTGAGACTTCATACTCCCCTACAAAAGTAGGAGTAAAGTCTAACATGTTGGCAAGAGACACTGCATAGAATTGATAGGTGTTGTCATTGATGGCAAACAAGATTGTTCCACACATCCACAGTGTAGTATCTGATCTTACCAGAAGTCAGAATGATAATCTATCTAAGTCCAGGAGCCTGAAACAAAGCATATAGCAGAGTCTAGTATTTTGGTCAGCGGATCTCTCCAGCTAATCATTATGTGTTGTGAATCTGAAGGAGAGTAGAGGGACACCAGAACAATCTAAATCCAAATTTTTAACCTCCAGTGGTAATGGGATTAGAAGTTATGAGCATCTGAATACTGGGTCCTATTAAGACATAATAGTTCAGTGAAGAACACGCAGAATTGTGTAAATCCTTGTGTGGACCCAATAGAAGTGTTTTGATGAACTATGTATGAGATGGGATGTTAGTGGCTGACATGTATGATGATCTACATGTGTTATTTTTGGTACGCATCAATATTGGTGTATGGATCTAGCTGATAGAGCAGAGCACTCCTAAAAAGTTCTAAGTGTTTGTTGTTGCCGACTGGCAAGTGATTGCAATTCAAGATAAGTATATATAGCCGATCATTGTGGATGTTTTGGTGTGTGTTTTTGGCGGTTATGAAGAAAATATGAAAAGTGTAGAAATCTAATATTTGAATGAAGGCAGACTAAAGATGAAGTGTACAAAGTTAGTATTCACACTTAACCAGAACTGATCTCAAGCATTGGCAGATGCATCTTACCAGTTCAAAATCTCTGTAAATCTCCTATAAACTTTGCTGTAGGTAGTGAACCTCCACTTGAGCAATGAGCTCGGGCCAGTGAGCCCGAATGCATGTACATTCTCATTTGTAAAATACTTTTAACAGGGTATTAATTTTGTGGGTTAACCCCCACCATGGTTTTTCCCTTAACCAGGTTTCCACGTCAAAATCTTGGTGTCAAATGTGTCATCCATGTTTTTTGCTCATATGCTTTTGTCTAATACTGGATTGTTTATATCATTGATTTAATCTTAAGTTGTAAGAAGGGTTAACAATAGAAAAAGATTAATAAGAGCAACAACTGATTCACCACCCCTCTCAGTTGTCTGGACCTATTCCAACAATTGGTATCAGAGCAAGATTCCTCAAAAAAGCCTAATAGCTTAAGGAAAAGATCTTGGAAAAAGTTTCCAATGGGTTCATTAAGAGATCTTCAGTCAGCCCTAGAAGAGCTTTCTCAATCTAGAACAAAAATTAGTAATCTGAGAGGTGAACTTATAGATGCTGATGACACCATTGAAGTGTTAAAAGATAAACTAAAGAAATCTTTACAAAGAAAAAAGGAGCTATTTCTATAGCTATCTAGTTTACCTAAAGAAAATGGCTTGAATGAAGCTTTGGAAGAAAAAACAAAGGAATGTGAGAAGCTCTCAAAAGAAGTTGCTATCTTGAAATTGAAATGGAATCTGGGGTGATGAGGCAAACCAAAGAAAGTGAAGATAGGAAGAAAATTGAAGAAGATCTGAAACAAAAACTAAAAGAAAGATCTGAATAATGTTACAAATTGGATGGAATAGCTAGCCATCTAGAGTCTAAACTACAAGAAAGTAGAGACAATGAGAGAGAACTTGAAAGGCAATTAGTCACTCTCAGACATGACCTAAATATTGCAAATGAATATAAGGAGAAGGTCAAAACAAGTTCAGAAAAACTTGAAGGATAGAAAAGGGCTGATGACAAGCATGGTCTTGGATATGAGAAAGGTGAAAGCTCTGGATTCGGATAGAAAAAAATTTAGTCTAATAATGGGAGAAACAGATCTAGAAAACCTCTGGTGAGACAGCCAAATGCTTAAAGATATCCATCATTCAATGGAAATTGTTTCAACTACAACAAATTTGGTCACACAGCTACTCAGTGTAGAAGTAGAGTAAATCAAAGAGGTCCATCCTTCTTCGGTCAATGCTTCAAATGTAACAGGTATGGTCATAGATCAAATGAATGTAGAAGTATGCAAATGAATAATTCCAATAACAGAAGAATTAGCAATTCTTTGAATGGTTATTGCTTTGTTTGCAATGGGTTTGGACATATGGCTAATCAGTGTAGATTAAGAGAAAATCAGGCCTATAGGAAAAGAAATGTTATATGCTTCAACTGCAATAAATCTGGTCATATTGCAAGACTCTGTAGAAGTAAAGACATTGGAAGAAGAGGTCCGGTAAATAGAAAATTGGATGAACAAAGACAAGACAAAGGCAAGGAGAAAATTGATATGAATGAGACTCAGGATGAATCAAACAAGATATGGGTTAGGAAAGTCACTATGAATGATAGCAATTGATCCACACTGTAATCCAGTGCTGATAATTCCTCTAGGAATTAAGCTGGAAGTCTTGGCTCAGGGGGAGCGACATTACAAATCAAATTCCCCTAGCCAGCAAGTAAGCGCCTAGATCTGGCACAATCAGAAAATAGATCTTGGATTGTTTCAGACCATGTGGAAAGGTTTTTGAAAGAAAAGAGATGGATATGGCAGATTATAGAGCAATACATGAAAAACTACTCAAAATAGAACAACCGGATGTGCTAGGGCATAACATTTATTACAAAGGCAAATTAGGTAATGTGAATCTTAAAAGGGTCATTCATTCCTCATTTGAAACACTTTGTATCAAGAGAAATCAAGAAGAAAGAAGTGGACAAGCTTAGAGCTAAAAAATTCCCAAGAGCTGGAAGCGAGAAAAGGATTTCCAAGCAAAAACCCTAATCTATGTAGCAAGGTATTTTCTATTTTTTGTAAAATCTCTTGAGTTCTCAATTTTTGCGAATGGCTACACCTTTAGTGGTAGATGTTACTAAAAGACCTCATCCCAAATTCAAAAAGAATCCATTCAAATCTATAGAGGTTGAGCCACTAGGTGCTTTTTCTGGAGTTCTGTACAGGGTTTTACATGTCGAAGATTTTAGGGCTTACATTCACTGCAATATAGAGGAATTTAGAAATCTAAAACTACTAAATTTGTGTGAAAACCACTTGACGAATGACAATCACCAATTGAAACCAGAATATAAAACCCTAGAGAGCAAACACTTCATACAAGTTATTGAATTTCTGTCTTTTGATGAAAGTGAATGGGTTAGATATGTATTGAGTCGAATACATGATGAGTTTATGTGGTTATTGAAGCCGTTCAAGATCACAAAAGATATAATCCGAATTGTGATTGGACTGAATGCAACCAGAGGCCAACCCATGCTCAAAGCTGTGAAAAATCAAACACTAACTGATGCTACTGGAGCAAAATTTGATAGAAGAGCTATGACTATCAATGACATCACTGATTTGGATGTCAAGTTTGCTTCGATGGTAGTTGGGTATAAGATTTACCACTCCAGCAGAGAGAACTTAGTTTTTGGAACAACTATTTATGCTGCATATTAGATGATAAAAGAGAATGTGGATTATGATTTGTGTGAGCTACTACAAAGCCAACTAATAGAAAATCTAAACAAAATAAAAAAGCACAAGAAAAATTCCTTCAAGTATGGTTCCTTGGTGATATGTATATTCTTATACTTCATGAATGAAGTCCCGGGAGTTCCAGGTATACAATGGACATCAGACAGGCTAGTGGCATGGCAAATTAGGGATCATCTACATAGTCTTGGCGATACCTAGACTCAAAAGACTACTTTTTGGGGTTACTTCAAAAACTTCCAGAACTTGATGCATGCAAGGGAAAGAATTCCTAGTTTAGTTGTTGAAAAGTATGAAAATGAAATATGTTTTATGGTAGACACAGATAAATGCTTGATGGAAGCTGTAGAACCAAGGATAGCGTGGATAATGCCCATGGGCTATGAAGTGGATGAGGAAATTCTGGACATGTATGCTCAACATCTCCTGAGCAAACATAAAGACACCTCTGTTGAAAGGTTTGGTACATACAAGGAACTAAGCTTAAAGCTGCATGTTGAACTTAGACAACTGGAAACAAAAAGAAAGGTACACAAGCAAGTAGAGATGTATGAAGAAAGCATTGGGATTACAAAAGAAGCAGTGAAAGAAAATAGACAAAGGATTGAAAAGATAAAGAAGAACATTGAGTAGGCAAAAAGTGAGCCTGTAGTTCCCACGAAAGCCCCAAGGAAGACAAGGAGCTCTGCAACTCCTGCTGAGCCTCTCAAGACCACTTCCACTAAGAAGCCAGAAGCCACTCCATCTGGTGAAGGAGGGAAAAGAAAGAAAACCAAGGCAACAAGAACCTACAAGAGCTCACAAGATGATGAGGAGATAGAAATAGATGAAGAAGTGAAAGAAATAAGATCCAAAAAGATCAAAACCTTAAAGACTTATGGAAATCAATCATCCAGAAGCATGAGTGCCAGTAAAAAGCAAGTATCTGGTAAGGTTGCCATGACTATTAATGAAATTGTGAAAATAGTCACTGTTCAAGGAAACTTAAAACCTATCAGAGTTTACTATGATAACCTTGATCTGGCAAATAAGAAAATTTTAGATGCCATTATCATATATCTAAATAAATTCAATAGAACCTTGTTGGAAATCTTACAAGAACTTCCTAAAAGTTTGAGGAAAGTAATGGAAATGAGGAAAGAAGCAGCCAAATAAAAAGATATAGAACTCAGAGAGTATGTGATCTCCTCTTTGTGCCTTGTGATGATGAGAAAAGAAGCAGATGAAATCCTTAGAGAAGTCAAAGATAAATTCAGAAGCAAAGTCTGGATGAACAAACTAATTCTTGGTGAGACTGAAGAAATTATAAAGGAAACTGAGGAAATTCTGAGAAAGGCTTTGGACAAAAATATATACTATATTGTTTTAGAAAAGCAAGTTGAAGAAGACAATCCTTCTGATCCAAAACAAAAAGCTCTAGAAGAAGAAACTAACAAAAGAATTAATGACCAAAGTATTACTCTAGATCCTCCGGAACTTGATTCATCAAATCTAATTATTGGAGAAGTTCAAGAAGAGGAACAAGTCAATCAGGAAGACATAGAAATGATAAATAGAATAATTGATGAAGTGATAACTCCTCCACCTGATCACTCTGAAAAGGAAAAGCATATTGCTATCACTCAGAGCCCTTTGGATAAAGCAACAAGTGGCGAGCAAGTAGAAATGAATCTCTCAGAAGAGAACACAGAAAAGATTAATACAAAGAAAGAAGAGGGAAAAGGAAAGAAAGACAAAGCAGAAGAAGATGGTGCAAATGTTGAAGCACCTAAAGCAAATGTCGAAAAATCTGATGATCAAAAGAATTGTTCAGAAAATGTAGCAAGAGACACTGCAGATGCAGCAAAAGGCCCTCTTGAAAAGGAAGTGATTAAGATTGATGAGTCCAAACTACTCCAAGGGCTAACCAATCCAGATGCGCTCTCTCCATTTCAATTGATGAAAATAACATCTTTCACCTAAGTGAAAGCCAGAGAAAAGTTGATAAAATCCCACTCAGAGGACAATGAGCTACTAGGGCTAGCAACCGGAGTTGTAGAGAAATTAATGCCAACCTATCAAAAGAATCAAAGTGATTCTCCCTCTGGTCATCTAAAAAATCTTGTAAGTTCAGTAAGTTCACATTTTGAATCTTTTGAAAAGTCTACAGAGACAAAAGTTCAAAAAGAGTTCTTGAATAAAAAGTTCAACCAAGTCAAGAAACTGATAGGGAATGATAGGTTGATCTTAGGCATCAGCATAAAGAGCATTCAGAATGCTCTAAATGATGGAGGAGACATATATAAGTTTTTTCTATCTTGGTCTAAAGTAAATAAAGACATTGAGAAGAAGATAAAAGAAAAAGAACAGGAAATATCAGTTCTATCTCAAAATTTTGATCCTTTAACTGTCTCTCCTATAAGCTAGGATTATCAAGTTATTAGCTTGATAGATGAAATAAAGGCACTTGTAAAAAAAAAAAGCAACACTATCAAGAGTATGTGTGAACTCAGGGGATTGACTGCTCCCAAATTGGAATCCATGCATAATGCCTTATCCGAAGCTCAGAATGTACTTCAGGCAAGTGATCCTCCAAATCTGGCAAAGGCAGAAGCATATGCATTCTTACTGAGTGGGCACATTTCTATTTTGGATGGAATAAAGAATGCTTGGGCCTCCAAACATACCCAATTAAAAACTAGTTTTGCAAACGTCCTCAAGTTCATGTGAATGGAACTCAATGGTTACTTATACATATGCATCAATGTATACAAAAATTTTGGAGAATTTTGCGGATCCCACCCTTTGCCATTGATGTCAAAGGGGGAGTGAAGAGCAGTGAAAAATGATGCATTCAGCAAAGGGGGAGCACCAGTATAAGTGAAGTGCACAAATGTACAGACAAAGGGGGAGTTGTACAAGGACACTTAGTCATTTTTCACTAAGTGTTGCCATCAATGCCAAAGAGGGAGATTGTGTGCAAGAGACACTACATATCATTGATCTAGGTGTTGTCATTGATGGCAACCAAAATTTTCCACACATCCACAGTGTAGTATCTGATCTTATCAGAAGTTAGAATGATAATCTATCTAAGTTCGGGAGCTTGAAACAGAGCATATAGCAGAGTCCAGTATTTTGGTCAGCAGATCTCTCCAGCTAATCATTATGTGTTGCAGATCTAAAGGAGTGTAGAGGGACACCAGAACAATCTAAATCCAAGTTTTTAACCTCTGGTGGTAATGGGATCAGAAGTTATGAGCATCTAAATATCGAGTTCTATTAAGACAGAACAGTTCAGTGAAGAACAGACAGACTTGTGTAAATCCTTGTGCGGACCCAATAGAAGTGTTTTGATGAACTATGTATGAGATAGGATGTTAGTGGCCGACATGTATGATGATCTACATGCGTTATTTTTGGTATGCATCAATATTGGTGTATGGATCTAGCCAATAGAGTAGAGCACTCCTAAAAAGTTCTAAGTGTTTGTTGTTGCCGACTGGCAAGTGATTGCAATTCAAGATAAGTATATATAGCCGATGCTTGTGGATATTTTGGTGTGTGTTTTTGGTGGTTATGAAGAAAATGTGAAAAGTACAGAAATCTAATATCGGAATGAAGGTAGAATAGAGAGAAGAGCAGAATAAAGATGAAGTGTACAAAGTCAGTATTCGTACTTAACCGGAACTGATCTCAAGCATTGGCAGATGCATCTTACTAGTTCAAAATCTCTGTAAATCTCTTGTAAATTTTTCTATAGGTAGTGAGCCTCCACTTGAGCAGTGAGCTCAGGGAAGTGAGCCCGAATGCATGTACATTCTCATTTGTAAAATACTTTTAACAGGGTATTAATTTTGTGGGTTAACCCCCACCGTGGTTTTTCCCTTAACTGAGTTTCCACATCAAAATCTTGGTGTCAAATGTGTCATTCATGTTTTCTACTCATATGCTATTGTCTAATACTGGATTGTTTATATCATTGATTTAATCTTAAGTTGTAAGAAGGGTTAACAGTAGAAAAAGATTAATAAGAGCAACAACTGATTCACCCCCCCTCTTAGTTGTCTGGACCTATTCCAACATAACAAACCCCAATCATCGCCAAAGAGTGTATTTGATGGTGAATCAGATTCTTCTAGAATAACCTCCATAGGAGAGGGAGAAGAATTTATTTTAGAAAGAGGAGAAGTGAGAGTAAAGGGATTATAATATTGTCTATTTTAGCCTCAGTTTGTAAACAACTTTCCAGAATCAGATTAGCTTCAATTGTATGGAGCTGATTGTTATGAACAAACTTAATTGATCGATGAAGGGTAGACAGGACTGCCCCATGGCATGAATCCAAGGTCTACGAAGAAGAAGATTATATGAAAGAGAATTAGGCATGACATGGATAAGGGTAGGCAATGTCACAGGACCAACTTTAAGAGGTAAGGTAATAGTACCCAATGATTGTCTACCAAAATTATCAAAGCCACGAATGTTGAGTTTATCTTGTTTAATGAGAGAGGTATCAGTGCTGATTTTATGTAACAAGTCTATGCCACAAACATTAAGACTTGATCTACCATCAATCATTGCACGTATAACTCTCATATTATTAATGAAGACAAATATCATAAGAGGCTCATTTTGGTTTTGAACTTCTATGGGACGTAATTTATGTGGTTGAAAAATAATATCTAATTTTGTCACATGCATACAATCTAACAGAGCTTCTACATTATTCAATTGAACAACAAGTGGAACAATCACTTTTTGTAAAGCTTCTTGGAGCATTCCGTGGTATGTAGGTGATGTTTGTATCAACTCCCATAGATAGATCTTTGTTGGAGTAGCTCAAAGATACTCAACAAGATCATAATCTCTACCATTATGAGTAGGAAGATGAGGTGCTTGAGGAAGAATAGGTTGAGAAGGTGGAAGAGGAGCATGAACAAATTGTATTTGTTTCTTTTGTTTATTGTTTCTAGTGTTATATGCGTGAGCAACTTCATGATGCATGGGTTGCTACGATAATTTTGATTGAATGAACTATTTTTAGTGATTTATTTTGCATAATTGAAGATATAACCAGGAGGTCTAGGTGTTTTGGAGAACCTCCTATTGTGATAGATTATGATTGAGGATCATCATTACGAAGATGTACAACAATTTTGGGTTTCTCAAGTTCTCTTGGAGAACTAGAAACATAAATTGTATTGATGATTCTTTGAAATAGAGATGGTTTAGAGGATGATTCTATAAAGCTGAAGTCATCTAAGGCTTCATCTAACATGTCAAAATCATCACTACTAAATGACTCATCAAATGCATTAAAATCTTGAATAAAGTAATCCGACATAGTTATATATCCTACTCTTTCAAACTTTATAATGATAAAGTAACGAAGAAGGAATGAAATGAAGTTTTATATATGTACAATATGAAATATACCAAGCTATGAACATTAATGCTTTAACTATATTATCCAATAACTAGCTAAAACATACTCAAAATTTATCAATTCTCAAGCTAGAATTACCATAAAATGAGAGTTTAGGTAACCCTAATCACTATATAGGAATGAATGCAAGATGTATAAATAAAGAATGTATCTCAAAATCAGTTATAATCAGATCTAAATCATTAGATCATAAATGCAATAGGTAAAAAATTAGGTTAATAAGATCAAGCATAGCCATGAAAACCTAACCCTACCATCATCAAAGAATCTAATCCAAATGAAACCAAAAGTATGCAATTCAAGCACAATATCACCTAGATTGTGTGATTCCTTGTTTATGATGTGGATTGCTTCTTCAACAATGAACAATTATGAAGATAAAAGCTGCCATGATAGATGATAATGATGAAAGCTCAAAGGATGCTATGGATTCTCAAATGCTCAATATGCTCAGGATGATAATGTAGACGCTATATGAATGCTAGATAGATTGTAGTATGGAATGAGAGGATGTTTATATAGAACTCAACTAAAATCAATCAATGGTGGAGATTTGGTGGTTATGTGAATGGCTAAGATTGAAAGATAGGCATAGGTGAATGTGAAGATGACAAGTGGCGAGAAGATAGGGCTCATGTGTGCTTGTGTACATAAAAAGTACTACATATGAAAGATATTAAATAAAAGGATGTAGTACCACTTATCTTTTTAAATGAAAGGGGCACACATGTCGGTTCATGATATAAATGATAAGATAATTTAATTAAATAAATACAATTTATTTAATTAATTGGAAAGTGGGTTTATGAAAGGAATCTTTAATTAAATAAATTAGATTTATTTAATTAAAAATAGATAGAATGAAGATAATTAAATAATTAAATATTGTTTAATTATAGTTTAGAAGAAATAGGTAATGAATTAATTAATTAAATATAAATTTATTTAATTAATAGAAGAAATATATGTTAGGGATATTGCTCAAGTGTGTTAGACAAATGCAGATGTGTGATAATGCGATATTTGAATGTTAATGATAATGAGTCAATTTTGGGTGTCTACAATAAATTTATATTGCACTATAATGATCTAATCTCATGAAATTTAAACAATATCAGAAACATAGGCTATTTTCAATCTAAAACAAATGCTTGTTTTTCAAATTTCAAATGAAAAAATGCAAAGCATATACTAAAGACAAAGGATGATAAGGTACAACAAATGAATTCACTTTAATCAACCAAATAATGCTACAAAGATCTGAAACAACACACTAATCTACAAACCCTAGGTTTAAGACTAGCTAGATTTTTATGAAATGCAAGGATTTTATAACCCTAATGATGAATTTAAATGCAAAGCTTATTATATGTAATCAAGGAAGTGATGAATGAACTTAATCTAAATCAGATCTATGATAGAAGATAAACTTTTTCAGATGAACAAGGATGCAAAAGTTTAAGAAGAGTCAGGTTCACCAAAATGTTATGCGAAAAAGAGTGATCTAGCCTTAGGAGTTAACTAAGTCAAATTCTCTTCTACAAACATTGAGACACAAACTGAGATTGGATTCTACCATTGAGGGAGAGCCAAACTATAGGGGTTCTACCTCTTTGTTGTATAGATGAGTGTCAAACCAAATTCAACCAATCTATCCAGGACACAAGATCAAAACCCTAATTGAGAAAGATTGAGTTGTAGACAACAGTCAGAAATGAAAATAGATAATCTAAATAAACAACAGAGATGAGTAAACAAATTAGAATAGGAACCTAGAGTTAAAATGCCATATGTACCAGGGTGATCAGGTGCCCCAGGCCTTTTTTAGTGTTTGCAAAAATTGAAACCTTAACCGGATATGTACCTGCAATAACTTTCTTCTCCCAGATTGTTATCTCTCGAAACCTGTTTCTTCAATTTGCACACAAGAAAGAAGGGAAAATTGTTGTGGCTATATAGGAGCTTACCTTAGTCAAGTCCCTATTTCAATATTCCTACCTTACAAATAACCAAGATTAGAACCAGATGTTGTGTGTGCTTCAAGCAAATAGGAAGGAATGATAAGAGGATGCTTCACTCAAGGAAGCTCACAACTTCACCTCAAGGATGAAGATTAACCGAAAGTTTATTGAATAAGAAGGTGATGCAACCATACCCATGGAGGGTACTCAAGGCAATCTCAAGTTGGTAGTTCCAACCCTTCTCCCAATCATGCAAAGTGCTTCAACCTAGGAAAAAATAAGATAGACTCAAGATCTCATCTCATAGCCTTCATACAAATCTTTCCAAGAGAAAAGATGAACTCCACTTGATCAAAAACCTACAAATAATACAATAGCATAAAGAGCATAACAATAGAGATCTTTTTCACATCTAGTTTCAAATGAAACAAGTCACTTACTTTTATACAAGGATATAGAAAAGAGTAATCTAAATTAAAGAGCCGACATCATGCGCCAAAAAGCAAATTTGAGTTTAGGGTTGGCCTAACCAACACTAAAGCTAACTTGTAGACTTAAATTTCCTCCCTAAAACACAGGAGGGACCAAGGTGCTTGGGCACCCTAGGCTCTTTGGGAAATTTAAGGCTCAATCCCGCATTTAATGCAAGGCTAACTCCAAATCTCAATTTATTTTTCGGGTTATGATAAAACTTTAATCAAAATCAAGACATTTTCTATAAATGGGGCCAAAATAGGGCTTTAAGGTGGACCTAAAAATTGACTAGGCTTGGAATCACTAAAGGGAGAAGCTAAACATAGTAAAATTGTGCCTACACAACTAGTGTACACAATTTACGACATAACAATTTGTTCAAAGACCTACTTGTCTTCATCAATCCATTGAAGTGCTAATCCTTTTTGAGGATCAAGGTGATTAGGTGGAAAATACTTGCAAATTCATATATGAATTATCCGACACAATTGATCTTTCCTATAAATGATTTCAGAATCTTCTTGTGTTAAGGTAGAGAGATCCAGTATGGCTTGGAATCTTTTAGGATCAATAGTTATATTATCCTTGTTGACCACATGTCCAAAAAATTTCCCTTGAGGCACACTAAATATGCACTTCTTTAGGTTCAATAAAATTTTGAATTGCCAACATCTTTAAAATATATTCTCCAAGTTATAAAAATGGCCTTCTTTGTTTTTGGAGAACACTGTTAAATCATCAAGGTGTATTATAATGATTTTATTATATTAAATCCTTGAAGGCAATGTCCTTTTCTCTTTGAAATGTTTCTTTAGTATTGGACAACACAAATGATATTTTATGGTAGGTGAAGGTGCCCCATTTTTTGATAAATGCCATCTTGTGTTAGTCCTCCTCTTTTATAAAAATTGGATTGAAGCCTAAATGCCATCTAACATGTAGAATTTTTAAAAACTAGCTATTATTTGTAGTATTTGATCCATTGATGACAATGGGTAATGATCCTTAAGAAACACTTTGTTTAGGTACCAATTTAGACACCCAAGTTGAATTCTTAATTAGGTAGATGATCTTGGAGTTTACCAACTTAGTGAGCTCCTGCTTCATGATTGGCTCAATCTTTGGATTGACTAGTCTCTGCTTCTATCTAATAGGTTTGATTTCTATTCTCAATTATATTATGTACATTGCATAACCTCTTTATTGTATCCTCTCAACCCCTCAAAATCCAAGTCCATAACCCAATTATATGTAGTGTATAGATTGATAAGTTATTGCTTTTCTTCATTGCAGTAAATCTTGGCTAATTTCACAATTCTCCCAAGGGAAATTTCCATATCCTGGTAATCCTTTATATTTACCATCATCTTTCTCTTATCTCTATAGGAGTCATCTAAGCTGAATATTCCCTCTAAAGTTATCATTCCTATAGGCATATTGTTACCTTTTAATTACATTATTTGATCTCTATAGGATTATTCAATCTTGGGAGTCAATTCTTTATTGAATTTATCTACATTTTGGAGGAACTTAGCTATTTGTTCATCATTTTAGAATACCATCCAATGGGACTAATTGTTAGGTATGGTGGGTCTGATCACTAACTTGACAACAACTTTATTATTCAGGAGGTTTATAACTAAATCAAAATGGGATCCAATCAAGGCCATTCTATTTGCTTCTATATTCCTTTTATGGAGAATAACTTTCAAATGAATCATGTCAAAAGATTCAAGTAGATCACATACGTGGTGTTTATATGCCTTCATCAAGGAGTTCTTTCATACATTATGATCTAACTTGTTTGATTGCCAACTCTGAGTCCCTAAAGACTTTTAACAATTTTATAACTTTCTTCTCAATGAAGATGGGCCTTGCACTAGTGCTTCATACTTGGCTATATTGCTGGTACAAATGAATTGCAACTGATAGGATTGTTGGTATCTTTCTCCTTATGGTGAGACTAGATATACATTGATGTTAGTGTCTATCTTACTATTTGCACCATCAAAGTATAATTTCCATATCCCAACACTACCCTCTTTACTTTTTATGGTCTCTCTAATCAATGGTGCTTCTTTACGAATCATGCATGTTCATAGACTGGTCTCCTCAAATAGTTGATGAAGACTATCCTCTGCATCTTCTACTAATGACCACCATATGTCATGTTCTTCATTTGGGATTTAGTTGGTGGTGTGAACCTCATCGATGGAGCCATCTATCTCTGTAGAGAATAACTCCTCTTCTATGATGGAGAGAGATAATTCCTTTTGGATTGAAGGCTTGGTCTCAATGTGATGCAAATTGAGTGGTTTTGAAGGGATTTTCATGAACGTTCCATATCTGGTAGTTAAGAACATATGGCTATAGTCAAGCAAGAGGTAGCCACCTATCCTAGTAGTGAAATCTCTAGAAAGGCATATGGTGAATGTGAAAGGGACCTTAATTATGGATATGTCTTATAACACTTCAATATTGGGGTAAGCATAGAGGGAAAGAGGAAGGTTCTTAACATTTTAATAGCATTTATCAGAGTGCCATCCAATTGTCCACTCCCTTGGTAGCAAGTTCATAGGCTAGGCCTAGGGCATTAGTAACTTTTCTTGGCATAATAGAGGTACTTGACCTAGAGTCTACCATATAATTGTGGATTAACTTATCCTAATAAATTAATGTCAAATAGAATGGTTTGGGTTTTATCTTGCTTACCTCACTTCCTGCTACCTTGAGAATAGTGGGTGGAGTCTTGATTACTTTAGGTGTATCAGTGGTTTGGTTTCTTTGTTTGCTTGCCATTTTTTGCCTTTTGAGAGCTTCCTCCAACATCTTCATCTATTTTGGAATTAAGAGCACCTCCCATAATGGCATATTGATCATCAATTTTTTAGTTGGTCCATAATATGGAAGGATCCTTTATGTTGTATTGACCATATCATGTTAGGTGCCCAGTGAACTCTTGGTTTCTCTATCACAGGATGGATTGCTCTACTTTGCTTCTAGTGTGCTTTTGGCAGTCTATTAGTTCCAATCTCACTAAGATTTGCACCATCTAGAGACCCAATATTGGAAGTGGAAGCCATGGGTATGCTGAATAATGGGGCTCCCTCATTTATTTGGTCTATAGGCATTTTTCTTTTATTTATATTTGGGCCTCTGTCATCTTCTTTTTGGTCCTTGTTTTTTATTTAGAATGAACATACAATTTCTTAATATTTGTGGAAGGATCATCTATTGCATAAGATTCATAATCTTCCCATGTTACCCAAGTTTTCTCTAGCATTTGTTGTTCCAAGCAGGGGTTTGCCATGGGTGACTAGGTCCCTTGATTGATATTTGAATTTTAGCTAGAATAAGAGGCAAGTTGGGTTTGGAAGTTACTAGGGCATGTAATGGGAGTGTGGGATGTAGAGCAAGGATGGCACCAAGTAGTAGCTTCTTGCATGTAATTATTTCGAGCCATAACAATTTTCTAGAGGGGTTGTTCAATAGAGACTAGCTGATTATGAGGTTGGATAGTAGATCTATTTGGCTAATAGGTTGGCCTTTGTTGCAATTTTTAGCCATTCTGAAAAGGTTTGTAGCCATTATTAGTTTTATGGTTGTATTGCTAAATCTTGGGGCATTGGTTACTAGGTTATGGCAGTCTTGTGGGGATAGGATTCATAGTGAGAATGTTTGTTTCCCAGTCTATAGGTACATGTTGATATAGGGGTAGATGTTGTGAAACAATGGCATGGGTGGTTGAGGTGCCAACCTCCCAATCCAGATTAGGTCATTTTTAGTAGTAATAACAAAATCATATACATCCAAGAGAAAGTTTCCACCCTTTGATTTAACCATCATGGTGTGATCTTAAAATCTATTGCCTTCAAATAGTAAATATATGCCATACCTAATGGAGGATGTACCTCAATAAGAATATGTTGCCAGGTTTTCTAAACTCTATTACTAAAATCCTCTACTATTTTCATTGAAGCTCTCTTTATGGTAGTAAGCTCTCTAGTAATGAGGTGGCATCTCCCCTTTCTTTGAATTTATTGATCAGTGCTTGGTCCAACTAATCCCAATTAGCTATTGATAATGGATCCAAGGATTGGTATTAGTCAAGTGCCTTGCCTTTGAATGAAGAAGAAAGTAGTATGAGTGCAATGCTTTCCTCTCCAATATTGCGAATTGTGTAATGATTCACAATATCAAGCAAATATTTAGTATGAATGATTGAGTCTTCCACTATGGAATGGGGAAGGGAGTGTAATGTAGCATTTGGGATGCCCCCCCATACAGTGGCTGGTAGTGGAGGGATAAGTAGACCTCTAGTATTCCATTTTGGAAAAATCTTGGTGGTTGTTGAGCAAACATTGTAGGATTAGCTTGGTGGGTTTGAGTTTGTGGATGCTATGTGGTTCAAGGTCTTCTTCTTGGGATGAACACAAGGGATTACACTAGGATATGTAAGTTAGCTCTAGTTGTAGATCTTGTGGTGGCTTTGGGGGTCATAAGTGTTCTAGGTTATTCTTAGTGAGGTTTCCATAGACAAAGTCACCAAGTGATAACTAAAACTAAATGGCCAAGGTCTCACCTAAACTTGGTCTGGTGTGATTATGAGATTTAGGACATGGCTAAAGCTCTAAAGGATTTAGTTCCCAATGGGCATGCTAGAAAAAATATTGATTTGGTCTTTGGTCTTGTTTGAGATCAATGTGTTGCGCATGACCATCAACACTTAGATAGACTAGCTAGTGTGGGATGTAACCAACAAGTCAATCTGCTAGATTAGAAGCTCAACTTCTTAGATGTTATAAGCTAATCCTAAAGTAATGTAAGGGAAAGAGAGAGATTGTAAAAAGCAAACAATGCAAGAAAAGGTTGATGCCAAACATATATGTCTTTAGAACCAGAGAAGTGCTTAATAGCTCATGATATAATAATCAATAGAAGAGCATACACATATAATAGTCAATGAATAAACAAGAAAAGAATCTGAAACTCTTAGACAATAATTTCTTATATTAAGTTCACCATCCTCTTGGTCACTACATGGAGTACAACTCTTCTAGAAACATGCATAGATGGTCCCTTGTGTAGCTGTAGGAAGGTCAAGACTAAGATCAAGCATCAATATCAAAAGCTCATCTTCTCATCACCTAATCTGAGACTTGGTTTTTACATCAAGCTCAAAATCTTAGTTGTAAGAAAGTACATCTAAACTACATATGGGCATGCAAGTTAGTATTTATAGAGAAATCCCAACTATAATGATATTCCCACCTCTAAAATAGAAGTTGACTTCCATGGGGCACTCGAGGAGATGGTGATGTTTCTACAAATTCTATGTTATGAATTCCCTTGCTAGTAGTTGGAGTCTACTACATAGGCCATTGGTACCAGTTCTATTGAAGTTTGCTACCTAGTACAACACCTTGGAGCTCTAGGTAAGTGGATTTCCATCACCATGTGCCATGTAGGGTATGAATTTGTTGTCTTTGAATGTTGGATTAGTTCTTGTAGATGATTTCAACTTTGGAAGAGTAGTAGATCCTACCAAAGGTGCCTATGAGAAAAACAAATGGTGTGTGGGTGCCACGGGGAAGCCACAGATTCAATGACTATGTAACTTTGGATCATCATAAAGGAGATTTGTGAAAGAATGGTTGAGCATCTTGCAAGCCCTTAGATTAGTTTTTGATTTTAGATTGGATAAAGTGCATGAATTTGAAGATGAATAAATGCTTCCTGGGAGTGTGACACATGACATTGGTTGTTAAATAATTGTTTACAATAAGTCACATAGGAAAAGTGAGGCCTACTAGAGAAAACCACACTATACCAATCAAAAAGTGCTTGGTTATTGATGTGAACCAGTGGCAAGGCCTCAAGGATGATTCTTTCTTTGTATTATTGGGAGGCCCAACAAACTATTAGATCTATTTTTATTGGGCTTATTTGATGACATGCATGTGATGATACTTGAACTCTTTACCAGGCCACCCAAGACACATTAAAATCACAAAATTGATTGATGGAGATGTTCTACTAATGTTGTGGGGCATTGTTCTTTAATTACAAACATGACATAATGAATTTTCTACATATAGTGAAGAATTCACTACAATGCTATAGGTATTAGTTATTAGTTAGTATTATATTGGGTGCATATGCTTTGTAAGTTTCCCATATGGTAAATTAGAATAAAAGTATTCATTTCACATGCATGAGGTAGTAGTAGTTGTTTTTAGCAAGACTCTTTATATTGTAATAACTTCCCAAGTGGAAGGTATCTTAGATATTTGTAATTTGAGTGTATGCTCTATTAGGAGGTTGCCCCCTCAAAGCGGCACTATGAAAATATTATAAAGCATTTTGTTTCTCTACTTTGTACATATATCTTTGTATTATCTTTATTTTTCTTGTAGGTTCCTTATTAAAAGACATCAAAAGTCAAAAGAACTTGGAATTAGAAGCATTTATAACACATTTGGGTCATTTTTGCCCTGTAATGAAATTGTTGCTTGCTATCAAGGGGCGACTATGAAATAGTTACATTTCTATATGAAACCACCCCATTGAATGTGAAACTACCACTAACAAAACAATCCGTTTGCCTCTATATGAGACCACTGATTTTTTGAGCAAAATTGACCACCATTGTTGGAAATCAATGGTTTCACACAAGGTGCCACAGACCTCCATTTTTCTACCATTTTCTCTCTTCCCTATTCAACATGCCTTATAAAGTTGAGTTACATCTTGTGATGAAATCCAGAAAAAATATACTTTTAATGGATCAAGGACAACACTAATGTTTTTGTATATTGCATATTTTCAAGTTTTTAGTGTACATTGATGCAAAATGGTGTAATTACAAGCTAAATAGATCTTGATATCTACAAGCCAGATGTGTGTTAAAATTGAAATATGCAAGAAAACATATCTAAATATGTTCTAAATTATGATTACATGTAATGTAAGCCTAGAGGAAGCCATTGAAACATTTAAGATTACTTTTATGAGTTTTTTATAAGAATAATGTAAAATATTGATGTGAATTTGGTAGAATCAATACCCCTTAGTCATTTTCTCTTATTCAAAGAAGTTTGATTGCCTATGCACCTAATTACTAGATAAAGTAATGGGATGTTTACTAGATTTAGTAAAAATGTGATTGTGATTCAACCTAATTGTGTGAGATCCTAAGATTTTATTAAATATTCATTTATTTGTTGAAGATATACAAATAAAAATGAAGTAAATAGTGAACAATCAAGTTCTTCTCTCCACTTTACTTTATCAAATATGAAAATGCAGATTAAAAGATAAGAAAAAAGATTACAAATACTTATCTAATTGATAATTGTTTTCAACAGTTTGATTAAAAACTAAAAATGCATGAATTGGAAATTCTTGTAAGGATTGGACAAAATTAACAACACTAATTTTTTTTTTAGAATTTATATTTTGTGTTTAAAATGGTGATATGAAAATGGCAATATGATAGGAACAAAAAATTGTGTGATTTTTGACTCATAATCTACTGTCATGAGGTAAGTGATATAAATATAAAGACATTAGAAGGATTGCACTAAATTTGAATTGAATAATGATGGTTATATTAATCATATTCTAGCCTCTTTCACAACTAATAATACTAAAGAATAAAAAGAAGATAATTTGCACTATGATCTAGACTTAATTACAACAATAAACTGAATCAATAAACTAATTTGATTAAGATAAAAGATAAAATTAAATTTACTAATTCATTTTATACCCAGACCAAAGTGTTTGATGTCATGAATTGACAAATGAGAATAAAATATACTAATGAACAATAAATTAATTAAGTCCACCTAGCTTACTAAGCTCTTGATACCTTAATCCAATTATAGTGTGTTGTCCTCAAGGTAGGCCCTATACCAATTATGTAGAATTATACCAATTCAAAGCTTTCTCTTAAGGATTTAGAAGTAGACTAAAGATAATGCTAAAAGCACTCATGAAACTAGGTAACTTCTAGCTATGATTGACGAAAGAGGGTCATTGAAGAAGCATTATAATTGAACCCAAAGAGAATATTTGTATATTGGAATACAATGCAACATACTAGAAGTGGTTATACAAATAAAAAACCACCCATAAATCAATCTTGAAAACTAATCAATTAAATCTTCAAATGACAAAGTCAAACCACTAGAGATTAATTTAGGATTTCCATAAACTTTATAGGTGAGACTAATAGTGGTGCTTATGGGACTACTAGAATTAACTTGGTATTCTCATAGATTACTAAATTTGGTCTACCACATAGTCTCATGAGGCTGCCAAAAGGTTTGGAAGAGGAAAAGAACAAGGCTCTTTGAGTTCAAGAGTGGTATCTAAGGCATAAAAAATGAATAGGAGAACAAATAAGGAAACACGAGTAATGGAAATATTTAGAGTGTGTCATAGTGTTTAAGTGATGTAAGTATGCTCTAGCAACTCTTGGGATAGTCAAATAAAGGTCTGAAATTGTACTTAACACCAAAGTAGACAACTCCACAAAAAAATGACAAACACAATAACACAACTAAAATTAATCAAACTACAAATACACGAGATTAAATGGGTTGAAGAGGGTAATATATTGATGGAAATTATTAGGGAAACACTAAAATGTTTTGGAACAAAAATGACAATAAGTATGATATAGAAACAAAAGTCAAAAAGTGTCAAAAAGAGATCAAAAGTGACTCAAGATTCAAAAGGTAAGGTGTGCAAACATAAACACATATTTAGGAGTCACCATTCATAAAATTAAGAAGAAAGGGTCTATCTAGAGTCAAAAATCTCAAGCAATGTGTTCATAAAAAATGAGCAAAATGAATACGGTCTTTGAAAACTTTAGCCAAGCTCATGCCATTCCTACCTCATGTAATGCCTTGGAAGAGTATGATGCCACCAATGTCATTAAGATTGACCATACCACTCCCAACCAAGGGGTTATCTCTTTCCCCCTAAAGGAGATGATTAGTGTCAAAGAACTGTGAACTAGCCTTTTGAAACTAAACTAAAGTGGGGGCCCCTCGATTAATAAATTAATGTTAAATGCTACACTACGTTGTGCTCACCCCTAAAGGCCTTATCTTGTTCAATCCTGTTAGTCTATTTCCCTTGTTCGACAGTCTAGTCCTCTTCCAATTCCAAATAATAGTTAGTATTATTACATATATAAAACTACTAATCTTGATGGCACTTCGGGCAGTGCAATGTCATAAGACTAGTTATCTCTCAGGGTTTTTTCTCAATTCTTCTAGTTTGGTGCCAATCCACCAAGTGATTAAAACAATCTTTCCTTGTCTTCGCCTAGGGGTATATGAATTGTATTTATTCCTTAGCTTTAATGCTACAACAAAGTATAATGAGGAACATTTACGAATGCACATACTACCAAGTAAGGTGTTCCTTTATCCAGTCATATGTAGGGATCCAGGCTGAACACTAGATCACTAACTAGACACCTTGGTTCTCCACTCTCTTCTGAACTAAAGATGGCTTGGTTCTTCTCCACTGAGTTACTCACTTCTCCTACCAGTCCCCACCCCTGCTATAGCTTTATATAGTTACAGTTTAGATAGTTGAGTTCTCCCAATCAATAGGCATCTCCCTTGACCAATCAACAATTGATGATCGATCAAAATGTAGTTCCTTGGAAGCCCTCCCCCTACCCTAGAAATTGATGGTGTAGTCATATCATAATAGATCTGGAAGATCAATTCCAGTTGGATGATCAGACCTAAATGTGGTGATTCATGTCTGGTTGGAGGATATCAATCAATTGTGACTTCATAATTGGTCAATTTGGATGATTGATTAATTAGTTGGCATTTATTTCTCTTGAATGTGGTGATTCAGGTTGGTTGGAGGATGCCAAATCAATTAGTTTACAATGGTTCTTCTTTTTCATGATTTGAGTAGTTCACCATTAGGTCACTTCTTATTTCTTCCTAACTAGGTAGTTATCTTCTTTTTGGCCCCCTTTATATAGTTGTTTGGAGAGTAGGGATTTTTCATGATCTAGCCATTAGAGGTAGATTAGTTTCAAATTGATTCACTGCTAGAGAGATAGATTGGTTCCATTCTTTGAGTAATATTGGTTTCACAAGGCGTTATCAAGTTGAGTTAGTTAGCGAAAAGATTAGCAAGTCAAGTCTATAGTCAAGTAGTCCCACCAGGTAGTTAGATTGGTTTCACGATAATGAGTAAAATTGGTAGTCATTCCATGATTATTAATTGGTTTCATGAGAATGCAACTAGGTTTGGATTGGTTTTCATCCCAAGGACCTTGGTTTCTAGTGTTGATTCATGGCAAGGGGGCTGGATTCGAGGTCAAGCACCATAGTTTGGATAGGGTCATATAATCCAATTTTTGGTTGGATTCTCTCCCCCACCTTTGCTTTTCAATAAAGGGGAGGTGGCCTATCCAAAATTTCTATAGTAGGGGGTCCTATGGACCTTGTTGGTCGAGTTATTTTCCATCGAATGTGGTTGAGTACCCCCTCCTTATGGATAGGTGGATAGGGTAGCACACCATGATCGACCCCATCAATCCTAATTGGTTATTTTTGATTGGTTGTTTATATTTGTTTAAAGGGAAGAGAGAGACCAACACAAACAAGGAGGGGAGAGAGAGACCAACATGAACAAAACGCCACCTACAACCTATGATCAACATGTGATCAAGAGTGATCATGTTACTCTTTGGTTGCACCATAGTGATTTACCCTGCTCGATTAAGTGTATCATTTAAGGTGCACTGGTCAGGGGTTTAAAAAATAACATGTTGATTATTGATCTTGGATCTTATGTTACATAAGAGAAAATTCAATCTCATGTTCTCCCTCACCTTTCAACCCATTCTAGAGAGAGGGCATAGCCCACCAACAACTTTCCCTATGAGGAACTCTCCCTAATTTCCCTATTGGTTTGTCAAGGTTCTCATTGAAACACCCTATCTAAAATATATAGAGTAGGGAGTTTCCTATCCATCGAGTGGGGACAATAGTGGGGGTGGCCCCACTATCCATACAGGGTAAATAGAGAAAATATGAATATTTTGGAGTAGATGGCCCTTCCTTCACTTTGCTATTGTAATGCTTGGTATCAACATCAACTTGAACTATAGCTTGGGATCAATAATAGCTTCTCAACCCATGAAATAGATTTATAGTCATAGTTGTCATGGTCAGAAGATTCTTAGTAGACTATTTATTTGGAAGGGTTATGTAACTTGAACTACTAGCTTGTACAATTTAGTCCCAGTTCAAGTTCCTAGTGTTGATGAGGTTAGGAGCCCATAGTTTTGAGGATGACAACCTCAGGTTCAGTCTAATTATTTAAGAGGCAACATTTGGTCATAGCTTCTCAACCCACATAGTAAATAGTTTAGTTTAGTTGGATGAGTCTCGGTTGAGAGATTATAAGCTGAACCAAGCTTGGGAGGAAGGCTTCCTAGCACTACTATAGTTCAGAGGATGCCCATCTCTTCCTTAAAGGTAGTAGAATAAGTCAAGCTAGGTTTGATCACTTGTAGGTTTTGGTAACAACCTAGACTATTTCATTACAACTTTGACTTTACCAATTGCTTTAGGTACAACTATAGTTACCACCTACTAATATATAACAATAGAAGAAGAATGAGATCATTTAATTTGGTACAATCTCAGTCTAAGTATCAATCTAAGTCTCAACCACTAGCTCTAGTTGCTTGCACCTTTGGCTTGGTAAGGTGAACCTTGATCTACTATAGTTCTCTTTCTCAGTAACAACTTTACCAGACCAGTTGCTTGTTGGTATGAATGATAAACACTAGGCCATGAGAAAACAATGTTAGGATCCAACCTAATAGTGGCACAAGAGGTATAGAACTATATAGGTTCTCTTCCAAGAACTCATTCTAAACCATTAGGTCAACATAACTAAATAAAAGGTTTAGTTGATTGGCTCCATCACTTCGTTCCATCTAAGTTGATCTATTCTTTCTTGATAACACCCAATATGATCCCTCACTATCATTTGGTCAAAGTTATTCTCTATAATAGTTGGCATGAACTCATATCTGTATCCCTTTCTTGGTTTGATCAATCATTTTATTTATTTGTGTAACCCACTTGGTGAACCCAACTATCAAGGAAGATAGCTTAATAGAAACATGAGGTCAAGATACAACCCAACTAGCATGAGGTCAAGATGTTTTAGACGCATGAGAAATGGTGGAACTAGGTAACTCGCTATTTATGTTTCTTCTTAGATCCCCTTAAAGAATTAGTTGATCGAGAGCTAGAAGCACCTATGGTAGGAGAGGAAGCAAAGGTGGCATCCTTAGAAGTTTAAGTTTTAGTAGGATAAATAGAGGTGAAGACATCCTTAATGAGAGTAGGACCAAGTGGTGAAGAGCCAATAACTATTGATTATGGTATTGAGTCTTCAAATCATGCTCTTGATTTTATTTTTGATTAAGCAGGAAACCATGGTCTTGATCCCTTTACAACAACAACACCTCGGGAAAGGAAAAATAGGACCAACAAGGCCAAAAATAGCAGAATGATAGCACAAATACAACAAACATGTTGTAAAACAACATAACTAAACAAAGGATCTAAAAAACACTAGATCCCAAAGTAGCAAATCTAACTCCCTTAACCCTAGGGTACAAAGAAACTACAAATATGGGGAGTCCTTTCTTTCTTCATTGGACCATTATCCAAGAAACCTTCACGTCTAAATCCTCATAGCGAAGTTAGAGGAGGGGATCCTCAATGGATTCTACGTCCATAGAGATCCCATGCAAAGTAATTGCCCCAGATGCAAGAAGATCTAAAACAATTGGAGCCGACAAAGGAGCATAGGCTTGATTAAAAGAATAGGAATTAGGAGAAGTTGTGGGGTTTGTTGTAGTCTCATCTGCCAGCACCCCCTTATGCACCACAGGGGGGATGGGAAAAGTCTCCTGGGAAGGCTCATCCTCCTGGAAGGATCCATCATCTGGGGAAGCACTAATAGTCATGTGATCAAGGAGGGTATCCTTCCACTAAGTTGCATCACCCTTGCAGCAAGAGAGAGGACAATCAGAGGCCAAGTCACCAATAGAGAAACATCATCTACAGTTGAAGGGGAGACCCTCATAGTCTCACTATTGCGTCCAAGGCCTTTCTCCTAACATCAAAACTACATCTCCATGAAGGGGTTTGGAGATGTTAATATCCACTAAGATGCGAGCAACTATAGAGTGTCCTATAAATGAGGTAGTAGAGTCTACCTTCAAAAAGCATCCAATAACATTTTTGATGCCCTCGTAGCATGAATCCTCCCAAAACTAGAGGGAGATTCAGGAGCCTAACCCATATTGGTTTGATATTAAGCGACTCAATGAGATGATTGAAGGAATGAGCCCATGGTTTGATGGAGAGAGAATGCACACCCCACATCCAAACCCTATTGTTGAGCACTAATTCCCTCTCCTCTGAGGAAACAAAAGTCACAATGAAGAATCCCCTTGCATAGGGGAAGAGCTCGATCTTTCTCTCCACAAAGGGCTTCCATGATTCCATGACCCATTTGTGAAGATCAAGAAGAGAGGACCATAATCCATTTAATCTACAAATCACCTCGCGATTAAGATAAAACTCCTCATTCTCAAACATCTTGGCCACACACCACCACCATGAATGAACAGACACATGGATAAAAGACCCCACTTTGTGATGGTCGAGCCTGAGCTCTCGAGCTATTCACAGCTTCAATGAATGATTTTTGAGGCCGGCCTTGAGCTTTCATGCTAGTAGCATCTGTGTAGGGCAGAATGCTGCCATGCTCATGAGAACCCGAAGGGAAGAAAGTCAAACCCTTCTTGCATTCCACAGGTGCCAAGGAAGGGCCAGCACTTCCAGATTCTAAATCCACTGAAACTCCAAGAAAAATGGTGCACAAATCTTGTGAGATCTTCCCACCTGAACTGGAGTCGCCATTCAAACTTGCATTGAGTGAGAAATGACTAGTCGAAGTCGCCATTCAAACATATGCTCTTGATTTTGTTGATCCAACACTAGTGACATTTTACGTTTTGAGATCCAAAGGTTTAACGAGATTGATACAACCTTCAAGATCTATATCCATATTCCATGCCAATAGTAGTAGCAAAGGCAAGGGCTAGAGCATAGACATAGGAGGTAGTTGTATATAGAGAAAAAAGGAAGTATTCGTTGACCTAGCAATTGTTGTTAACCCAGTAGCATACCTTTTGGTTAGAGAGCTAGAAGAACAAGAAGCATCCTCACTAGTTTTGGTAGTTAATTATGCACCAAATCAGAGGTTTACCATAGCTAGAGTAGTCAGCTGGCCAAAGCCAAATTAAAAATCCATAAGAAGTATAAAGTCACCATAAAGATATCTAATTAAGCTAATCTAATAAGCCAAGCCAATGATGCAATAGAAGTATATCCAATCCTTTCTATAGATCCAACAACATCATGGAGAAAGTGTATCTCTGTCCATAGAATCTTAAGGATACCATCATAGCATTAGATAGCACCTATAGGACATTGAGTAAGGTGCAACCCCATATCTCCCATGTTGGGGTCCTGTGATCAAGGAAAAGATGGAGTTTCTCTGTGAGCTTATCACAATAGGGTTTCCATCCCCTATCAAGGGTGAGAGTGGTTCTTATAGAAATAAGGTTGACTGGATGAAGGATGTCAAGGATTTGATTGACATCTTTAGTAAGAGCATGAATGGGAATGACCTTCTAGGGTTTCAAGACATCAATGCATTGGCAATATTCCCTATCATGTGATCTCTATTAGGGTGAGAGTAGAACAACTAATTAAGGGCTCTACTCAACTATGAGACTTAATGCACACATCTGATACTTATAGGAATATCTTACAAATGGCTAGAAAATGTCATTGTTACTTCAATCATGAAGCCTTTTGAGGTCACTACAATGTTAGAATCAATTCACAATAATGATGAAATAATTACATTTGATTCTAATAAACTTTGAAACCCTTCCATTATTATTGAAAATTTACACCTACATATCTTGGTGGGATATGGCACAACAACTATCAAATGAGCCTTAGTTGATAATGGACCAAGATTGAATATCTATGGTTCGTACTTTTTGCATAACATCAAAATTGACACATCTAATTTGCAAAAAAATGAAATCACAATTAAAGGAAGTGAATCCATCAATTTTATTGCTTTGCCTATGACATTAGGACTCACCATACACATTATTATATGCAATTCCTAGAGACTTATCTTATAATGTACTTTTAGGGCATCCATGGATCCACACTATGTGAGCCATCCTCTCCACACTTTATTAGTTGTTGAAATTGGTTCATAAGGCTAATGTTTACATCATTCATGTTGATGAAGATCCTTTTGAATTTTATTAATTGACTAAACCTCAAAGGATCACAATAGGGTTTCCATCCCCTATCAAGGGTGAGAGTGATTCTTATAGAAATAAGGTTGACTGGATGAAGGATGTCAAGGATTTGATCGACATTTTTAGTAAGAGCATGAACGGGAATGACCTTCTAGGGTTTCAAGACATCAATGCATTGGAAATATTCCCTATCATGTGATCTCTATTAGGGTGAGAGTAGAACAACTAATTAAGGGCTCTACTCAACTATGAGACTTAATGCACACATCTGATACTTATAGGAATATCTTACAAATGGCTAGAAAATGTCATTGTTACTTCAATCATGAAGCCTTTTGAGGTCACTACAATGTTAGAATCAATTCACAATAATGATGAAATAATTACATTTGATTCTAATAAACTTTGAAACCCTTCCATTATTACTAGAAATTTACACCTACATATCTTGGTGGGATATGGCACAACAACCATCAAATGAGCCTTAGTTGATAATGGACCAAGATTGAATATCTATGGTTCATACTTTTTGCATAACATTGAAATTGACACATCTAATTTGCAAAAAAATGAAATCATAATTAAAGGAATTGACAATATAGGATGTGAATCCATCAATTTTATTGCTTTGCCTATGACATTAGGACTCACCATACACATTATTATATGCGATTCCTAGAGACTTATCTTATAATGTACTTTTAGGGCATCCATGGATCCACACTATGTGAGCCATCCTCTCCACACTTTATTAGTTGTTGAAATTGGTTCATAAGGCTAATGTTTACATCATTCATGCTGATGAAGATCCTTTTGAGTTTTATTAATTGACTAAACCTCAAAGTATTATTGTTCCCTAAATCCTACCATACCTAAGGAGACACCCCTCCTTTACCCAATCTCAATGAAGACAATTGGGTTACTCTTGATTTCACATGTAAGAGAATATAAAATCAATGCTATAGATTTTTGCATACTTGTTTTGTTTATATATCATCACATATTTGGCTAACAAACTCAACCCCAACCTACTCCACATATCAACGACCCTCTTCAACCTTCTTATGAATATAATAATAATTCAAATATTGGTACTTCTGATGGCAATTCACCTGCATGTTCCCTTGCCTCACTCAAGAAATTCTATAACACTAGCTTTAATATTTTGCAAAAGTATGGATATAAAGGAAAGGCCTTGGTCCTCCAAGATGGTATCCTAGAGCTTAGATTTACTTTCAAGAATATTTTAATAAATAAGGTATCAAATATCACCACCCCCACCCTACATGTTGTTGAAGGTATGAGTAATTCTAGCAAAATGCAAAATCATTTTGTAACTACCCATATAATCTTGTGGAAACCCATTTCATATTTGTTTTCCCTTCTTAAGCTTCATTGATACATCTTTAGCACAACATCCTTCTTCACATGGATGATACCATGCCACTAGTTATCTATGTATACCTACAACATCCCCTGACGTCCCCTTTGTCTTTGATCAAGTTCATGATGTTTTCCCTTTTCCTCACTATTCATGTATAATTTTACCACTTGGGGGGCATTTCTTTGTCTTGTCTTTTTTGATTTCATCTCTCCATTCCATTTTCTTTCTTGCCTTCCTATTCCTTGATATACATGCCCTTGGTCTTAAACATTTTTAGTGGTAATTTATTTTACCAACAATTTTTGTTAGTGGACATTTTACATAAAATCTTAAGCCACACATTCTACTGTCTTGTTTTTCAATGCTTTTATCATTCATGACATGATTAATCATTCTTACTATTCTTTCATTGTAAAATCCTTCTAGTTTACTTATGATGTCTCCTAATGAAAACATCCTACACAGTAATTTCATTTGGTAATTTAATGGTGTTGTATTTTATTTTAATATCTTGCACTACACTTGTCCTCACACTAGGGACACAATTCTTGCCCCCATGTTTTGTACTTAAATGATCACATCTTTTTGAAATAAAAACACACTAAAAGTCACCACATTTCTATATATGGCTATTATTCTCCTCAAAACTTTTCTCCCTTTCGATAACATCATTTTGTATGCAATCACTTTTGGGGAGCATATATCCTATCATATCTCACACATGTTCACACAATACAATGTTTAAAGTAAAATCTTTATGGTTCGTACATTGCTCACCTTGGTTAAAGTGACTCTATGGCATGGGTCCTACACTGCACAATGGTTAAAATGACACCTTCATGGTGCCTACACTATCCAATGGTTAAAATGATTCCACTATGGGCCCTACACTCCCATATAATCATGAATTGTACCTTTATGGAGGCCAACTCAATAACAACTCCATGTCTATCGCATACATGATTCTATAATGTCCCTTTCTAGAATTTTTAAAAAATATGCAATTTTTTTGTGTTTTTTGAATTTATGCAAACTAGAATAAATAGCAAATGCAAAACAAATACTAAACAATAATAAATTTGTAAACCTTAACATCAAATGTTATTGTGATATTACAACTTTTTGAATATTGACAGAAATTGATGCCAAGTACAACAAGTACCATAAATTACCAGTTACACCCCAATAATAATTATAAAAATAACGACAACTTACAAGAGTTGTGATTGATATAGAAGCATATTATACATTAGAAAATATAATGTATAGCACATGAAAAGGGTACAACTTCAAACAAATATTATCAACTACTGCGAATAGACTCCAAACACATTACAACAATCCTTGAAATGATATGACAACATAGGAAATGACAACTTTTCTTAATGTACGACAACATTCTTAATAGGTATTTGACGCCTTCATGATTTGTACGACTAGTCTCAACCAATGACAACAAAAATATTTGTTTCTCTACAACAAATAATCTACATATATTAGAATAGTAGCACTAAATCACTCACAATGAACAACTGGGACTTGACCAAAATCTTCAAACAACTGGAAAAATCTTCTAAAAATCACACTAAAATTGGAAATGTCTTTAACCTCTTAGCACAAATACAATCCCTAGATGGAATCACCTCAAATGGACAAGAGAGTCTTCATCCTTCAATCCAACAATGGAAATTGAGAGGTTTTTCATCCTCTAGATTCCTTACATCAGAGTGTTTCCATCCTCAGGCATGGAGATGAATGCAAGTGCTCAAAATCAGAGAAAAGGGTTTAATAACAAATGACAACAAATACCTTCTTCTATGTAATTCTCCTACTTTTATAATCACCCTTTTAATTTAAATTTTCTTTTCCTACCTAATTTCCCTCTAGAAGTGTCTAGAAACACTTTTAATATAACATTGCATAGGACCACCTTATTAAAATAATAATAATACATAAGTCATCCTTTTATGATGTTACTAAAATACAGTTACTAGGGTAACTTAAAATATTATTATTAAATTATTTCCCTAGCTTTATCCCTTAGCCTACGAGAAATAAGGTATAGGCTAGAGGTCTCCCAATCATTTTAATTCTGAAAAGGGGCCATGATAGTCCACCCTTCCCTAATTGTTTGCACTCAAGCAATTACAGAGTTGGTTGCTTAAGTATCTTTGCACCATCCCATGTAGCATCTTCAATTTCTTGTTCTTCTTTAGCTACCTTAAGACCATTTTCCAGTAGTCTTATCAACTATCTCTCCAAGTCAGCCATAAAAATTTTCTATATTGCCTTTTCTTTTCCAACCTTTGTTAGGAACATGAACATTTTTAGGACATTATCATACAATTCCTCAACACCCAGGTCTAGCAAAATCACCAAAATTTCATGGGAATTTTTGTCAATATTTCAATGTCCTCCCTTCTAAATTCAATGACTCTTGCCAACACTATAGCAACATCCTCTCCATGTAGTGACTCTCCAAGAATACTCAAATATGTTAGAGGTGCATAGCGAAGTATTAGCAATGGCTCTCTAGGAATGTTGGATATATCTGAGCTGCAATCTAGAATGTGGCAAAAGAAAGACAATGTAGGTGTTGATCTAACATTTGCCTACGGATAGCAATTTTATCCCATTTTCTATGGACTGTAAGAGTTGGTATAGAATGCTCTATACCATGCAAGACTTGGCTATGGAGGTAGTCACCCAAGATCTATGAGCCTAAATGAAAGCATAAGAGAGACCCAACATGAAAGAATGATTCTATTCTATCAAAGGATGCAACTACATAATATGTACATCAATATCAATTACAATGAGAAGCCCTTGGTTATATAGGCCAAGGTAAAACATATGATAAAATAAGATTATGACACATGTCTTAATCTTATGACTTGATACACAAAAAGATTGTTAAAAGTATGAGCAGTAAGTGTTGTCATTGATGTCAACACCTAAGGTCAACATCTAAGGAAATTATTTGAATGAGTTTGAGCAAGTGTTTGAGAAGAACAATACAGTGTTTTACTCCGCATATCCTATAGATTGAATATCTTTGTCTATGGTTTGGAAGTTATGACAAGGGATGTATGTAGTTGCTATGTTTCAAGTTTGAGCCTCTGGTATGAAGATTTGAGTGAGTTTTGTTCACCAGAGTAAAAACTATTTTTCTGAGTGTTCAATGGTGACAGGGAGAATGCATTCTGCTCTGCATTTCTCTACATTTAAGTTTTATAGTCCGCAGTTTTGGAATTAAGTTTTTAATGATGTTATGTGCCTTCAGTAAAAATGGTTCGTGATTTGGTGCTCTACAAGTGATCTTTCCTTTATGACAGTGGCTGACAGTAATGTTTAAGTGCTCTGGTTTGAAGAATCTTTTGGATAGAATGTTTGAGGGTTGTGCGGAAGTTCTTGATGATTGTAATGTGCTTGTGGATGTCCCTAGATCATGTTCCTACCTTTTGATTGGTCTGCAAAGTGTAATCCAGATCATGCATGAAGAGTGTTCCTAAAGGTCTTAGTGTTAACACCAGTTTTAGCCGACTTGGTTGTTTTCACTACTTGCGATTATACTTTGGAGTTTGTGATAGCGTGTTATAGCATGGAAGATTGCATTTGAGTCCCAGCTAAGGCGTGGTATAGTCTGCATTCATTCTTCTCCTTCACAAATCTGTTTAGGTCTAGACCCATTCTAATGCATGTGTGTATGCCGACCTTGGAGATTGTTCCAATGGTTAATGATTGTAATGCCGACCTTGATGTTCATTCCAAGGTTGATAAATTATATAAATACATGTAATGAAGTCACAAATGATTGATGAGGATGCAAATATGTGAAGATAACTGTGAAGTGAAAAAGTAGAACAGAGCAGAGGAAGTTTATTGCGCTTCAATGGAACTAAACCTTGGCATAGTGTAGATGCTACTATCTCAGTTCACCAACTTTGGCAGTGAGCCACCCCATTGGTAGTGAGCCCCTTCTTTTGCAGTGAGCATTATGGGTAGTGAGCCTTGTTGTAAATTTTGATATATCATTTAGATTGTGAGCTAGCACTCACTGTGGTTTTTCCCTCATTAGGTTTTCCACATAAAAATCTGGTGTCTCATGTGTGAATGTGTTCAAGTTTCTGATTATATTCTTTCATGGTTAAATCATAATTAAGTGGTGGGTGCTGCCACAATAATGGGTTACACTTTCTGGGACATCCTAAGTTTTGCTGAAATCACATATTTTTAGAAAATATAATGATTTAAGCCTTGAAAGGTTCCATTTAAAGGATTTTAATTGAAGAGAATTTGATCAAACCCCCTTAAATTCAAACCCCCTTGGATAGAACCCTACTAGTTTTAAACCATACCTATAATGGAGTCTCCTCTACACCTATCAAAATGCTGATAAAAAACCACTTTTGATTGACCTTTTGGGGGATCAAATGAATTCATTTAAAATTTATGTTTTGTAAGTATGTAGTCCTTATTATAAGCTTCCCAAAAAGTATAATTTTAAATATATTTAATTTGATTATTATATTTATTTCTTATTTCTTGTGAATGTAGGTTTTCACTGAACATCAAGTTCTCTGTTCTACACACATGGAAAATTAGTAAATTAGTGAAAAAAAATTCAAAAAAATATCTATGCCCTAGGTATTGATGTCCTTGTTTCAACAAAAAAAAAATTTGAATTTTGATACATACATAAAAAGTTATGTTTTATGGAATATGCCTATGTCTAAATTATAATTGGTTTGACTTCAAAACTTAATTAAAAACAAATATTTAACAAAACATTATGAAACCAAATGCATGCCCTATATATTGGTGTTGCCAATCTAAATTCAAAAGAATCGAAATTTTATCCTTTGTAAAAAAAAGTTATGTGCTACAGAATACACACCACTTTAAAAAAAATGTTGTTTACTATTAAAAACTAGTTATCAAAGGAGACACAATTTTTTTTACAATTTAACTCCAATTTTTTTAAAAATATATATATTTAGAATCTACAAATAAAATCTCACAAATCACTAGTTCACATCATCTTCAAATTTCTAACGGTTTAGCGGTTATAGGTGTCAGAAAGTGAAGATTTAGTTCAAAATGTTGATTTCAATGTCAAGTTTGGCCAAAAAGTGTAACCCATTATTGTGGGATGACCTTGGTTAATGTGTTGATGTTTGAAAGAAGTTAAGTTTTTGCTATAACTGATTCACCCCCCTCTCAGTTGTCTTGTGCATTTCAACAATTGGTATCAGAGCCAGGTTCCTTGAAAGAAAGCCTAACAGCTTGAGGTAGATTCGGGATGGTGCACAAGAAGGAGTCTCCACAATTCGATGGAACAGATTATGCTCTATGGAAGGTACGAATGAAAAGTCATCTCATTTCTCTTGGTTATAGTGTTTGGAAGATGGTAGAAACCAAGTATACTCTTCCTCCAAATGGTCCATCAGATGAAGATGAAGTCAAATAGTATGAGTCAAATGGAAAAGATAGTGATGCTCTGTTAAATGCCTTATCTAATACCAAGTTAGTGAAAGTTATGGATTTGGAAACTACTCATGAGATCTAGGTTAAGTTGAAAATTTTATATGAAGGAGATGATTCTGTAAAGAGTGCCAAATTACAAAACCTAAAGGCGAGGTATGAAGCCCTGAAGATGAGTGAAGATGAGAACATAACAATCTACATGCAAAAAGTTGATGAAATTGTCAATGGAATCAAAGGTCTTGGAGGAACTATTGATGAAGGTGAGGTTGTGCAAAAGATTCTCAGGTCTTTGCCTAAATCCTATAGTCACAAGGTGTCAACAATTGAAGAAGTTATGAGTGTGAACAAGATTACAAAGGATCAGTTGCTCAGAAATTTTTCTGCTTTTGAGATGAGAGAGTTCGATGATGCTCTGCCGAAAATTGAGACTGCCTTCAAAGCCAACACTTTAGAAAAAATTTCAAGAGCTCAGAAGTATGAAGTGGAATCTTATGATGACCTTGATGAGATTGAAGCCAACTTTGTGGACAAAATGCAAAGAGGTACTGGTAAGTTCAAAGGAAAATTACCTTTCAAATTCTTTTCTTGTGGTAAGATTGGTCACTATGCCTCCAGGTGTCCGGAGAGAATTGAGAGAGGTAAGAAAAAATTTGAAAGTAGACCTAGAACTATAAAGAAATGCTATTATGTTAGAGATTTTGATGATGATGGTGTGATAGATGATGAGTCTAATGATATTAGTGCAAATGAATGATTGTTTATTGCTATTAAGGAGGAACCTGTGTCTACTAATCCTGCTAGCTATGTGAAGGAAGAAAAACTAGTGGAAGAGAGTGCCCTGTTTGTCTGTCAAGTTGAGAAAGATAAGGATGAGTGAATTATTGACAGTGGATGTTCACATCACATAACTGGTGATAAAAGTAAGTTTGTAAGTCTGGAAAAGTATGATGGAGGACTGGTTAGGTTTGGAAATAATGCAATTGGTAAGATTTGTGGAAGAGAATCTATTTCTTTTGATGGTAAGCATAACATAGATGATGTTCTATATGTGAAAGGTTTAAAGCATAATCTTTTAAGTGTTGGTCAGATGTGTGACAAAGGATATGATCTGAGATTCAAGGACAATGGATGCAAGATCATGGAAAGCTCTGGAACAATGATTGCTACTGGTAAGAAGACTCACAGTAATGTTTATCATTTGAGAGGAACTAATGATTGTTGTTTGTTGGATTAGACAGATGAGAGTTGGTTGTGGCATAGAAGGATGTGTCATATCAATTTTGACAACTTGGTAAAGATAAGCTCAGTACAAGCTGTGAGAGATCTGCCTAAGCTTGTGAAGCCTACTAATACCATTTGCAAGGAATGTCAATTGGGAAAATAGACAAGGACAAGTTTCAAAAGCAAAGAACAATTTTCTACTGGATTGCTTGAGCTGGTGCATACAGATTTGTGTGGTCCTACAAGAACAAGAAGTTTGCAAGGAGATAGGTACTTTATGTTGCTTATTGATGATTACTCTAGAATGACTTGGGTCACATTTTTGAGAGATATATTAGAAGCCCTAGATAAGTTCAAAGCAATGAGTTAGAATTCTAGATCAAATGCTTAAGGTCTGATAGAGGAGGTTAGTTTACATCAAATGAATTCAATATTTTCTGTGAAGAACATGGGATAAAAACATTGTTGTCTTCTCCTAGGGCTCCTCAGCAGAATGGGGTTGTTGAAAGAATGAACAAGATAGTTCAAGAGGCTGCTAGGTCAATGATGAAAGAGGCAGACCTACCAGAAGTGTATTGGATAGAAGCTATACATATTGCTATCTACATTCAAAACAGAGTTCAAGTCAAAGGTAATGGTACTAAAACTCCTTATGAATTGTGGTATGGAAGAGTTCCTACAGTGAAATATTTCAAAGTTTTTGGAAGGAAATGTTATACTAGAAGAGAAGAAGAGTTAGGCAAGTTTTATGCTAGGTGTGATGAAGAAATTTTCCTTGGATACTCTACTAAGAGCAAGGCCTACCGGTGCTACAATAAGAGATTGAGATAGATCATTGAGAGTGCTAATGTAAAGGTTAATGAAGATAGAGAAAGAATATTAGATCAGAGTGGTTATGAATCAGACGAACCTGCTATTACAGTCAATGAAGAAAAGATTGAACAAGAAGATAGTCAAATTGAAGAAGAAAAGGCTCTGAAAAGTGCTGTTAAGACTCCCAGGTATGTAAGGATTAATCATTTTGAAGATCAGATTATTGGTGATAAAAGCAAAGGGGTATTGATAAGGAAAAGAGCTATAGAGGAATAGGTGAGCTACTGTTTACTTTCACAGATTGAACCTAAAACTCTAAGTGAAGCCTACAAAGATGAAAGTTGGGTAAAAGCTATGGAAGAAGAGTTAATGCAAATAGAAAAGAATCAAACTTGGGAATTGGTCCCTAGACCTGCTGATAAGAATGTGATTGGAACCAAATGGGTTTTCAGAAACAAGATGAATGAAAATAGAGAAGTTGTAAGAAACAAAGCAAGACTGGTATGCAAAGGATATTCTTAGGTTGAAGGTATAGACTTTGAGGAGACTTATGCTCCTGTGGCAAGGATTGAAGCAATAAGAATGTTTCTGGCATTTGCAACACACAAAGATTTCAAGGTGTATCATATGGATGTGAAGTCTGCATTCTTGAATGGAGAGATGCAAGATGAGGTTTACATTGAACAATTGGAAGGATTTCAGTCATTAGACCAAGGTGACATGGTGTGTAGATTGAAGAAAGCCCTGTATGGACTCAAGCAATCTCCCAGAGCCTAGTATGCAAGGTTGGATAAGTATTTGTTGCAATTAGGGTTTAGTAAAGGTACTGTAAATAGTAATCTCTACTTCAAAATTAATGATGATCAAATTCTGATTGTTGTGGTCTTTGTTGATGATATTATCTTTGGAGGCAATGAAGGTATGTGTAAGAAATTTGCAGAGGAAATGCAAAAGGAGTTTGAGATGTCTATGTTTGGTGAAATGAATTTCTTTCTAGGACTGCAGATTACTCAATCAGAAAAAATAATTTTCATTTCTTAGTCCAAGTATGTGAAAGAATTGTTAAAGAAGTTTGGAATGGAGGATTCTAACCCAGTATGTACTCCTATGGTAACTGGTTGTAATTTGAGAAAGAATGATGAATCACCTAAGACTGATAAGAAAAAGTATAGGTCTATGATTGGAGGACTACTTTATCTAACTCATACCAGACCAGACATAATGCATGCAGTCTATCTTGTGGCAAGATTTCAAGAAGATCCCAAAAAGTCACACATGATGGAAGTTAAGAGGATCATGAGGTATTTAAAAGACACTTTAGACTATAGATTGTGGTATCCCAAAGATACTGATTTCACTCTTAGTCCTTATACAGATGCAGATTGGTCTGGAGACGCTGATGAAAGAAAAAGTACAAGCAGAGGTGCTTTCCTCTTGGGTAATAGATTGGTTTCATGGCCGAGCAAGAAGCAAGAATTAGTTTCTTTGTCTACCGCAGAAGCAAAATAAATTGCTGCAGTATGTTGTACTCAAGTACTTTGGATGAAGCAGGCATTGAAGGATATAAGAGTTGTGTATGGATAACTTATTTCAATCTTTTGTGACAACACAAGTGCTATAAACATTTCAAAGAATCTAGTGATGCACTCAAGAACAAAGCATATATCAATAAGGTATCATTTTCTAAGAGAAAAGGTAATAGAGAATGAAGTAAATATGGAATATGTGTCTACCAAGGATCAGATTCTAGATATTTTTACAAAGCCTCTACCTAAGGATACTTTTGAGTATCTCAGGGAGAAGTTAGGGGTTATTACCACTCCTTCTCTAAACTAAGATGCATGAGAAGTGCATCAATCCAGTGGTGTCCAAAGTTTCATCTTTTGATCTGGATTGATGTTTTGAAGGCTACCTCTCAGGGGGAGTAGGTAGATGTTGCTGATATGAGTTTAAGAGTAGTAAGTGTTGCAGTGTTGATGATAGGGGGAGTTGTGTAGTAAAGAAAAAGAAAAGGTCTGGTACCCTTTGCCATTGATGTCAAAGGGGGAGATAAGTTAATGTGAAAAACTTAAGGAGAAAGTTGTAACTAGAGAAAGCATAAAGTAAGGGGGAGCAAAGAAGCAAAGCAAGTTTGTTTGTCTTGATAGTTTTTCACATCATGTGTTCCCATCAATGACAAAGGGGGAGATTGTTGCAAGTATGAACAGTAAGTGTTGTCATTGATGTCAACACCTAAGGTCAGCATCTAAGGAAATTATTTGAATGAGTTTGAGCAAGTGTTTGAGAAGATCAGTACAGTGTTTTGCTTCGCATATCCTATAGATTGAATATCTTTGTCTATGGTTTGAAAGTTATGACAAGGGATGTCTATAGTTGCTATGTTTCAAGTTTGAGCCTCTGGTATGAAGATTTGAGTGAGTTCTGTTCACCAGAGTAAAAACTATTTTTCTAAGTGTTTAATGGTGATAGGGAGAATGCATTCTGCTCCGCATTTCTCTGCATTTAAGTTTTACAGTCTGCAGTTCTGGAATTAAGTTTGTAATGATGTTATGTGCCTTAAGTTCAAATGGTTCGTTGGTGCTCCACAAGCAATCTTTCCTTTATGTCAATGGTCGACAGTAATGTTTAAGTGCTCCGGTTTGAAGAATCTTTTGAATAGAATGTTTGAGGGTTGTACAGAAGTTCTTGATGATTGTAATGTGCTTGTGGATGTCCCTAGATCACGTTCCTACCTTTTGATTGGTCCACAAATTGTAATCAGGATCGTGCATGAAGTGTGTTCCTAAAGGTCTTAGTGTTAACACCAGTTTTAGCCGACTTGGTTGTTTTCACTACTTGCGATTATACTTTGGAGTTTGTGATAGCGTGTTGTAGCATGGAAGATTGCATTTGAGTCCTAGCTAAGGCGTGGTATAGTCCACATTCATTCTTCTCCTTCACAAATTTGTTTAGGTCCAGACCCATTCTAATGTATGTGTGTATGCTGACCTTGGAGATTATTCCAATGGTTGATGATTGTAATGCTGACCTTGATGTTCATTCCAAGGTTGATGAATTGTATAAATACATGTAATGAAGTTGTGAATGATTGATGAGGATACAAAGATAAGTGCGAAGTGAAAAAGTAGAGTAGAGTAGAGGAAATTTATTGTGCTTTAATGGAACTGAACCTTGGCATAGTGTAGATGCTACTATCTTAGTTCACCAACTCTGGTAGTGATGCAAAGCAAGGAAAACATGAAACTGATCACTGACTATTATCTTGATTGAGGCTGCATAGTATGGATTGTCTCCTTGCTCTCACTTTGGTTCCAAGGCTTGGAAAAGGGAAACCAATATGGTTTTGAATGCATGGTTGACTTTCTAGACCTTTCAAGGCAATTGAGACCCCTTTAGGAATGACTGATCACACCTCTCAAAGCCATATAAGCAGAGTTCTCAAGACTCCTAATTGACTGCCCCAATATGACAGTTTTCTCCTTCAATGAATATAGTATCAAGAGGTAAAATATGCATAAAATGAAGGTGAATGAGTTGGTCAGTTTATTCAACTCCTATCACACCTTCTTTTAGGCGAACCTTTATAGCAGCTCTATATTGCTACTAGCCCTAGAAATGGGGTTTTAAGAGTATAACTTGAAGAATCCATGCCAAACCCATGAGCATAATAGATTTTTGGTTACCCAATATGGATTTGTACAACATATCAAACATGCAATAGATGTTATTTTAGAACATAGGCTTCAAATAATGACTGTCCTAATTGAATTAGGCCTAACTAGGCCTCCTCCACATAGCCAAAGACTATAAAATTTGTTCTAAGCTCTAAAACCCACTCCAAAGCTTCAATCATGTTAAAAATGCTCTATATATACTATTTTTAGGGTTCTTGGGTCAACCCACATCAATTTACTCTCCAAACCCTTACTCTACCAAAGCTCAAAATGCCTAATACATGATGTTATTAGGCTCTTTCTGCCCTGACAGACCTCCTCCACCATTTTCCTGCACCTGCAATGTAATAAACAGGTAAACATAAACTAATTAAATCCATTCCACCTATTATGGTTTTATGATGCAATTGGAATGGAGTGCAAACCCATCGTTTTCTCACAAAACCCTCAAAACTGAGGTTTTAGACCAATAACAGCAAAATAAGAATACATCTCTTAAACAACAATGATTTCCCTCAAAGCCAAATGTAAAGCAATGCTAATACAGCTCGCTTCCCAATTTCAATCAAATTCCTCCATGATAGTATCGTACAGGTACGTACTATGCTGAAAAAAAATAAGAAAAATAGTCAAAATACAGAAAACTGGTATTTCTTCTTCTTATTCTCCTTCAAAACTTCATTCTCTCCTTCTCCTCGAGTGAATAATGATAAAATCAACTTGTTTTTAAAGCATATCCATGATTTTCCTGACTTTCCATCGTGGGAAAAGCCTAAAAAGTAGGCATTAAAGCCTGTCCACTAACTGCACTCAAAATAGACAGTCCTTAATTCAATAGGACTTAAGACTCATTACATAAAAAAGACTATTTTTGAACCTCCACTACATGGTCATGGCCCTAGTGGGATTTATTACATTATTTTAAAACCAAAATCCCCTTAATCTCTCATTGATGAGACCAAACAAACCTAAAATTCAAAAAATTGACTTGAAAACAACCTAGGTGCCCTGCACTAGGTAGTGAGCCACCCCATTGGTAGTGAGCCCCTTCTTTTGTAGTGAGCATTATGGGCAGTGAGCCTTGTTGTAAATTTTGATATATCATTTATATTGTGAGCTAACACTCATCATGGTTTTTCCCTCATTGGGTTTTCCACATAAAAATCTGGTGTCTCATGTGTGAATGTGTTCAAGTTTTTGATTGTATGCTTTCATGGTTAAATCATAATTAAGTGGTTAATGTGTTGATGTTTGAAAGAAGTTAAGTTTTTTCTACAACTGATTCACCCCCCCTCGCAGTTGTCTTGTGCATTTCAACAAAGATAACTATCCTTAGTGTACCCTAAGTATGCCCTAAGAAAACTTAACTAGACAAAAGTGAATAGGACCTAATGTAGAACTCGTTAGGTAATATACCCAATTCACAGCAACACCCCCCCTTAAGTGCAACTTAGGGATAATATGAAAACATATGCAAAGATGCAAGGATGGGTCTCGACTACAGGGCCATGTTAGATACCCATCTACAAACAAATCTCTCACAAATGGAGAAAGGGAGAAAAAAACATAGGAAAAACCCCTCTCCAAAAAAGAGAAAACACAAGAAAGATGCTCTTCAAAGTATGAGAAGGAAAACCCCTATGTGAAGAAAAATCCCCCCATAAGAGAGAAGAAGAGAGACCATGTAGCTCCTCCAATGTAGAATCTCCTACAGTGATGGTAGATGCTCCACAATGAATGTTGAAAATGATCCAAAAATGTCGAACAACATTCCTCCCCTTAGGAAGAAACAAGGCCAAGGATGTATGTAGAATATCTTCCCATTCTTGAAAGGAATATGAGGGAAGAAAACTCAAGATATATGATGTCTTTGGAAGATACTCAATTATTGCCATGTCAATGCCAAAAGGTGTCACAACCAATTCAGAAGTCCCATGCCTAACTAAAGAAAGTGAAAATCCATAACCTAGTGGAAACAGATGTAGGACATGATCCAAAGATGAAGATAAGTTCTTCGAATGCTACTCAAGGATCTCCAACTCAATGCGAAACTCTGACAAATGATCATGTGGAGAAAGAACAAGAGGGTTTGAAGGTTCCCTTATTACATCCAAAGAAGATGATGCAACTCCATAAGAGCTAACATCAAAGAGGAGATGAATATCCTCAATAGTGTCCTCCAAATCCGTGAGATAGGACTCACAAAACAAACCTGTAATGTCTGTCAAGTACTCATCCCAAGTATTTGTATCTGGAAGATGAAGTATGTCCTACTACACTGAATCACTGGAAACCATGGATGTAGCAATATTGAACTTTGTAGATGCAACAAGAGATGATGGAGGAGATGGAATGCCAACACAGGTCTCTAGAACCTCAATTGATGAAAGAACACCAAGATTCAAATGACCATACCATATCTCCTCAAAAGTGTCCACACTAGATGCTTGAGTGTGTACATTAGTCAAAGGAACAATAGAAGAAAAATGTGAGAAGGTGTACACTTGTGATTGATGATTTACTTGCCCAACTACAACAATATGTCTACTATACAAATCCTAAATAATCCTAGAATTTGGTGTGAACTCAACACTCTTCCTTGCTCCATCATGTGTGATGACAAATAGAAAGGATATTGGTTGACAATGAAGGCACACAAAGGACATCATTGAATGATCCTTTGTCCATGTCAATAGACCCTTTCCCACAAACACACATATATGTGTTGTTAGCCATCAGGATGTGTGGTGATGAACAAGTCTGAAATGAAGAGAACATGCTCTGTGATGAAGCCATATGATGTGAAGCTCCAAAATCAAGGATCTATCTCCTTGACTCAGAATCTACAATTGCAACAAGTGCTTGCCCCTTCTATCTCTCTGACTTCAAATTTGAAGAAGAATATGAACCCCTTTACATAGTTGAGGGCAAATTGATTTGATTCTTCTTTAGAAGATGCTTGAACTCATCAATTTGTTTTGAATAACATTGATGTTCATCATGCCCTAATTTCTTACAATATACAGATTTGGGCTCTTCCTTCTTAGATGATTCCACTTTTGAGGGAAAGGATTCATAATTTGATTGTGCTCTATCTTTGTGTGTCTTGTTCTTTTTCTTCTTTTGTTTCTTTTCAGGATTCCCTGATTCTTTTGGTACCTTAGGCTCACTAGCCACCAATGCTTGTGATTTAGAAGACTTGATGAGGTGCATTTGAATTTGTTTCTCTTCCTCTTGGATTATAAGATTTGAAAATGCATCAAAAGTAGGCTCAATATATGCAACTCTCATAGAAAGCCGATGGGTGTGAAATCTAGAAACAAATACTGAATACTCAAGACCAAGCCTAGATAGCACATTTAGAATCAATAATAAATCCTACTTATTAATTTTACAATCCTTTCATTGTGTTCTTAGTTGTTTTAACTTAGAGATATAGTCTTGAATGTGGTTAAAACTTCTAGGATCAAGATTCATCAAATCATTATCAATCAGATATCCCTAATCTTGTCAGTTTTACCATACAATTTTTCAATAGTTTCCCAAGCCTCCTTAGGTGTTTTGCATGATTCATGATGAAATTGTAAATCAAAAGACACTAAAGAGAAAATGCGACCAAGAGTTTTCTCACAGTTGATCTCCCAGACCTCCTTTTGACGTTGATCAGTAGGTTGAGTTACAGATTCATCTACATATCTAGTACAACCTTTTTGCCTTCGATAATTCCATATTGATTATTTCCATGAGGCATGATTATATGGAGTTAGGAGTTCAATTTGGGTTTTCCCCATTGCAAGAACACACAACAAAGAACTGAAAGCAAACAACCACTACAAGATTACCCCCCCAAATTCACTCAATCAATGACCCCTAGCAATATATGATATTGGCACTTTATACTTAGTGCATTTACATATGCCACTAGCAAAGTGGTACTGATCTTAGTAAATGCAAATACCAAATTAGACCACAAATTGAAAGTACAATTTTGATACAGAATTGAATAGATCAAACTACACCAATGAGAAGTACAGAAAAAATTATGCACTTTCAAAAAATATTGCACCCAAAAATGTTACCGTATGAGCCCAAATGGAGTCCTAGAAGTTCAAAAAATGAGAACAACTCAACAACAATTGTGAAAATCTACAATTTTTAGAAAAACTAAAATTAAAATAAAAAAATTGATTACACCACTACGAAGCCTACAAGATTCTATCCCAAATAAAAAAATTGCTCTAAAAAAGGAGCATGTATGACTAAGAATGAAGCCTCTAAAGTTCAAGTGCCAAAATCAAAATGCCAATGGTGAAGGAGGCCAGGTTGGGGAGATGAAGATGCTAATGTCATGATGATGTAGGATGACATCATCAAATGCTTGAAAGCATAATATAGCCTCCCCTGATAAAATATTCGCTAGGAGTCTAAAACTGCTGTGGTTTTTACAAAACTATCATTAGACTGTGGAAATTGCTATCTTGTGTTGGAAACTGTAGATTTCCTAGTGGGAAACTACTTATCAACGTGGAGATCTAAAAATTACATGTGCAATGCAGGAAACTACTTTTCAGAGTGGATGGTAGTTTTTGCCGATGCTGGTGGTTTCACGATTTTGAGGGCGGTATGTTGGTAACCAGTCATGGGGTTGTTTCTAAATTCTGTTGGTGGTAACATCATGCGTGTTGGTGAGAAAATAAATGCCAATCAAGAATGGGGGCCCTGTGTCTACTAAAGTGCCCCATGCGATCAACAGAGGATAGGGTACAAGGGACAAGTCCATAGACCTATGCTTATATGGTACCCTCGTACCCTCAGCATGATGCAGACATTGCATCATGAAAATATTTTGTATGTGCAAATGATGATACCAACGAATATGCCTGCACATAGAGAATATTCTGCAATCCGTACAACCGAGAATCTTTTCTATGGACTTGGGGCAAAAGTGTTTGATTTTGACAAATTAACAATCGATCCTTAGGTACTTGGGCCTTCTAGATGTGATGGAAGGATTAGATTTGACTCAAAATACTCCAAAAATGTAACTACCTTCTAGATTTGGCAACCACCTCCCAACTTCAAACCCTTATCGATCTGGCCTCCAATGTCCAATTTGGATAAATCAAAAGGTTAAAATGACTTTCTTGAACACCCCAAACTCAATGGTGAGCTCAAATTTGCACCAACATGCTCCAAAATGAACCTGCAATTCAAAGCCATAAAGAAGAAAGCCTCCCAAATATAGTATTTCTATCAAGTTTTTTTGATTCTCCATGTCATCATATGATGTAGAAAAAAGTATACTCAACTTTTTAAGAACAACAAAGTTTTGCAACCTAAATCTCTCAAAAAGACTAACAAAAAAATATCCTGCAAGCTCTTATACCATGTAAGAGTTGGTATAGAATGATCTATACCATGCAAGATTTGCCTATGGATTTAAGAACAACAAAGATTTGCAACCTAGATCTCTCAAAAAGACTAACATAAAGCAATCCTACAAGCTCTGATACCATGTAAGAGTTGGTATAGAATGCTTTATACCATACAAGATTTGGCTATGGAGGTAGCCACCCAAGATCTAGGAGCTTCAATGAAAGCACAAGAGAGAACCAACATGAAAGAATAATTCTATTCTATCAAAGGATGCAAATATACAATATGTACATCAATATACACCAATATCAATTACAATAAGAAGCCCTTTGTTATATAGGCCAAGGTGAAACATAGGACAACATAATATTATGAAAAGCATCTTAATCTTATGACTTGAGAGACAAAAAGATAACTATCCTTAGTGTACTCGAAGTATTCCCTAAGTAAACTAGACAAGTGCAAATAGGACATAATATAGAACAAGTTAGGTAATATACCCTGTTCACACCAGCATGGACTTTCAAGATCAAAGTAAGCAAGGCCTCATCATCTAATACATTATCTACAAATTGTATGCCACTGTGTAGCAGTTCATAGAAAGGTATTCGACATCTATCCTCATCCACCAAATCCATTACAACACTCAAGGAACTATGCAATTAGTTACAAGATCTCTCAATTTTTTAATGTTCATATCATCATGTTTATTAATCACATTTTGTTGTTCTGGGTTCCAGTTAAGCAACTAGTTGAGCATGTGTGAAAATACACCCGAATGCATAATTTGTTTTAGATTATGTTTAGGTCCAACTAGGATGACTTTATAAACAATTTTCCTAAGAGAACTCATTTCAAAACACTTTGAGAGACCAACACCTCTTGAAAGTATTTGTTGTCCACTATAAATTGGATCAAGCCCCTTAATTGGAGATTGATAGATAGATGTTGCTGCATCAACTAGCCCATGGGGAGGTGTCCTAATAATTTTCAAAAAAATAAATGAAGAAACTAGATAGGAAGATTATGCAATTGCTGAATTAGGCAAAGTAGGATTTGGAATCATATTCCCTGCTGCTCTTGAATTGACAAATGTTGTGCCAGCATTCATTTGACCACTTTGAGTAGATGAAGTTTTTGTCGTGGACACTACAAAGAAGAGAAATAGTAGAAATGAATCCCAATTTATGAAATTTATACTTGACAACACTCACAATGAAAAGAAAAGAAAATCTGATTGAAGTATATGACTATTGCATTGCATAATTAAAGCAAGAGGTACATACTTTGTTGCTGACTACAACTAGTCCTGTTTTGAAAATTTTGCTTGAAGTTGCTGGAAGTCTAGGAAAAATTGCTCATTTCTTGGTGGTAAATCTCTATTTATAGTAGTGACTGTTTTCAAAGTAACATGTGATTATTATCAACACATAAGGTACAACTAGTGAGATATAAGGTTGCTATGAATAAGACAAACTTGAATTGCTATAATAAGTATTTCCAAGTCTTAAAGTCTGTCAACTTTGGAGTAAAGTCTTCTATTAAGTATATTGCATTGGAGTCCAAATCCACAAAGGAAACATGAGGCACAAGTGCATGGTGCATGTACTGCAAACCATGTGCCATTCTTACTATAATTTTTATCCGAGCACTCTAATCTAGCTACCATCAATCCCTATAATGAAGATGCTCATACAGTAACCCATTTGAAGCATACTCAAAGACAAACATTCATGTTAATAGTTCATTCTTAGTACAATGTCCCAACAGTTTGACAATGTTTATGTGATTCAACTTTGCTAAATTTGTCCACAATGGCATCCTATACCCATAAACTTGACCATGTGGGTGATATTTCTTCTAATCCCATGTATAATGAGGCTGGTAGGAACCCATGACAATCTTTGTATCTCTTGAACCATCTAGAGAGCTTTGGTTGATATTTGTAGGGCCCAACATAACATATTCATCATCAACAACCATTCCCTTTGCATGAACATAAATCATATCTATGATATTTTTAACTTATCCCTAAATGTTGTTTCTAGTTGGTGGGCATGCTAGAAGTGACACATTCTCATCATTTGTTTCTCGATTACCAAGGCAACAAAAATTCAAATAATCTTGCAGATGATACATTTCTAACATCTCTACATCTTGAAGGGCATTAGCAATGACATTATACATCATCTACATTGTTTCACCATACCCAAAAAATATTTCTTACACAACTGCACTGGTAGGGACACCTTTGGTCCACATTGGTATCACAATGTAAACTACAAACCTCTCATTTTTTTATGATTTTACTTGCAAGCTTTAAAGCTAGTTCTATAGGAATCATATTGTCTGCACCTGCATTCTTGTAAGATAGCCAATTGCAAGAAGACCCTATGAAATATAGATTTTCAATGTAGATGAAGTGTTGTGCTGATTGGATAGCCTTACCATAAGATGTATGTATGCTTATATCATTAGCTAGATTTTTTCCACAAACAAAGTTCTAGCTTTTTGCTTCTCTAGAAAACTTGGGAAAGCCTTTGACTGATCTAGAATCAATAGAACAAAAGACTTGCACATGCCAAGTTTTTGGGTCATCTCCATCTAAGAACCGCATATAAGGGTCACCATCAAGAATATTCTTTATGGGGCTACGTATACATGACATTGGATTCAAATTGATAAGGGCATCATCATGCCATCTAGCAATTTTCTTCTACCAATATTATGCCATTTTGTTGCTTTTCACCATCATTGCTCAAAATTTATAAGCACATCATATGTAGCAGGACCTGTACTCCTCAAAATGTGACTCAGGCACAAACATGGATGAATCATCTTTGATACAACACACGAACTCTCTCCTTGCCTTGGGTGACCTCCAAGTCACTCTCGCTCTCGTGGAAAAAGATAGTCAAGTGGGGGTGAGACCTGGGGGTGGTTCTGTTCTCGTGGGAGTAGAACACCGTAGAGAGCAGTCGGTCGGTCCTGGGGCCTGTTGTGGATTGCAATGTGTTGAGCCCTTTCTATGGCTGTTGTGGTTGAGATAATAATATGACCCTATTATGGAGTAAAAAGTAGCCACATGTCTTTTTACCTCCTTGTTTAGCTCCTAGGTCCCCGCGATTACATTATACATTCTAACTGTTCATCCCGATGCTAAATTACCTGACACCAATGTAAATTGGGAATAAGGGGCCCATGTTTTACCTTATCCTAGACCTAAAAGGGGCTCAAAGAATTGGGCACCACTACCCAAGTCTTCCCTGATTGGTGGGGGCTAAATTCAAGTTATGTCAACTTGGGACCTTCCAAAAGGTTTCTCTTTGTCAGCTCTTTTGGTTTAATTTCATGAATGTTAGTGGGAAAGCATATATAGGTGTGTTTTTTAATTTATTATGAACCTACATAGAGATAGCCAACTTGAAGTCTTGGAGCAAAGAGCATTTAAAGCATGCATTGTGATTCTAGAACATATTTGTATTTTATTGTGTGTTGTTGCAAGTTTGAAGTTATCATCTATCTCTCCTTATGAGTTGAAGGATCTTCATCCTCTTAAGGGTTCATCACATAGGTGATATCATTGTTGTTTATCATCATTTGATTCATCATATTGTTATTATGTTTAGCCTCTGCCTTGCAAGGTTGCATATATATCAACGGTGTTGGGAAGCTTGAATGCTATCCCAAGATTTGACTGAGGCAACTCCTTAAACACCATAACCCCCAAACCCCTTCTCTTCTTCTTGTGCACAAGTTACAAGAGTGAGATCTGGGAAGTATGAAGATACAAGAAGACTGAGCAAGGATCAGGGTTTCAGGATCTGATATCAGTTACAAAACATCCCTCTATGTAAGACTTGGGTGGTGGCACCCTAGTCTTTCTGCCCCTGCTAACTCTAGATCTGACATCACGGCATCTTCTGCAATATTTCTCTAGTTTACAGTTTCTATAGATTTTATCTTTTAGGACTTGGGTGGTCCCGAAATAGTCCTTTGACACCTCTGCTTCTAGGACATCAGTTCTCTCATCTTCCTAATCATCCTTGTACAATTAGTTTCTGGATATCTGTTGTACATCTTCTGTTATAATCAGATCATCATAGAACTAGGGTTTAGCACATTATTGACCTAGGGTTTGATAAAGAGATGTGATTGAATCTGATCTTTCTATAGCAAACAAGAGAACATGATCTGTAGCTGAGACCACCTTCATTTGGTAGCGATTTGGCTTGGTCTTGTCCTTGAATGTTATTGCAAAAGAGGGTTTGATCTAGTGTGCACGCTAGTTCTTTGAATCTCCTTTTTCACACTTAACAAACCTGAAGGGTCACTAGTTATCAATCTCCTATTTGGGTTCCTTAGGCTCCAATGCCTAGAGATGGATGCCAATTTTGATCGTTGATGATCCTAGTGCGTTGTAACCTATCCTCTATGTCTTGAATGCATTGTTGTATTTGATCTCTTTGTTGAATTATCCTAAGAGCATGTTCTTACTCTTCTATCATTTGTTGTGTTTGTTATGGCCTAGGAGGTATTTCGTCTAATTCCTCAAGGATTGGAGGTATTTCGTCTAATTCCTCAAGGATTGTCCTAACCCACTCACCTCTAATTCCTGGGCACATTCAAATGCTTGGATAAGAGAGAGTTGACTAGAGTTGACCTTGTGTTTGACTTGAGTTAACACTCATTTAAGAAGCATAACAAGAATTTCATCAAGATCAATGGGCAATATTTGAATAACTTCCAATCACAAGCGTATGCCATTACAAAACCTAATTGGACCCCATTTCAATTCAGGCAACAACATAGACAATTCACTCCATTATTGGATTCTCTCATTTGATAATGACTCAAGCAGTAAACAACAATCTTTTGAAGCTTCCTCCTGCTCGTCCACTAGATAGTAGCAAGATGCAAGGACCTTCATTTGATGCTAATGCCTATTGTCACTATCATCGCTTGGCGAGGCATGACACCGAAAGATGTATGTGTCTTAAACATGAAATTCAAGACCTCATCAATTCTAACATAATACAGGTGACCGATGTAAATGACAATGGAAATAAGTCGGTAGCTCCTTCGAATCAAATTTTACAAATCTTCACTAATCCTTTTCCTAAGCATAACGACAACAACATGGTGGAGTTCAATAGAATGAAATAGGGCATGAAGATGAATATTTCAGCTACAATGAAATAATTGGCATGATAGAAGTAGATAAGACAAAAAATGAAGATCCACCTTGACCACGAGCAAAAGGTATCTACGCTAAGGTTCCTCCTTCGTTATCCTTTCAAGGATCGAGAGATAACAAAAATGCACAAGATACACAAATGGAGTAGCCTACATGTAATCATTTTAAGCAAGAGAAAGTTGTAACGATGAAAAGCATCCCATTTCATCGTGAATGGATCATTCATCATGCAAAGCATAATAAGAAAGAAAAAGAAAGGAAAAGAGCAAGGCGTGAGTCATCTGTTTAAAAAAGTAATGATTCACCTCCCCGCAAGCATCAAAAGATTTCAAACATACACAATCTTGTGAAACAAGCATCCTGTGAGTACTTCGGTAATGAAAATCAAATAGGGGTGAATTTCTCACCCATATCAGTACACTTGATGGAGCACCTCTCCAAGACGCTCACAAGTTTGGCCTCTTCTTAGATAGATATATGTATATATGTATGTGTTGTGTTGTGTTCCCCCGTATTGTGTTAAATGTTTGTTTAGGTCTCCTTGGATGACCCTTGATACTCTTGTAAGGTCAAGGATACAAGGAGACTGCCTCCATCGTGACATTCCTTCTATTTGTTTCTCTATATCTCTACATTTCTATTGTTGCAATTTTTGTGTGTGGTGCCTTGGGGGCATAACATTGTGGAGGGTGATTTGGGGTCATCCTTCCACATTGTGGCCCTAGGTCACTTTTGTCTCCTCTCTAATTTTTTGTGATTTCATTCTTCTGTTGTGCTTGTAGCTCTACTAGTTAGCGAACCATGACAAAAAAATATACACTTCTGATAAGGACCATGCGTCCCTACAACAAGAATAAAAATGGACCCAGTCCATATATGAAGATGGGGGTAATTTGTTAATGACGCTTGATTAGTAGAATCACTTTTGTGTCGTGATATGATCATGTGTCGTGTTGTGAAATTCTTGTAACAAGCCTTTCAATACTCTGAATCTGCTTCTAGGCACTTTGGAATGTTTTTGTATCTCACCTTGTAGATACAATCAGTTCTGAGATACTTGAAGTATAACCTAACAGCTATACTCGGTTCCGAACCCATAAGTATAGCCTTGGTTTATTTAAGTGGTATGTTTTATTATTTCTGTATCAATTGTTCACAAGATGATTTGGTAGTTATCTTAGCTAAGATTTTCTAACTAAAGTTTGTTAATTGTTAGCATATAATAATAATGTGTTTCTATTGTAATTGTTGGGAACAATCGGCTATCTTACAAGCACATGTCACTTTGGGGCATGAGCTTTGTGAAAGCTCTTGTTCTCTTGTGTGTTTTCAACCTTACCTTAAACATGATTGCTACCGGCAAGCGGGATCAACCACTTTAAGGTGGGGGCATATATTACGGTAAATGCTGGGATATCTTAGACATTGTAATAAAATGTGTGGCGTATGCTTCCTTTTCATTGTACAGTGCCTCTACAATGTAGATGGGGTTGTATACTTTGTGCACATGATTCTTTTTCACCATAAGGCATCTCCGTGATACAAGTGGGGTTGTATGTTTTTGAAAACCCTTTTGTGGAAGGCAGGATTGTGTAGTCCCTTGAGTGGTTGCACATCCTTTTAAAAAGTCCTCTACAAAGGTGGGGTTGGATCTCAAGTTATTCACCCTTAAGCGTTTCTTTGGCTATTGTGGTAGCATAGCTCAACCGTCAGGTGTGTTTGGCGTGTAGCAATGAGCTACCCCCATTGCTCTTGTTTTATGTGTTTAAGATGTATAGTTTGTCGATGACATACTCTACAGTGCTCATGTATTATGCGTGTCTTCCTTGCATGTTTTGTGTGTTTTAGTGGTGGCGCATAGCGATGAGCTCCCCCCACATTGTGTGTTTTGTGTGCTTTTGATGGCAGTGCATAGTGATGAGCTCCGCAATCACCTAGTTAAGGTTGTATAATTGTTTAATCACATCTTCTCTTCATGGATGCCTTGTGTACTACATGTTTGCTCTCATGCCTGTTCCATGCATTGCATGCTTCTTTACTGTCTTCTTTGTGTTTTGTGTGACTGTCATATGTCTTCTCGTGTTTGTCTAAGTTTGGGGGCTAGAGATAGTCTTCCAAACTTAGGGAGTGTCTTCGCTCTAGTGTCTAATGTGTTTGATGTGTTTTGATCGTACTTTAATGCATGTACTGAATCGTAAGATCATACACATTTTAAAGTGGGGGCTAAATGTTATGGGAGTAAAAAGTAGCCACATGTCTTTTTACCTCCTTGTTTAGCTCCTAGGTCCCTGTGATTACATTATACATTCTAAATATTCATCCCGATGTGAAATTGCCTGACACCAATGTAAATTGGGAATAAGGGGTCTATGTTTTACCTTATCCTAGACCTAAAAGGGGCTCAAAGACTTAGGCGCCACCACTCAACTCTTCCTTTATTGGTCGAGGCTAAATTCAAGTTATGTTGGCTTGGGACCTTTCAAAAGGTTTCTCTTTATCGACTCTTTTGGTTTAATTTCATGAATGTTAGCGGGAAAGCATATATAAGTGTGTTTTTGAATTCATTATGAACCTAGATAGAGATAGCCAACTTGAAGTCTTGGAGCAAAGAGCATTCAAAGCATTCATTGTGATTCTAGAGAAAATTTGTATTGTTATTGTGTGTGTTGTTGTAGGTTTGAAGTTATCATCTATCCCTCCTTATGAGTTGAAGGATCTTCATCCTCTTAAGGGTTTCATCACATAGGTGATATCATTGTTGTTTATCGTCATTTGATTCATCATATTGTTATTGTGTTTAGCCTCTTCCCTGCAAGGGCACACTCTCTATATCTATCAATAGTGTTGGGAAGCTTGAATGCTATCCTAGGATTTGACTGAGGCAAGTCCCTAAACACCATAACCCCCAAACCCCTTCTCTTCTTCTTGTGCGTAGGTTATAGGAGCGAGATCTGGGAAATATGAAGATACAGGAAGACTGATCAAGGATCAGGTTTTTGGGATCCAACAACGGTTACGGAATATCTCTCTGTGCAAGACTTGGTCGGTGACACCCTAGTCTTTCTACCCTTGCTAACTCCAGATCTGGCATCAAGGTAGCTTCTGCAACATTTCTCCAGTTTACATTTTCTATAGATTTTATCTTTCAGGACTTGGGTAGTCCCAAAATAGTCCTCTGACACATCTGCTTCCAAGACAGGTTCTATCATCTTCCTGATCATCCCTGTACAATTGGTTTCTGGATATCTATTGTACATATTCTATTATAATCAGATCATCATAGAATTAGGGTTTAGCGCATTATTGACCTATGCTTTGATAAAGAGACATGATTAAATCCGATCTTTCTATAGCAAACAAGAGAACAAGATATGTAGTTGAGTCCACCTTCATTTGGTAGTGATTTGGCTCGATTTTGTCATTGAATGTTATTGTGAAAGAGGGTTTGATCTAGTGTGCATGCTAGTTTCTATCATTCTCCTTTTTCACACTTAACAGACTCGAAGGGTCACTAGTTATTAGTCTCCTATTTGGGTTCCTTAGGTTCCAGCACCTAGAGATGGATGTCAATTTTGATCGTTGATGATCCTAGTGCGTTGTAACCTATCCTCTATGTCTTGAATGTGTTGTTATATTTGATCTCCTTGTTGAATTATCCTGAGAGTGTGTTCTTACTCTTCTACCAATTGTTGTGTTTGTTATGGTCTAGGATGTATTTCGTCTAATTCCTCAAGGATTGTCTTAACCCACTCACCTCTAATTCCTAGGCACATTCAAATGCTTGGATAAGAGAGAGTTGACTAGAGTTGACCTTGTGTTTGACTTGAGTTGACTTTGATCTAAAATCAAAGGTTTTCTTTTGATGCTGAATTGTGAAGTGTTCCTCATGATGAAATTGAAGGTTTTGCTATGTGTAAACAAATTGTACCTTGTGATCGAATCGAGGGTTTTGTGTACTTGTTTTGTTTTAATCTTTTCTAATATTTTTGTATTTTTGTGTTTTTGGTATGGATGCAACTAGTATGTATGCAAAGCACTTTTTGATTCTTTTTTGGAATTGAATAACAAAATGAACTAATTATCTATGAATTTAAATATAAATGCACTTTAATAACGAAATTACCTAATGCAATTTAAACTATGTTTTTTGTGTTTTTTTGAAATGATTTTAGATCTAGATTATGAATTTGAAAGTACTTGGAATGAAATTAATCTATGAAATGCAATAAACTAATTTAACAATGCTAATCTACTCAACTTGAAATGAATCCTATCAAGGAAATTGCAATAACAATATTACCTTTTCCAAGAGCAAATTTGTGATTTAATTACTATGAAAACATAAAGAACTTGTATCCTTTAGCACATGAGCTTGGTGTATCCTCAAAAATCCTTTGTATGGAAACCTTTCCTCTCCTCTACAGTAGTGGGATACTCCTCTTGGCGGCAAGGATCGATGGGCAATTGATTGTAATTAAAAATTGGCTTTTGAAAGCGATTGGGAATTGGCTATGAAAGCTATGAAGCACTTGGGCTTGGAAATTTGTGAGCGTAACAATGCTAAATGAAGCCTTTGAAGGCTTTGTTAACAATACTAAAAGCAAAAGGTACCTAAGTCCCGCAAAGAGCATAAAAATGCTAAGTGGGGAGAAAAAGCAAAGTTTGATGAATGATTGCAACAATGAATTTGCCTCCTAAGGGAAAGCTTTGAAGCTTTGCAAAAATGAAAGCTAAAGAAATGAACAAAGAGGCTCAAAGACCTGTGAAGAAGCTTGAAAAATGTTGTGAAGATGAGAAGAGCATTCTCCAACTTGAGAAATAATGAAGGGGTGAGGGGTATTTATATCTCAGAAGGACACACAAAGGTGGAGGTGATTGATGAGTTAACTCTTTTTGATTGAAGAGTTAACAGGCTTGATTGGACAAAGAACTGGGTTGATTAGGGAGTGATCAGGCCTTGATAGCTTATCACTCATGGAGGACGGAGAGTTAGCATGAGATTGATTGAGAGATAATAAGAATTGATTTGTGAGTTAGAATGGAATGATTAAGAGTCTTGAATCAGTTAGGAAAAGTTGATCATTAGTTAGAGAAGGTGACTCATGCAATCAGGGCTCAATTTGGAGCAAATTTTGGCCTGAATTAAAGAGGAAATCACGTTTGAAAACACAACATGGTCACCCCTTTTACCAATAGGGTCTCCCAGGGGTGACCTGAGTCGCCTAGGGGAGATCCTGAACTAAAATGGGGGGATTCAGGAAAAAATGGGTTCTACAAGTGGTTTCAGGGGCTGAGATTGGTCCTAGGGACTAAAGATGACATCAAGACCTTGAAAATGACCAAAATGATGCATATGAGGGGATCCCCCTTTTATCAGTAGGGTCACCTAGGGGAGATCCACTAAAAATGTAGGGTCACCTAGGGGAGATTTTCCCTGGTAAAAGGGGCAACCCAGAAACAATGTTTTGAAGGACATGGGGAACTTCCAGGAGCCCGTTCGGGCACATATGATACTCCTTTTTGGGTGCCATTTTTTTAAAATTGCATAATTTGTCAAGCTCTATGCAATGGTGCCATTAGTTTTTCTTGAAAGTGTCGAATTATACTTTTAGATCATTTTTTCTTAGGGTATCCTATTGGTCTCTCAGGCCCTAAAAGGTTCGATAGCCAATTGGAAAGTGAGTTGGATGGATGGGGAAGAAAGAATAGATGGGAAATCTCCTAGGGAAGATTGATTTCCCCTCTTGTGAAGTGGTTTAGTTATGTCATCAAGGCTGGCAAGTGATAAGAGTGGTTTGTCGAAGATGGGTTAGGTGACTAGGAAGACAATGTGTAGTACCTTGGAAGGTTAGCTAGGGGGTAGGAGAAGAACCAAAAAAATGAAAAACAAACAAAGACATGTGTATCCAAGAAGAATTCTGTTGAGGTCATTTTTACATGCTTACATGTATGTGATTAGGATTATAGCTCATCATCAGATTACCATGTAGGCCCATGCGTATTTTTGATGCTTACAAGACCTATTTTGTAGTGCATTTCATGCCAGAGCTCCCTAGAGCCACCCGTGTCAACTATTCCTACAAATGTAGGATTGTGATAATCATCCTTATGGGAAGTCTTGAGAGTCTTGAACAATGGATGCCTTGGGGTATCATAATGACCATCACACATATCTAGCCCACCTATAAAAGAAATAAGCCCCCGATCATTACTACTAGCTTGTACATCAACAATGATGAGCTTCTAATGGTGAGTGCATAATATGTCCACAACTCATTGTTTAAACCAACTCATCTTACTGCTAGCATAGCGAGGTGAAAGCACACAATGAACAAAACAATGTTTGAAGACCTTCCAAGTTTCTTCATCATGTGTTTCCATAACTCCTTCAAGTATTACAACCTTCAATTGCTTTAAATTACAGAGACTAGATTTCCCCCTTGCATAATGTACCTCTATAGTTTAGCTAGAACCACAACTTGGACAATATAATTCATAATTTTATTGATAACTTTTGAAGTACAAGCAATCTGCCCACACATGTGAGTGAACGCAAAGGACATACTAGTGCTCTTATTTTTCATCATACTTTGTAACGTTGGTAGTGTGTTGAGAAGGTACTTAGTATCAATGATAATAGAAAATGCTTGTGAAGAGATGTTACAAATTCAACCACTATTTTAGGTAGAGGAGCAATCAACTTGCAATGGATATGAGCAAAATCTAAAAGGTAGTGTTGTCAGTTGGATTTGCACCCTGTGTTGGAGAGGTTTAATGGTCTTCAACAATCCAGTGAAGCATTGAGATAACCTCCAGGTGTGGGACCTTGCAAGGAGGCCAAATCTCCAGAGAGAGGTTGGTTCCTTCACTGAATGAGAGATTCAACTATTCCCAAGATTAAACCTAATCTATCCACCGTTTAGGAAAAGGGAAAGAGGGATAAAACTGGAAACTAATGGAGGTGATACACCAGGTTTGAATATGGAGCTCTCACTAAACTGAAAATGCACAAAATAAAGAAATACAGCTAATCAACTTACATAGATCTAACTGATTCTAACAGAGGTAAGAAGCATAACAGAATTGTAAGGAACAAAGAATTCACATACAAATCAATCCTAATTTAAACAATGCTAAAAAACAACACAAAAAGGTAAAACACAGTGTGTATTTTGACAAGGCATGGTTACAACAGAGGGCTCTATTTCAAAATATAGAAGAATAAAGAAATTCCACTATCTTCCAACTATTTTTCAACCCTCATTACATCTTTCAAAAATGCATATATAGCATTTGATTTAGATTGACCTCAATCATTTCACATTTAATTCGCCCCATGGGCTTGTCAGAAAATATCCCTGCAAAGGGAATGTTTGCCTGTAAGAATTCAATGCAAAAGATCCCTTGGATCATGGAGTAGCTGGGATATATTTTGCCTCTTCAATGCACCAGTTGATTCATCACTTGCAATATTAAATGCAAAAATATCTACAGATGGGGTAGTTGAGCAGTTCAGATCTGCATTAATGGCAAATGAGCTAAATCAAAAGGATTTTGCCTCCAAAATCCTTTTATGCAGAGCTTTTACAACACTTTAAATATCTACATTTAGATATTTAAAGTGTACAATATATTACAATTCTCTGTTTTTACATATTTTGTCAATTTTAAGATTCTGGCCAATATTTTGCTTTGTCAGTAAAATCAATTTTTTACAGAAAATTGTCTATGTTTTCTGCATCATTTCATCTTCAGTCGGCAACTTTTCACTTTTCTGAACCACTGCTTTATTCTCCCATTTTTGCCCTGTCACCAAAAATCATCTTTTCTAAACTATTTTGGTTCATCTTCTCTTTGTTATCAGCAAAATTACACTTTGTCAAACTTTTCTTTCTTTCCTTCCTTTTTGCCCTATCAGAAAAAGTTATCTCTGACGAACTATTCCTTTTTTGACACTTTTGTCGGCGATTTCATCATATCTCGAACCAAGCCTGGGGCCATCCTTTACCTTTTTTGCCTTATCGACAAAATGCACTTTAGTCGAACCATTCTGCCCTTTCACTTGTGCTTTATTGGAAAAAGTTAGGAATTTTGGACCATTTGCCTTGCCTTGCCTTTTTTGTCGACAAAAATCTATTTTGCCGAACTAACAATACCTTAGTCGATCTTCTTTATCGGCGAAGTTGTACTTTCTTGAACTTTGGCCAATCATCATCTTTGTTTGCCTTATCGACAAAATGCTCCATCAGCAAACTGCGGAAACTTCAAACTTATGAAAAGTTTGCTCCTCATGAACTTTTCCGACAAGCCTTCTTTGCTCCATTTTGCCTTAGACGGATTTTGCAAGAAGCCCGCCCTCATGCCGCTTTGTCAGCAAATCGTCGAATAGGCAAACTCAAAGATAACGTGAACTTTTCACAAGTTCATAAAACCTAAGTTTTGCCGATAAAGGGGAAGGAACTATTTCACGCCTTAGTCATTTTTTGTTAGTTTATGAACATGAAATTTTGTCGATAAAGGCCAAAAGAGGGGCAAAAAATAAGGCAAAAGCTTCAAATTTTCTGGGTTTTCTGCAAGGATTCTCCTGATGAATTTTCAAGGATTATTACAAGGAAAACACTAAGATTTGAAGGATTTTAGGCTTGCAGAGTTAAGTTCTCAAGGGATTTTAACAAGATTTTGAAGTTGGGCTATTTGACTCTAGGCAGAGGAAAATAGGTCAACATTTTGGTGACCTCTTAGGGATGTTTGCTTGCTAAACAAATAGACCAGTGGCCTTAAGCATCCATTGGGCATGGAGTCTAAAAGGGACTGCAATAGGTCAAAATAACTGAAACCCTGCCTCTCAAAACACACCAAAAAAGGAAAGAGGCATGCATTCTCCTAATGACAATGCAGCCTGTGTAAAAGCACTTATTCAAGGGAAAATTAAAGCAGAAATAAAACTAAAACAATATGTACAAAATCTCAAACCAACCTTAATGGTAAGGTTTGAGAGGGATCCCATTGACTGAGATCGGTAGAACTTCACCATCCAGCTTTGAAAGAATGAAAGCATTGGCTTGCTTGTAGCTGATGATGATATATGGCCCACTCCAAAGTGCATCAAACTTAATGTGGCCTCCAGGTTTGGCTCGGTCAGCATCCCATTTCAGAACAAGATCACCCCCATTGAAGGTCTGGACCTTGGCCTTGTCAAAATACTTTTTGGTCTGCCTTTGATGCTCTTCCAATGTATTCATGGCAAACTGTCTTTGTTCTTCTAGTTCAGTTAATTCAGCCATTCTGACAGACCTAGCATCGTCTCCTTCCAATTCTAATTGCTGAGCCAATTCTAGTGCAAGAAGCTCCAAGGATATGGGCAATCTAGCCTCTCTTCCATACACAAGAACAAAATGAGAGTTTCCAATGGCTCTCTTGTAAGTGATCCTATCATCCCAAAGAGGTAATTTGATCTTGTTGTGCCATTGCCTTTGGTTTGTCTCCATGGTCCTTTTCAGAATTCTGATTAAGTTCTTGTTGGTGGATTAAGCTAGCCCATTACCTTGGGGGTAATAGTTGGATGAAGTCTTCAAGAACACATTGTATTTAAGAGCCCAATTAGCAATTATAAAACCAATGAAAGGTTTTGCATTATCAGAAATTATGGTATGAGGAGTTCCAAACCTCATCATGATTTCTTCCAAGAAATCCATGATTGATGAATCAGTGGCTTCTTTGAGTGGGACTACTTCAACCCACCTTGTGAAGTAGTTTGTTGCTATCAAAACCCATTTGTGACCAGCACTAGAAGTGGGGTTTATCATGCCAATGAAATCTAATCTCCACTGTGAGAAGGGTTGATCCGCCTGAATAGGATGGAGTGGGAGTGTTGCAAATTGTTTCCTTTCAGCAAAGAGAGCACACTCTTTGCACTTTCTTACCCATACATGGGCATCATTGAATAATGTGGGCCAAAAGTAACCTGCCCTCATTATTTTCATTGTTGTAGCTCTAGCAGAGAAATAGCCTCCAACCAAACCAGTATGAAACTCACTGAGTATTCTGTCAATTTGATCCTCTTCTATACACCTCAGTAAGACTCCATCTAGGTTTCTCTTGAAGAGAACACCATCCACCAATGCATAAGGGATAGATGCAGCCTGAAGTGTCTTCTTTTGGTTCTGTCCAATCCATATGGATACTCACCAGTGGATAGGAATTTGGTTATATCCGTTGTCCAAGAACTCATAGCCGATGGCTCAGTTGTAGGCTCTTCCTCATTCAAATGGTAGGATGAACTCTCTTCATCCACATAAGTCTAAGCTAGCTGTTCACACAATCCTCTGCCTCTAATCAACTTAGTGGCCTTTATGATCATATCATACTCCAAGATCTTAGTGACCCAGTTGGCTCTCTTTTCACTAATCTCAATCCCCATTATATAATCTTTCACACTAGGATGAGAAACTAAAACTTTAATATGATTATTTGCCAGCATATATCTTAATTTTTTCAAAGCTCTAACAATGGCAAATACCTATTTATCCATGGGGCTATATCTAACCTCATAGTCCTTCAAGGTCTGACTAAAGAAGGCCATGGGTTGCTCCATTCCTTTCTCATTCTACTGCATTAGAACAACAACGATGTTGTTCTGTCCTCCATGTGCATAAAGGACAAAGTCCTCATAATTGGGGTTTATGAGAGTAGGATCCTGGGCAATCTCTTCTTTGAGCTTCTCAAAATCATCCTTCCCTTCCTTAGTCCATCTGAAAATAGCATCTTTCTTGAGCATAAGGGTTAGAGGCTTCACCAAAGCCAGCATAGTTAGGAATGAATTTCCTAACAAAATTGATCTACCCTAAAAATGACTGTAAGGCTTTTTTGTGAGCAGGCAGGGGAAGAGAAAGTAGAGCTGATGTCCTTTTAGGATCTATGGAGATCCTATCCTTAGATACTAGATGGCCCAACAACTTACCATGAGCAACAACAAAAATACATTTCTTGGGGTTTAGAGACACCCCAAACTCTCTTCATCTTTCGAAGACTTTCTCCATATCCTCCATATGATTTTCTCCCTTCTTGGAGAAGACTGTAATGTCATCCAGCTAAATCAAGATGAACTTGTTTATAAATCCTTTGAAGGCAATATACATTGCCCTCTGAAATGTGGCACCAGCATTAGATAGACCAAAAGGCATTTTTACATATGCCATGGTTCCCCATTTGGTCATGAATGTTGTTTTAAATCTATCCTCCTCTCTGACAAAGATCTGGTTATAGCCAGAAAAGCCATCCAATAATGAAAACCTCTCTGCCCCTACAGCAGTTTGCAAAATTTGATCCATAGAGGGTAGAGGGTAATGATCCTTCAAAGAAGCCCGATTCAGGTCCCTAAAGTCCACACAGAGCCTTATCTCGCCATTTTTCTTCCTCATAGGCACTAGATTGGCAACCCAAGTAGAATATTTAATGGGGAAGATGATCCTTGCCTGTACGAGCTTGCCAAGCTCCTTTCTCATGAGCGGCTCAATCTTAGGGTTTATGGGTCGTTGTTTCTGATGGACCGACTTGCAATTTGGATCCAAATCAATGGCATGCTGAGCCACGTCTAGATTGAAACCTTTTAAATCTTCATGCGTCCATGCCAGGATGTTGCTGTATTTCTGAGCCAAGCATACAAATTCTTTCTACTCTGCGTCGCTACAAACCCTACCTAGCAGCAACTCTTTATCTTGGGCGACAGTCACCTTCTTATAATCTTCGTTTTGGAATGTCATATTCTTTCTCTCGCCCCTGAACTCGTCATCTAGGCTGAAAATGGCTTCAAGGGTAACTAAACCCTTGGCCAGCTTGTTCATTTTGAGCTAGATGATCTAGTCACCATAACTCTCTTGTAGTCTGGGTTGTGCCATGGAAGAAAATTCCACTTCATTCTGAATGAAGCTCACAATCTGCTCATCGCTATCAAAGATTTGCCAATGAATATCATTGTCAAGAATAGAGGGCCTGGCAACTATCTTCACATGCTGATTGGGGCCCTGAAACAAATTTGTAGGTGGAGAAAATTGAGCCCCCACTGTTACTAATTGATTAGCCTCTGAATTTAATTTTCTTGGGATTACCTATAGGTTGAGAGCATCAAAACTCTCAAACAGGCCCCAAACTCTATGTCTGTAAGCTCTTAGGAGCTGATTTTTTGCAGCACATTTTTCTTTGACTTGGTTGACCACCAACTCAGTGTCGCCAAAGATCTCCAATGCTTCATATTTTTCTTCTCAGCAAGTAGCAAACCATGAACCAATTCCTCGTACTCTGCTACATTGTTGGTGCAAGAAAAATGTAATCTATGAGCAAAATGTAACTTCTTACTAGTCGGAGAGACTAGTAAAACCCCTGCACCAGCTCCATTTTTTCTCTGTGCACCATCAAAAAATATTTTCCATGGGCCATTGGAGTCATCATCAGGCCTAAGTACAGAAGGGACTGAAGAATTCCCTTCATGGATCATATAGGTGCCCAAGTCAGTTGCTTTAGTGGTGTCATAAGGATTGAAATCAGAGTGATCCCTTTCCCACTCATCAAGAAATAGATCAGGGGCAGGAAGAGGTGAAGATTCTGCAATAGACTATGAGTCATGCACTTCCTCGCCTTGAATCATAACATGCGGGTTCACCAGGCTATGGTCATAGTTCTCCACAAGGTAATTTGAAATTTGTTCAGCCTTGATGGTGAACCTTGTGCCATATCTAGTCCTCAAAAGCATATGAGACTAGTCAGAAGAAAGGTAGCCACCTACCTTGGCTGTGAAATCCCTTGACAAGCAAATGGCAAAGAAGGGAGGAAGATCAATGACTGAAATATCTTGTTTGAAAGTCAAGTTTGGACAAGCATGAAGAGTTAAGTCCAGTCCCTTGATCACTCCCACAGTATTTACAGAAGTGTCATCCAATTGTAATACTCCTGATGAAACAAGGGTATACTTGATGCCTAATGCATCTGCTATCTTCTTGGGCATGATTGAAACACTAGCCCCTGAGTCAATCATATAGTTGTGCACTAAAAACTTGTTGATAATTAGAGATAAGTAAAAAGGGTATGGTTTCTTTACTGAACTTACTTGTTCTTCCCTTGGTTGCACAAGATTGGTAGGGCTCTTTTCCTTCTGTTTTGCTGATGAGTCAGTTGTTGTTGATTCAGCTGATGGGAATTGCCTTAGTGCTTCTTGTAACAAATCCCTCTAAGAGGGGATTGACATAACTTCCCATATTGATACATTTATATTTGTTTTTTTCATATGTTCCACAATATTCAGGGGAACAGTTGCTTTATGCATTGAGGGAATCCATGTTCCCTTATTTAATTGATCTATAGCCTGTTCAGGCACCTTTGAGCCTGATGGAATTTCTTTTGTAGCAGCAAATCTGCTGCTCTGAATTGGAATTATGGCACTGGCCACTTTTGCCTTTGAAACATGCTCTTTTTGTAACACAGTAGGCATGGGGCTAGCCTCCAACTGCCACTTTTTTGACATGATGTTGTCTGCAATGGGCATAACAACACTGTCCATGGGCTGATTGACAACACAAAAGTCTTCTGATGTCCATAGCATCAGAGGTAGCCTCATTTGATACCTCGTAGTTGCTATTGCTACCTCTGTAAATGATGCTTGTTGGGTATGAAAGTTCTGCACCATTAAAACTCTTTCTTGTGCTCCAAAAGCACAAGTGGACTGATTGTGAGGTTGGTTGCAGGGGTAGCACCAATCTGCCTCTTGGGCTAGATTATTCTGAGTAGGGACTAAAGCCCTAACTGGATTCATAATTAGAATCTGTTGGATAGGTCGAACTGTTTGCAAGGGATGAGCAGGGTTAGGGTTTTGATATCTATTTTGTTGGCAACCTTGATTCCAGTTCTAATTTCTGTTGGGATTGTAACCTTGATTCCAATTTTGATTGGATGACTACCCCTGGTTATAATTCTGATGGGGTTTGGGGGCAGTTTGAATAGCAATACTATTCACCTTGTTGGTCAAATTGGCCATTAGGGTTTTAAGATCACTCTCTTCTTGAGAAAGAGAGGATGTTGAAGCTTTAGGCTCTGGGATGGGAGCAATAATAGGCTGCTGAGATGGTGAAGGTAGCTCTGGGAAAAGAAGTACAGGAGGTCTGGGAGCAATTTTCCCAACCTGTATTAGACAATTTTTAGCTTTCAGAGTTGTCTCATAAGCAACAGGTAGGGTTTCAACACCCATAGATTATTGCAATCTCAGAATTTAAATCTCTCAAAAAATACAGAAAAGCACCTTGTGGAGATGGCATGAGGGTAGTTGGAATTCTCTCCCACGTCCTCTGGAATCTGAAGTTGAAATCTGCCAGCATCTCACTTGGGGCTCTTTTGATTGTTGTCAGTTGCTATAGCAATGAAACATTATTTGCCCTCTCTCCAAACAGCTTGTAGAGGGCTTCTCCTATCTCGTCCCAGTCATGTACTGAAGTTGGGGTCAAGCTCCTAAACCATTGAAGAGCCCTCACTTTAAAAGATGAAACCATGAGCTTGACTGCAATATCCTCATGCTGGATATGATGAACTGAGCACACATTGGATATGTCTTTGATGTTCTCAGCAGGGGTTGTAAAACCATCACCCGTAAAGGATGAAATACTTTTAAGGGTTGCAACTAGGATGTCTTATATGCAGCCAAATCTAAAGGGTTGCCTCCATTGAAGGTCACAAAAGGCAAATTTCTTGCGGATATTCAAATTCAGTCTAGGAATGTGCAAGCCTCTTCTAGTATATTGAAACCTAATAGGAGGGGGTGTAGATTGAGCTCTTGAATGAGGTAAAACATGGCTGCTATTCCTTCTCATAGGAGACCTAGATAACCTAGACCTTCTCCTTGAAGCAGCAACAGGTAATTCAGTAAATTGAAAGTTACCTCTTGAAGAAGCCCTTGTTTGCACAGGCATAAAAAGTGGCACTAATAAGAAGCCAGAAGATTGTAGAGTCGCCATGTGCATGAAAAGTCTACCAACGTGCATTGTACTAAGAAGAACACCAGATTCTCAGCTTGATTCTTGATTTAGATTGCTCACAATCCCACCGGGCGTGCCAAAAAATGTTGTCACTTGGATTTGTTCCCTGTGTTGGAGAGGTTTAACAGTCTTCAACAATCTAGTGAAACATTGAGATGACCTCCAGGTGTGGGACCCTACAAGGAGGTCAAATCTCTAGAGAGAGGTTGATTCCTTCATTGACTGAGAGATTCAGCTATTCCTAAGACTAAACCTAATCTATCCACCGTTTAGGAAAAGGGAAAGAGGGATAAAACTAGAAACTAATGGAGGTGATACACCAGGTTTGAATATGGAGCTCTCACTAAATTGAAAATGCACAAAATAAAGAAATACAACTAATCAACTTACACAGATCTAGCTGATTCTAACAGAGGTAAGAAGCAGAACAAATTTGTAAGGAATAAAGCATTCACATACAAATCAATCCTAATTTACACAGTGCTAAAAAACAACATAAAGAGGTAAAACACAGTGTGCATTTTGACAAGAAGGCATGGTTACAACAAAGGGCTCTATTTCAAAATATAGAAGAATCAAAAAATTCCACTATCTTCCATCTATTTTTCAACTCTCATTACATCTTTCAAAAATGCATATATAGCATTTGATTTACATTGACCTCAGTCATTTCACAATTAATTCGCCCCATGGGCTTGTCAGAAAATATCCCTGCAAAGGGAATGTCTGCCTGCAAGAATTCAATGCAAAAGATCCCTTGGATCATGGAGTAGCTGGGAGATATTTTGCCTCTTGAATGCACCAGCTGATTCATCACTTGCAAGATTAAATGCAAAAATATCTACAGATGGGGGTAGTTGAGCAGATTAGATCTGCATTAATGGCAGATGAGGAAAATCGAAAAGATTTTCCCTCCAAAATCCTTTTATGCAAAGTTTTTACAACACTTTAAATATCTACATTCAGATATTTAAAGTGTACAATATATTACAATTCTCTATTTTGTACATATTCTATCAATTTCAAGATTCTGGCCTATATTTTACTCTGTCAGTAAAATCAATTTTTTACAGAAAATTTTGTCTCTGTTTTTTGCATCATTTCATCTTTAGTCGGCAACTTTTCACTTTTTTGAACTATGACCTTATTCTCCCATTTTTGTCCTATCGGCAAAAATCATCTTTTCTGAACTATTTTGGTTCATCTTCTCTTTGTTATTGGCAAAATTACACTTTGCCAAACTTTTCTTTCTTTCCTTCCTTTTTGCCTTATAGGGAAAAGTTATCTCTGGCGAACTATTCCTTTTTTGGCTCTTTTGTCAGCGATTTCATCATATCTCGAACCAAGCCTAGGGCCATCTTTTACCTTTTCTGCCTTATCGGCAAAATGCACTTTTGTCAAACCATTCTTCCCTTTCACTTTTGCTTTATCAACAAAAGTTAAGAATTTTGAACCATTTGCCTTGCCTTGCCTTCTTTGTCAGCAAAAATCTATTTTGCCGAACCAACAATACCTTAGCCGATCTTCTTTATTGGCGAAGTTGCACTTTCTCGAACTTTGGCCAAGCATCATCTTTGTTCGCCTTATCAGTAAAATGCTCCATCGGCGAACCACAAAAACTTCGAACTTATGAAAAGTTCGCTCTTCATGAACTTTGCCGACAAGCCTTCCTTGCTCCCTTTTGCCTTAGACGGATTTTGCAAGAAGCCCGCTCTCATGCCGCTTTGTCGGCAAATCACTGAATCGGCGAACTCAAAGACAAAGTGAAGTTTTCACAAGTTCATAAAACCTAAATTTTGCCGATAAAGGGGAAGGAACCATTTCATGCCTTAGTCATTTTTTGTTAGTTCATGAACATGAAATTTTGCCAATAAAGGCCAAAAGAGGGGCAAAAAATAAGGCAAAAGCTTCAAATTTTCTGGGTTTTTCTGGGTTTTCTGCAAGGATTCTCCTGATGAATTTTTAGGGATTTTTCAAGGAAAACAATGAGATTTGAAGGATTTTAGGCTTGCAGAGTTAAGTTCTCAAGGGATTTCAACAAGATTTTGAAGTTGGGCTATTTGACTCTGGGTAGAGGAAAATAGGTCAATAGGTAGTTGTGACCTATAATAAGATTTCTTGCAAAAACAATCAAATCAATTACCTGGCAACAACCTATTGTTTGTTCCACTTCAAACTCCAATGTCATGTATCTCAGAATATTGCCTGGAACCCATACCATTATGCATAAACAATTTTGAATTTGAACAAAAGGATCTATTGTGAGGTTTTCACACATCAGCCCATTGCAAATGGGGACCCACCGTTTTTCTCGCTTTTTGTCTTAGTTTTTATTTAGTGTTTTGGTTTTCTTTGAGTTTAGAGGTTTGGTATCAAGTCTCACCACGTTCGTGTTCAAATCCATGAAGTGATTGAAGAAATTGCCTAAGGGATGTATCTTGCGACAAAACTTCATCGAGGAGTTCACCATCATCCTACTTCCAGAGAAGAACTTTATTGTCAAAGTGAGAGATGGCATCATCACCTTGCAAGCTCCATGATCCAAAATCCAGAAGATCACTTCCACGTTCAAGATTCTTCCACTTCATCCACCAGAAGAAGATCAAGAACAAATATCATGAGGTCTACTCTAGGAATTCATGCCCAAATCATCCCCTCTACTTCAATGTCCAGAGAAAGAATCCTACACGATCATCACAAGAAAAAAGATGAATGAGCATAAGTATCAAGAAAATCCACAAATTACATCCAGAAATGTAAGGAATGCAAAGACAACAACAAGGAGAAAAGAACAAGGACAAGATTCCCAAGTTTCACGTTGAAAGCTCCAGAAGTGAAAATTCAAGTTCGAAGACTCGTTCAAGAAGGAAGATAAAATTTGGGAATAACATCAAGAAATTGGAAAAATGTTGAAAATAAAGCAAATTTGCTCGAAATGCTCAGGTGGCGTTCATACATCATCAACCAATCATTTCTCGCTACTTCATCACGTCCATGTTCAACATATATGCAACAAAGTCTAAGAGAAAGATGGCACCCTATCTAGAAGATTCCCAAAGATTCCAACATGTCATGCTTATCACCTTGGGAAACATGCCTTCATTGCCTTTGGGTTTTTATGTACATGGGTTGTGTCAACTTTTTTTTTAGTAAAAATAGTTGGTTGTTGTAACTAATTGCTGATGTGGCAAAATCTCGGTCATCGGTTGCTCAAATCGATCTTGGCCCTTCATTGTATTTTTAGGACTATAAAAAGGCTCATTCACCTCATTTGTAATCATCATACAATACATTAGATTATTATTGGTGTAGGAAAGTAGAGTAGCAAGTAGAGTAGGAGTAGAGTAGAGGAAGTTCTTCAAAATTTGTTGGAGAGAACTTGAAGTTGTAATCACTTCCAAGATTAATACATTTCTCATTGAAGCTTGGTGACAATTGTGTTGTTTTGGAACATGGCATGGTTTCTTATTTCTCGAAGATAATCTAGATGTATTTCCAAGTAGAGTAGAATGAGAATAGAAAGTTCATTGATACAGTGAATGCATTGTGAAGATATTTGATGAATTCCTAGGTTCATACTTTTTATGGTTTGTCGTTGGCAAATTTTTGTGCAAAGTTAGCCTGAACCTCAACTTATTGCAATAGTTCGATTGTTGATGCTTGTTTGAGTTGTGCTAGTTGTGGGTACTCAAATGTGTGTTTGCAATATGAAAATCCTTAGTCATCCTTGGGAGATTGCACTTGTTCTACGTAGTTGTTGAATTCATCATGGCGAAGTGAATCTTGTTATGAAGGAATTTGTCTATCTTGGCATCGTTCATTGTCTCATTGTCCTTAGGAGTAGCATAGATTCTCTCTCAACCCTTATCTTTTTTCTTTATTTGTAATCATATTGTGGAATTAGGAGGTTTCCATCCATGAAAACGAGTAGTAAGTCGAAGAAGTAAATTCAATGTAAGGGGCGGGTGCAAAAAGATGGGGGGCTAAAAAGTGGTCAAACTTTTTAAAAAGCCATAATACGCTTGTGGTATAACACAAGTGTGTTATTGTTTTCTTTGCATTTTTTTGTTTTTTGCAGAGGGTTGAGGGTTGAGGGTTATAGTTGAGGGATAATATTCAACTTGTTGAGTGTATAAGATTAAGTGTGTAAGGTATGGGGATTAGGGTTTAGGATATTGGGAACTTAGGGTTTATGATATGGATTGAGGGTATAAGGGTGAGATTATATGGTATAGGGATGAGGGTTTGTGGGTGTAGGTTTCAAGGTTTAAAGTATAGGGTTGAGGATTGATGGATTAGGGCTTAAGTATATGGTTGAGGGTATAGGGTTGAGGGTTGAGAGTTTATAGTTGAGGGATAATGTTCAAGGTTGAGTGTCTAAGATATAGGGTATAGGGTTTAAGGTTGAGGGTATAAGGCATATGGATGAGGGTTGAGGTTTTATGGCATAACTATAGGGTTGAGGGTATATGGTATAGGGTAGAGGTTTGAAGGTTGAGGGATAATGTTCAAGGTTGAGTGTCCAAGGTTAAGTGTATAGGATATAGGGTTTAAGGGTTTAAGGTTTAAGGGTATCTAGGGGTTGAGAGTTTATGGTTTAAGGGTTTAAGGTTTGAGGGATTAAGGGTTTAAGGGTCGAGGGTTTAGGTTTTAAGGCATAGTGTCAAGGGTAGAGGGTTTAGGGATAGGGTTTAGGGTTGAAGGTTTAAGGGATGAGGGTTGAGGATTTAGGGATGAGGGTTAAGGGATTAGGGTTTAAGGTATAGTGTCAAGGGTAGAGGGTTTAGGGTTTAAGGTTTAAGGGTTGAGGGATTAGGGTTTAGGGTCGAGGGATTAGGGTTTAAGGTATAGTGTCAAGGGTTGAACCCTAATCCCTCAACCCTCGACACTATACCTTAAACCCTAAACCCTAACCCCTCAACCCTAAACCCTGAACCCTAAACCCTATCACTTTACCCTAAACCATAAACCCTATCCCTAAAGCCTCAACCCTCAACCCTTAAACCTTAAATCCTAAACCCTATCCCTAAACCCTCAACCCTTAAACCTTAAACCCTAAACCCTCTACCCTCAACACTATACCTTAAACCCTAATCCCTTAACCCTAAACCCTAAATGCTAAACCCTATCCCTAAAGCTTCAACCCTTAACCCTTAAACCCTATCCCTAAATCCTCTACCCTCAACACTATACCTTAAACCCTATTCCCTTAACCCTCAGCCCTCAATCCTCAACCCTCAACCCTTAAACCCTCAACCCTAAACCCTATCCCTAAACCCTCTACCCTTGACACTATGCCTTAAACCCTAATCCCTCAACCCTTAAACCCTTAATCCCTCAAACCTGAAACCCTTAAACCCTAAACTCTCAACCCCTAGATACACTTAAACCCTTAAACCTTAAACCCTAATCCCTCAACCCTAAACCCTAATCCCTCAACCCTCAACCCTAATTTTGATTTTCTTCCATTGCTTCAACATCATTGTTGTTTTCCCCATCAGAAACCAATTCATTCAGCAACTTGTTGCCCATTGGTTGACTTAAACTGCATACTCTGTTAGAAGAAGGGCATCTTTTATTTGTATCAATGTTGGTATTCATAAGCTGGAGCTCGCATTGATATTTTTCACACACCCTATTCTTTGAAATATCTTAACCTTAAAATATGACTTGGATATGTACTTGAACACACTATGTTTTTTGTAATGTCTTAGTAATGTCTTATTAATGTTATATGGCATGTTTTTTTGGCCCATCTAGGGTTCATTATGCCAATAGGTGTACACACTATGAGAAAAGCTTTGTGTATGGTACATCCACAATGAGTAATTAACAGTTGAAATCAGAAGGATGATCATTATGAGATAAGCTTTGCATTGGGGTACATCCATAGTGGGCAATGAATGGTTGAAATCAGAACCCCTGGTCAACATTAAGTGAACATTTTTTTATTAAGATTTTTTTTAAAGATCAGCATACTCTCTCCACCTATTTGCTTGAATTTAAATCAGGGCCATAAAAATGTGCACACATCTGCTCCCAATGTATAACTTGGGTGTAATTAAAACCATCAACTAGATAAAATAAATAGCTTTGGCCATAAGAATCAATCAGTCTTTTAAAAATAGATATATTAGTAACTATACATTTTAGATATCAGTAACTATACATTTTAGTATTGTTTCTTTCTTGATTTTCTATTTTTAATTAACTAATTTTTGTTTGTTTTAGACAAAATATTACAATCCTCATGAAGATCTTTTCTTGTATATAATTTTCTCCTTTTATCTTTGGCCCGTCTTTTCCCTCCTAGAAGTTCTTTCAAAAGGATCTTTATTTTATCTTTCGATCTATATGAACTCTAAACATAAATCTATGTTTCTTGCTGTCCACCTGCTTAAAGATGCAAGCGTCTCCTTGATATTATTATGGCGTACAAAATATGCCCACCCGCACTTAGGGCAGGGATATTGTTATGAAATAGGCAAATAATCTCCCATTGTTTACTAGCTCTATCCAGAAGAACTACTAAACTTTTTTCTCTTGGTAATTGTAGAGGACATTCACCTATTTTTGGCAACTCCTGCATTCCCAAACCATTACAAAAACTAAGTTATTTTAACCCAATAAATAGATGATTGCATTGATTTAATACTCTACTATCAAAGCTTAGCATTCACACAAATGCAGATGTTCATATTATAGAAGACTACATTATATTAGACTATTAGAGATCCCTCAGAAAAATGTAATAACAAAACTGCTTTGCCTTATGTTAGCTTACAATTATTTACCCATTCTTTTTGACACTCTTCTCTTAATCAAGTAAGAGTAATAAGAATAGAAGGCAGAGAATTTGATCTTACTAGTATGCATGGTCATTTACATTTAGTGACTTCATTTTCATTGAATAAAAAGGTAAATATTTGATTTGAAAGGTGGGGTAGAGTTCATTGTCATGTGCTTTTCTAGATGATAGGGTCCATAATGTCCAGGGTTCTTCAAAGAAAGGCCTGTAACATAATTAAGTTTTTGTTATACCAATCCTCCAGGTAAATCTACAATCCAAATGCCTACTTTGAAAGTTGAAATAAATTAAATTAGACTTACAATTTTTATTTTCTTCCATTGCTTCAACATCATTGTTTTCTTCATCAGAAACCAATTCGATCAGCAACTTGCTACCCATTGGTTGACTTGAACTGCATCCTCTATTAGAAGAAGGGCATTTTTGATCTGTATCAATGTTGGCATTCATAAGCTGAAGAGCATTGATACTTTTCACACACCTTATTCTTTGAAATATCTTAACCTTAAAATATGACTTGGATATGTACTTGAACACAATGAAATCTCCAATCTCCAGCCCATGATGATTCACAAAATTTTCCCAACCCTGCCTAAATTCTAGTTTATTTATGGTACCCCCTAATTGTACATCCCACTCCTGCCCACCTGGGCCTTGCAACACCGTATGTTCGTCTGTGTTGCCTATAAACTATGAAACAAATGCAGAAGGAATGTGCTGCCATAAACACATTACACAATTAGATTTTACAAGTTCTTAACAGTGTAAAGGAAATAAAAGAATGAAAAATAATGTATAGAGTTACCAGTTTTTGTGTAAAGTCTCCAAGCATAACTTTGAAGGAGGCACACCCATTAAACCAATTCAATCAGCAACTTGTTGCCCATTGGTTGACTTGAACTGCATCCTCTGTTAGAAGAAGGGCATCTTTTATCTGTATCAATGTTGGTATTCATAAGTTGAAGAGCATTGATGTTTTTCACACACCCTGTTCTTTGAAATATCTTAACGTTAAAATATGACTTGGATATGTACTTGAACATGTAACAAAATCTCCAATCTCCAGCCCATGATGAGTTGACTTAAACTGCATCCTCTGTTAGAAGAAGGGCATCTTTTATCTGTATCAATGTTGGTCCATTGGTTGACTTGAACTGCATCCTCTGTTAGAAGAAGGGCATCTTTTATCTGTATCAATGTTGGTATTCATAAGTTGAAGAGCATTGATGTTTTTCACACACCCTGTTCTTTGAAATATCTTAACGTTAAAATATGACTTGGATATGTACTTGAACATGTAACAAAATCTCCAATCTCCAGCCCATGATGAGTTGACTTAAACTGCATCCTCTGTTAGAAGAAGGGCATCTTTTATCTGTATCAATGTTGGTATTCATAAGCTAAAGAGAATTGATGTTTTGCACACACCATGTTCTTTAAAATATCTTAACCTTAAAATATGACTTGGATATGTACTTGAACATGTAACAAAATCTCCAATCTCCAGCCCATGATGAGTTGACTTGAACTGCATCCTCTATTAGAAGAAGGGCATCTTTTATCTGTATCAATGTTGGTATTCATAAGCTAAAGAGCATTGATGTTTTTCACACACCCTGTTCTTTGAAATATCTTAACCTTAAAATGTGACTTGGATATGTACTTGAACACAGCAAAATCTCCAATCTCTAGCACATGATGATTCACAAAATTTTCCCAACCCTGCCTAAATTCCAATTTATTTATGGTACCCCCTAATTGCACATCCCACTCCTGCCCACCTGGGCCTTGCAACACCATATGTTCGTCTGTGTTGTCTATAAATTGTGAAACAAATGCAGGAGGAATGCGCTTCCATAAACACATTACACAATTAGATTTTACAAGTTCTTAACAGTGTAAAGGAAATAAAAGAATGAAAAATAATGTATAGAGTTACCAGTTTTTGTGTAAAGTCTCCAAGCTTAACTTTGAAGAAGGAGGCACGCCCATTAAACCAATTCAATCAGCAACTTGCTACCCATTGGTTGACTTGAACTGCATCCTCTGTTAGAAGAAGGGCATCTTTCATCTGTATCAATGTTGGTATTCATAAGTTGAAGAGCATTGATGTTTTTTACACACCCTGTTCTTTGAAATATCTTAACCTTAAAATATGACTTGTATATGTACTTGAACATGTAACAAAATCTCCAATCTCCAGCCCATCATGAGTTGACTTGAATTGCATCCTCTGTTAGAAGAAGGGCATCTTTTATCTGTATCAATGTTGGTATTCATCAGCTGAAGAGCATTGATGTTTTTCACACACCATGTTCTTTAAAATATCTTAACCTTAAAATATGACTTGGATATGTACTTGAACATGTAACAAAATCTCCAATCTCCAGCCCATGATGAGTTGACTCGAACTGCATCCTCTGTTAGAAGAAGGGCATCTTTTATCTGTATCAATGTTGGCATTCATAAGCTAAAGAGCACTGATGTTTTTCACACACCTTGTTCTTTGAAATATCTTAACCTTAAAATATGACTTGGATATGTACTTGAACACAACAAAATCTCCAATCTCCAGCCCATGATGATTCACAAATTTTTCCCAACCCTGCCTAAATTCCAGTTTATTTATGGTACCCCCTAATTGCACATCCCACTCCTGCCCACCTGGGCCTTGCAACACCATATGTTCGTCTGTGTTGTCTATAAACTGTGAAACAAATGCAGGAGGAATGCGCTGCCATAAACACATTACACAATTAGATTTTACAAGTTGTTAACAGTGTACAGGAAATAAAAGAATGAAAAATAATGTATAGAGTTACCCGTTTTTGTGTAAAGTCTCCAAGCATAACTTTGAAGGAGGCACACCCATTAAACCAACTCATTCAACAACTTGCTGCCCATCGGTTGACTTGAATTGCATACTCTGTTAGAAGAAGGGCATCTTTTATCTGTATCAATGTTGGTATTCAGAAGCCGAAGAGCATTGATGTTTTTCACACACCCTGTTCTTTGAAATATCTTAACCTTAAAATGACTTATATGTACTTGAATATGTAACAAAATCTCCAATCTCCAACCCATGATGAGTTGACTTGAACTGCATCCTCTGTTAGAAGAAGGGCATCTTTTATCTGTATCAATGTTGGTATTCATAAGCTGAAGAGCATTGATGTTTTTCACACCCTGTTCTTTGAAATATCTTAACCTTAAAATATTACTTGGATATGTACTTGAACACAACAAAATCTCCAATCTCCAGCCCATGATGATTCACAAAATTTTCCCAACCCTGCCTAAATTCTAGTTTATTTATGGTACCCCTTAATTGTACATCCCTAAACCCTAAACCCTAATCCCTTAACCCTAAACCCTAATCCTTAATCCCTAAACCATAAACCCTAATCCCTAATTATAATGTATGGTACCCTAATCCTTAAACCCTAAACCCTAATCCCTTATCCCTAAACCATAAACCATAAATCCTATCCCTAAATCCATAACCCTCAACACTTAAACCTTAAACCCTCAACCCTATCCCTAAACCCTCAATCCTCAACACTATACCTTAAACCCTAATCCCTCAACCCTAAACCCTATCCCTAATCCCTCTACCTTCAACACTCTACCTTAACTCTAATCCCTCGACCGTCAACCCTAAATGCTATCCCTAAAGCCTCAACCCTAAACCCTAATCCCTCAAGGTCCTAAACTCTAATCCCTTATCCCTAAACTCTAAATCCTATCCCTAAACCCTCAACCCTCAACCTTAAACCTTAATCCCTCAACCCTCAACCCTTATCCACCCCTCTCCTCCCGTATCTGCCTCACCCCCATCTCTACCCTCCTCTACCCTTGACACTATACATACATACATACATATAGGCATACATAGATACATACATACATACATGATTAATAACCTTGAACATAAAAAATCCAAGGGGGGCATAACGCGAGCGCGTTATGTTTTGCTTTGGGAATCTCAAGCCTTAGGCTTAGGATTTGCTTTGGATTTCCAACCCAAAGGCTTGGCGTGCCTTCCCAATGTCTAGAGACGTGTTTTTGCATATTCTACAGGATTTCACATAATTTCATTCGTGCTAACCCTCAAGTTTGCACGTGTTTCAAGGTTGAACAAATCGAACACCTAGGTAATGTTAGGCTTTCTCTTAGCTATTTAACGATGTAATTTTTTTCACATTTTGACGATGTTAAGTCTTTCATCTTTAATTTCTTTTGTTTGTGTGTCTGTTTTTGGACAAAAACCACTGTTTAGTCTTTTTTTCATTGTAAATTAACTATTCATTGAAATTTCAAAAAAATTACATATTTAGAAACTAGACTCCATTCTACACATTAAAAAAAATTCAATTAGTTTTCAAAATTTATAGGGGTAGCATAGCCAAAATTCTATTTTTTAGGATGTGCCCACTTTGAAAATTAGTAAAAAATCAAATTTCATAAAAAAATTATCAGAAAAATTGGGCACAAACTACATGTTGTTAGCTAATTTCTCACCGAAACGATTTTAAAAATACCAAAAAAAAAATTGACCTTTTGAGGGAGCCACAAAACATGCTATGTTATGTTTTTTTGATAGAAACAACACCAATTTCTATGGCTCCCTCTTTTGAACCCCTTAATCTATACCATTTAAAAAAAATAGTAGTTTAGAAAGGAGACTCGGAGCACTATGAATATTGTTTTGGTTGCATCTCTAAATTTTGAGTGTAACTATGCTCAATTTCTCATCCAAGGCCAGCATTTCCTGATTTCAAAAAAAAAACTAAAAAAAAAAGGGGGCCACTTAAGATGCCTTTTTGGCCCCCCATCTTTTTGCACTTGCCCTAAGTCCCTTTGTGTTAACAACATATCACATCAAACTACTGAGTCTATCCATTGCAAATCATGAATAATGAACCTTGGAGTTGTCTCACTGGATCACATAGTTTAGCCTTTGAGAGACTTTGTTCAAGAGAGGATAAAATACTTAGTATTTTATTCTGAGTTTGCATGTGCATAAAAAACACATCAATAGGATCTATGTGCCCTTTACTGCAAGTTGTATCCTTCATCTTCTCACCATTCTTAGGGTGCTTTCCATGATGACAACAATCTTGCAATGATATAGTATGAAGTAATAAATTTGTGCTATTACCATCTCTTTCATATCTCAATTTGAAATCACATGAATAGTCAAAGTGCTTACCTTCTATTGATTTAGATGATTTTGGGAGACAACCATTCTTATGTCTTACTAAAACATTCTTTCCAACTATAGGCCTATCAACATGGTTATTCTAAAAATCAATCTCATACGGTAACAAGTCAAACTTTGAAACATTGATAGGTAGTTCTTGGATTAGAACATCTTTTTCCATTTTTCTTTCAACAAGTAATGCTTGTTCTTCCTTATCTTCATTAAGACAAATATTTTGTTGGCATATAAACTTAGAAGTCAATAAAGTATCTTTTTTTGATAAAAGATCCTTACCTTTAACTTGCATGGCAGATTCCTTTGTAGTCTGTTGGACCTCTATTTTCGTTCTCTCTTTCTTTTCCAAAAACATATTATTTCGCTTTTGCTCCTTAACTTCTTTTGGTTCTGAATTTTCTTTTTTCTTCTCCCCTTTCTTATGTATCCATATAAACCTCTTTTATTTGTATACCTCACTTCAAGTAACTCCAAGTATTCATCACAGAAAACTTGAGATATGAAAATGTAAGGCATCCCTTGATACTGGTCAAGGATTTTGGTGGCCTCAAGTTTGTATTCATTCGATCCTTCTGTATTTTTATCGGCACCTCTTGAATAAGATCTATATTTTCTTCCCTTTATAAGAACTTTGCTTGAAGAAACATGGATTAATTATTTGTTCAAGGAATCCTTTGGGTAACCTTGTTTTGATTTATATTCTACAAGGCTTGTATCATCTCTGTCATGGATTCTTTCATTGTCCTTTGGATTGTCCTTGTCAATTCTCTTTGACCTTGTTTGATGGCTTCATGCAAGGAATTCAATTCATATGTAGGTATTCTCTTTTTTCTGTCTCCCGTGATTTGCCCATCTGATTCATAGGTTGGCAAGATCATGGGTTTGATAGCACGGTATTTCCCTTTTTGGTATTTTTACAAAATATGCAATTTTTTGTGTTTTCTAAATTTATGCAAACTAGAATAAATAACAAATGTAGAACAAATACTGAACAACAATAAGTTTGTAAACCCTTAACATCAAATGTTATTCTAATATTGCTATATTGATAGAAATTGATGCCAAGTACAAGTACCATAAATTACTAGCTAAACCCCAATAATAATTATAAAAAATAGCAGTGACAATTTACAAGAATTACGATTGATATAGAAGCATATTGTATGGTAGAAAATAGAATGTACGACACATGAAAAGGGTACGGCAGCTTCAAACAAATATTATCAACTACTACGACTAGACTCCAAACACATTATGATAGTCCTTGAAATGATACAACACCTTAGGAAATGATATGACATCTTTTCTTAATGTATGACAACCTTCTAAATAGGTATTTGATGCCTTCATTATTTGTACGACTAGTTTCAACCAATGGTAGCAATAAGATTTGTTGCTTTGCAACAAATAATCTGAATATATTGGAATATGAGCACTAAATCACTCACAATGAGCAACTGGGACTTGACTGAAATCTTCACACAACTGGAAAAATCTTCTAAAAACCACACTGAAATCAGAAATGTCTTCAACCTTTTAGCACAAATGCAATCCTTGAGCGGAATCGCCTCAAATAAACAAGAGAGTTTTCGTCCTCCAATTCAACAATGGAAATTGAGAGGATTTTCGTCCTCCAAATTCCCTACACCAAAGGGTTCTCGTCCTTAGGCATGGATATGAACACAAGTGCTCAAACTCAAAGAAAAGGGTTTGATAACAAATGCAATGGATATCTTCTTATGTGTAGTTCTCCTACTTTTATAATCACCCTTTAAATTTAAATTTCTTTTTCCTGCCTAATTTCCCTCTAGAAGTGTCTAGATTTTTTTTTTTTAAAACATTGCATTAGGCCCACCATATTAAAATAATAATAATACATAAGTCATCCCTTTACAATGCTATTAAAATAAAGTTACTAGGACAACTTAAAATATAATAATTAAATTATTTCCCTAGCTTTATCCCTTAGCCTACGAAAAATAAGGTATAGGCTACGGGTCTCCCAATTATTTTAATTATGAAAAGGGGATGTGACAATCGCTTCTCTTTTCCCAACCTCTTTTCTTTGGTTTCATGGAGGCCAACTCGGTCACATCTCTCTTACTCCCTTCTAAATTTGATAGACTTGTGTAGATTTTTTATGGTGACATTTTCATTGTGTGCACTTATATCCCTTTGGTGTGATTTGGAGATCGAAAGACATTTCTTAAGAGAAGACACATAAAACAACACACAACAAAACCCTTATGTATCCTTTTGAATAGGTATAATGATTATAATTATACTTTTTACTTTAGTATACATGATTCTCTTAAGCTCACATGCATGCTAAAGTGAGGGTGAAATGTAGAGATGAAAAGTGCCTACTTAGCACTAAGCACTTTCTCTCTTGGTTCGCACCTACTTTTAACCCCTTAGATTTAATAAACACAACCATGACCTTTTATGACCATTTGTTACGCAATTTGACCCTAATCCCACAATTCACTACACATTCAATCTTCTCAGCGTTTGATAACTCAACTCCACTTCAGCGTGGACCATCCAAGCCTACTTAGCACTAAGCACTTTCTCTCTTGTTTGGCACCTACTTTTAACCCCTTAGCTTTAATAAACACAACCATGACCTTTTATGACCATTTGTTGCTGCAATTTGACCCTAATCCCACAATTCACTACACATTCAATCTTCTCAGCCTTTGATAACTCAACTCCACTTCAGCATGAACCATCCAAGCACTCTAGATACCATTGCACCTATGATTCTATCCCCTAGATAGGACTGCACATGATTGCGTCCACAATGTTCAAAAGCTGATTTTTCAATTTTGATGCTACCTTTTCCACGAGCTATTTCACATTCATATCCTTTCCCATGTCTAGATGGTTACAAATGTTCAAGAAAACTCTTTTTTAAAGCAAAAGATTTACTACAATTAAGGAGGACAATTTAGAAACTACAATCATAAGCATTAAGCACAATAAGCAACAATAGAAACCATTACTGCACTTAAACCTGCACACATCCATATTAAATACTTTGCACATTTCCCAAGGTTCTACTATTCTAATCTTTTCAAATCTTTGTGGGCTTGATCATTACGGATGAAGTTTTATTTTCATTGTAGTTGGTGAAGTATAGAGTTGTAGGGGACAAGAATGTGGCCGTGTAGGACACTATTGCAGCCAAAGGACACTACTGGCCTAGATGGGATGGGATTGAGGTGGGGCCATGCACGATAGCATTCTCTTGACACGAAGATAGTAAGCAAAAGAGCAAAGAGAATGATGCAATTTCTTGATACCAGTTTCTGATCCAGCATTGTCCAGAGCAAAACAATGGATGACATGCGCCTTCGAAAAGATTACTCTTCTAACTCTATTCTGTTATTGTCCTTTTCTACGAGCAACCTCTTCTCCCTCTTTATTATGCTTTCTATTCATGTTAGATGCTAAACTAAAGAACATCTAATTAAAATAAATTAAGTAATCTATTTTATCTTCACAATAACATTATATATTATATGAACGTGACTATCTAGACTTCAACTTCGTGCTGTAACTCAACAATCATCGTCCAAAATAAGTTTGATATAGAGATGCCAATAATAGTACAAAGTATGGGACATTCATGAAGATATGTTACTAAAGGGATTTGGATGATCTAGAATCAACCAATCACACCAAAATTATTGAGTCTCTCTAAGGTCAGTAAAATAAAAACTTTACTATTAGAAGAGTAGCAAAATTGTGTGGAAGCTTTGGGAAAATAAACAGTGGTAGAAACAATCTTTTATCTAAATAGATACACAATTCTAGGTCGGCCTACAGACCAATTTTGTTTGATGCACACAAAGTATGTTTTGTGCCATTAGATATACTATACAGTGCCTGTAAACTTTGATGCTGACGCTATACATGTTGAGTGCCCCAAACAAGCTCAATTTCTTCAGTCTGCATCTTTTAATATACAATTCTAATTAAAATTACAAGTTTGAAAAAAAAAAAAGGGAATTTACTTTAGAGATTATCATGCTATATCACTTGGCTGAATATAGCTTGGAAAGAATAATCTCATTCCGGTAAAATTTACAGGTAGAAAATGCATAGAAGATAGATACTCGAGAGCCAACAGATAGTGGATACATCATACAACAATTATACAAGTCATTAGACTGCGAAACATAACAATGTACACAAAACTGCTTGAGTGGGAGATACAGACAGAAAAAGCTCAAGATCATATTGAGCAAGAACACCAAATCAACAATCATCCTCTGCCTGAAAATGCCACATTGATTTCCAGTCTTTGCCTCTCCACATTAATATATGCTCCTTATCGAAAGAAAGCAATACACAAGGAACAAGATCCTGTATCCCACTAACAAATTTAATTCAGGATGCTTTTACACCAAAATAAGAAAAGGCTTCAGTAAAAACAATTCTACATAGTTCAAATATCATGTTATGGTGTTGGGGTTGCAATCAATCCACCCAGCATAAACAGCTGGCAAGTCGTGGTTGATGTGCCGGTTGTTTACGTGGGGAACCGTTCCCCATGTAAACAACTGGCATTTTGACCACAATGTGCCAGCTCTTTAAAGTTTAAGCCTTTCCCAATCAATCTATCTAGACTATAGAGAAATGTGCTCAAGATATTTGAACATCAATTGTAATGTATTATATTCCAAACCACAATGTTAAAAAATATATGTACACAACTAACCCTGAGCTTGGCACCTATCTTTTTGTAGTCGCTTGGATTCAATCCATGGCAATTTATTCGCACCATCTCGCTCACTTCAAAAGCTTCTCTTACGTCCTTCACAAGGTCAACATAGACACCATTTTTTGCTGCATGGCAGAGCCAAGAAATGTTATAATTATAAGCTATATTCTATATTCCATTTGAAGACGATCATGATCTACCAACATATACACTCATATAGAACCAGAACAAGGTGCTGAAAAGAACTATATCTATTATCATTCATACACCCTTTATTAATTTATGTATCCTGATGTAAGAAGCTTCGTAATAGAGGCTGCTGCTTGCTTCCTAAGCATCCAGAAATCAAGCGTTTTCTTAAGCTTTCAAGAGAACTTTCCATAAATGTAATGAAACCTTTCTGGCTGAATTTGGTGTGGTTTTTGAGTCCAACAGCTGTTTCCGTTTGCTTACATTTTCATATGTCTAGTCTTTTGCTAAAGAACCTTAATTTATTAATATGTGTTCTTTATTCTGCTTATGCACATTTCCCCCCCACATTAACAACCCCTCTTTGCATAGTCATTTTGGTATTTGTCTTCTATTAGATATGATTTATTAGACCCTGATTTGACACACAAGCACATAGTTAAGACCTGTAAAATGAATATTTTCGGATCCCCATCAATGCTTCCTTACTCTAATTACAGTTCTCACTTCTCAATAGGCCATTCCTTGCATTTTGGTTGATTTGAAAATTTGCCTTATATCACTTAAGGTTAATAAATTCAGCAACATCAAAATTTTGTCTTGGAACTAAGATGAATCACTACTAGGAACAAAATTGGCTAAAAACACCTTGCCTGATTTATGGATTTTTATAGCATTCAAAAACTCTGTTTTTGCCAAATTACCATTTTGATAGCTTGTTGTGTCATCAAGATAACTCCCTTACTGCAACTACACCAGATCCCCAATATCCCTATCACAAATAGAACAAAGCCAAAAAAAACATGCTTTAGATTAAGTACACATAATTATACCTAATTTACAAATAGATAGTAGATACTGTCCTTTTCTTCGCATTTCATCTGCTTCTCTTTCTGTCAACCCTGCAGGAGCTCGTTCAATTAGCTTTGGATAGACAGGTGCTGCAGGTTTCCAAAGCATCAAGGGAAGCCTCGGACGGGTTTTATGGTTATAGTTCCTTCCACGAAAAAGATATACAACTCCTCCAGCCCGTTGAATGATTTTTCCTCCTGTTTTATCCTGCCCAAATGTGACAACATAAATGCAAAGCTTGTTTCAAAGATAGCTATACTGAAGACTTATAAGAATGATATTTGAAATTTCAATTCATAACATATTTGTACCCAAATACTACCTTAAAACAAAAGCCTTACAGACAGAGAAAGAGAGAAATTATGTTAATGACATCAATGGGACTCAGAAATACAACTAGATACAATAAAAAGAGGGAGCCAAAAAGAAGCTACAAACTAAAAGAAAAATATAAGCAAAACAAAAGCTGAAAGGTAATTCTGACAAACAAAAAGGAGGGGTCAACCCAGAGTGGGGGAAATATCGAGAAAAAATGACATAACTTCTACTTTTTGGCATCTTTAGTCCAAGTTCTCCCATTTCCTGTATGTGTACTTTTTAGCAATAAAGTGCACCATGAGCCAGAAAAGTAGTGGATGCCTCAACAAAATGCATAAAAGTCTTGTCTTGTATGTTGTTTTCTAGATAGCTCTTACAATTTCCCCTCACTAATTAGTAATAACCAATAAATATTCTTCAATTTGTTTTCCAATTAAGAAGCCTTCATATAACAATATTGCCCTTCAAAACATCATACAGAAAGAATCAGCGGAGTCAGTACAGAACTTAACTGCAAAGGTTTTATCATGCTATGCAAACTGAGGCCTACAATTCAGAATTCTCTTACCATGAGAAAGAAAAAGGTGTGCATGGTTAAATGAGTTGGAGTTGAGAATAAGATGAACTTGAGCTAAAAAATTGACATCTAACTTGAGATGAATTTTGGTGGTTGTTTAGTAATTGATAACACTGTGCCTGCATTATGAGGGGGTGATGCAGCATATGAAAAGACCCTTTGTGATATATGATCTATTTTTTACATTGGAAGATCCAATTTTGAAAGAAAAACAACCCCTAATCCCTTATATTGCATTTTATTTCTCTAAAGAATAAATGATATGAAATGTATTAATTATTTGCTTCACTGCTTGAAATAATTGTTCAATTTCCTGCAATTTATCAACTATTCTTCATGGATATAAATTTTAAATTTGAATCTTGTCTCAATTGAATTATATTGCTAATCAATTTCAAATCACTTTTTGATGCAGGAGCATCTGGGTTCATGAGTAATCCTGCATCACCAAAAAAAAAGGTAAGTTTAGAAGAATTTTGGTTTTGTGTGCATGTTATAGGAAAAATGGCATATTTGGTTAAATCGAAGAGTCAAAAGAATGTTCCATCTGACTTTGGCAGCATTAGAGTGCACTGTTGCATCTTTAGCAGCAGTTTTATTTGACTTCGGCAGCACTTTCGTCTTCACCAGCCCTTCGGCAGCAAGCCTGTGTGTGACTTTGGCAGCAAGGTAATTCACTTCAGCAGCAACTGTCATCTTTGGCAGTATCTGGGGTGACTTCAATAGCAAGGTGTGAGTAATTGTTGGTAGAGATGATTTTCGGTGACATGGATCCCAAATGACACTTGGCATTGTCTTTTGTCCATATCAACTTCTTCAAACCTCCAATTGTCAAAGAGATGCACACAATTTTATTGGTTGGTATTATTCTCCCACAGACATTTCATCAAACACTTGGCAGTCATTAAAGCTTCATCATGATTTTCAATTAGAATCAAACAGACTAGATGGGAGTTGCAAACAAAAGCATATCTTGGATAAAAACAACCCAACAAGAACTTAGAATCATGTTCATAGGTGGCCAAATTGTGTGTCATGATGATTGTTCATTCTCCCAAAAAAAAACCTCTACAGACAAGAAAATGGGGACAAAAGCAAGCAGGTGGGTCATTCTTAGAAAGGGATGTGCTCTAAATCATGGACAACAAAGAATATTCTTACAAAGGAAGGCAAAATGAAAGGGCAGATCATGAGAACGAAAGAGCCCGACCATTAGAGCACAGAGACATTGGGAGAAAATAGATAAAACTAGAGTTAACCAAAAACAATAAAGTTAATCAGAATGTTATCCATCTTAAAGGGCAAATAGTCCTATGTCATGTCTTTTGTCCGTGTAATAGTTTAGGCATTATTCTTAGCATGATTGTAAGCCATTGAAGGCAGGTATCATTTTTAATGCAAGTGAATTTTATTATTGTTCTGTCTAGTGTGTGTGATTGATTGTTTGAAATTTGTTAGGTTGCTGCTAGGTTGGGCTGTCTTTAGCTAGGCACCCTGATCTAGACTACACCAAGTGGTATTCGAGTAAGGTTTCTTGCTAGGTCGTGTCTTGAAAAAACTCTAAGAATTGTTGTGGGTGTGTGTAATTTCTGCAATTGTAGAGAGCTGCAAGGTGAAGACATGGCGCATAGAGGAAGACCAAGAGCACCTAGGGTTGCAAATATAACATGGATGTTGAGAAGGATTATAGCCAGATTGGACGCAATGGAGATAGCATAATGAAGAGGAGTATGTGTTGAGAACATAAGTGATGATGAAGCAGAAGGTCAAGAACTTGAAGTAGAAGACCTAATGGATAAACCTAAAAGTAGATTTATGAAAGCTATTTTGAAGATGGGTAGTGTTGTGACCAAATCACACATCGCCCTATGGCAAATGGGGACCCCCTGTTTTTTTTAGAACTCCAGTGCTTTGCTGAGTCTTGTATGATGTCTTAGAGCTATTTCATGATGAAGTCAGTGGTGTTTGAGTCTTGTAGTCCCTTGATGACCTGATCCTGATGTTTGAGATCTTGAAAATGATTAAGTTTGGTATCCTGATCCTGAAGATCCTGAAAATTGGCTAAGTCTGAAATCTGGTGGATCCTCAAAAATCTAGAATCTGCATGTTAAATTTGGTGGATCTGAGACCTATCTCAAACATCCTGAAAGGTATATTGAAAAATATTTAAAGTATAAGAAATTGAATTTCTTATACTTAAATATATTTTTCAATATACCTTACCTCGGGCACTGTCAGTTCTGGGCACGAAATTGCTCCAGGGTCACCTCAAAACTCCGCCTAGAACTTAGGGTGCCTTTCATCATCTAGACAACCTCAAGATTGCGCCTTGGGCAAGGAGAGCTTAAAACCAAAGCGCCTTGATTGAAATTGATGTTGGGAAGCTCGAAATACTGCAAATTTGACAAGGAAGAGGCATTTAGGTCTAGGCGCCCATTGCATGTTCAGATGATCATAAGAATTGCGCCTTAGGTTAAAGTAGATGAGTTTAGGCGCCATTTAGTGTTGCTTTTGCCATTTAGGCGCCTTGGCAATAGTGTGGATGAACAAACTCCAAGTTGCGCCTAAGGATGATCCAGCCTCCCAAGGGTGTAAACAACTCCAAATGAGCAAACAAGTGCTAGGCGCCCTTCATGCATTGGACTACCTCATTTTGGCGCCTTAGCATGAAAGAGCAAGAGATGTTCAAACTAACTCCAAGTTGCGCCTTAGGAAGAAAGAGTATGAAATCCTGATGTATGTTTGAGAAGATCCTGAAAATGACTAAGTCTGATAGCCTGATATCCTGAAACACTGAAAAATTGACTAAGTCTGAAATCTGGTGGATCCTCCAAATTCTATAATCTACATGTTAAATCCAGTGGATTTGAGACCTATCTCAAACATCCTGAAAGGTATATTGAAAAATATTTAAAGTATTTGGCGACTTGCATTTTTGGGCGCCAATTTGCTCTAGTACTTAGGCGCGTTTTCCCACCTTTGCCAACTCACATCAGTGCCTTGAGGTAGGGCACCCAAATTAGCGCCTTATATCAAAGTTCCTGGAATGGATTGGTGATGAAGATGATCTTTGGCGCCTAGATTTAGGAGGAGGAAAACACCATTCAATGAGCGCCTTGGGAGAAGAGATCAATCAAACTTAGGCGCATTCTCATATTTGAGCAACCTTCAATTGGCGTCTAGACTTGAAAAGGCATGAATCAAAGATGAAATGCCTCACTCTTGTTAAAGTTGAACATTGTAATGATTTTGAGATCAAATTTAGTCAGGGCGCATTTTCATCTCCATGCAAACCTCAATGAGCATTTTGGAAACTAAGTTTTTATAGAGGTAAACTTGGGCGCCTAGCGTACGAATGATGAGAATACCCCTTGAGAGATTGGATAAATGAACCTAAGTGGTTTGAAGACTAAGACTCAAGCGCACTTTGCTAAGTCACTCCCACCTCCATGAGCGCCTTGGAAAAGATTGTATCAAAACTTCTTGTTTTGGTGCCTAGCAAAGAATAGACTCCAAGCCTTGAGTAACTTGAGGCGCCAATTCCATTTGTTTTGTCTATTATGGGCGCCTACCTTAGAAAGCCTTCATCCATGAATGCATGTTATGATATGACATGAAGTCTAGACTCCTAGAGAATAGCGCCTATTGTGAAGGACCCTCTGGAGGTGGTAAGAAGATGTTTAGAGTTGCAAATCGCCTCAACTGAAACTCTAGGCGCCCTTCAACACTCAAAATTGCGCCTAACTTGGAGTAAAGTGTGTTAGGTGCTTTGATTTGTTATTCTTAACCCAATGAGTGCCTAATATCAAGGAGTAATTCATCAAGCTAGTTGAAGGAAATACCACAAATTAGTGCCTAAAAGAGATGAGGATTGAAAGTGAAGTCTTGAAACTTTAGGCACCCTAATGAAGAGATCTTTGAGGAGTCTAAATTTGAGTTTTAAAACGTCAAAATGCTGAGAAAGGCTAGCTTCCTCTAGGCGCATTCTCTTGTCTCTATAAACCCCAATTTGCGCCTTAAGAAAGATGTATCAATTTCCATTGTTGAATTGAGCGCCTTGAAGGGGAGAGTTGTTCTGAGACATGTTTAATCATTTGGAATCAAAAAATAGTCAATTTAAGGCCATTTTATCCTAGGCGCCCTTTTACCTCCATGTTGACCTGAGTTAGCGCCTTAGGAAGAATCACATCAATTCACATTTGCAGTAGACACCTTGATGAGAGAAGTTCTTTTAAAAACATTACAATTGCTGGAAATCATTTGAAGTAATGAATGTGGGACTATCTAAAGTTAGGCGCCCCTTTGTTCCTCTTTTTACTTATATAAGCGCCTAAGTTTGAAGTGGCATTATTACATGTTTAAAGTTGTTTGTATCTTATGAAGTCATTGATATATCGTTTACCTTGTCTTGTAGGATCATCAATAATGCTAAGGAATTATCCAAGGAATCACCTTCAAGCGAGGAGTAAGGAGCATCATGCTAGCCGCCTTTGAAGATCATCAAGTTGCATCATTGAGAGGAGTGTTGGTGAAGTCAATATCATCAAGAGCAAGTACCTAATTCACTTTCAAGTTGCAAAGGGAACACCACTCTAAAAGATCACACCTCAAGTCTTCTACATCAATGACATCATGTTAGATCACATTAAGTTCAAGAATGCTTCATCAATGGAATCATGTTCGAAGACTTTCATCCATACGAGCTTCAAGTCAAGTTCTTACAATCTTCAAAGTCTCCTCGAGAGGTCATCTACTACATTTCAAAGGGCCACTTCAAAGATCATCGTAAAGGACTACTTCATCAACTTCTACATTGAAGACATTCATCTATTCAATTTCAAGTTCCTCCTGAATCTTCAAGTCCAAGAGAGATTTCCTACTCCAATTCAAGAATGAAGTCATCATCATATCTCTACTACTCTACATCAAGAGTATCATCAAAGAAGATCATCATATCAACTTACCTACAAGAAGAAAGAATCATGAAGTTAATCAAGTGAAGCAACAAGTATCATACATCCAGTCTACAAGAAGAATGGACAAGGCAAGATCTACAAGTTGTATTCCTAAACATACAAGTTCAAGCAATCACATTGAATACATCACCACATTAATGATATAATCTTCAGAGTATGCTGAAGTGGCGCCTATGTGGCGAGTACACATCATTTTAAATGCATTTAATGTATCATTCAATGAAAGAAGCTAAAGGGATTCCTATGTGGAAGATATTTTAAATGATTTCGCCTTACCTTTTCACATTGGAAAACGTGCCTTCATTGCCTCTCTCTTTTTTGCTAAAAATAGCAAATTGTTGTAACTACCTCTGAGGTGGCACGATCTAGGTCCTTGGCTATCAAAATTGATCTAAGCCATTCATTGTAATCCTGGACCTCTATATAAAGGCCTTGTTGCCTCATTTGTAATAAAGTAAGAGATTAGAGATTAGATTTTAGGAGTAGAATAGGAGAGACTCAAAATTCTCTGAGAGGGCTTGAAATTGTTGTAAATATTGCTCAAGATTAATGCAAAAACATTGGAGTTCATTATTTGGTGTTAAGTGTTATCTTGTGTGATCACATGGTTTCTTGTATCTTGATGAAATGGAGAGATGTTTCAAGTAGATTAGAAGTTTTTTGATGTAATGTATGTATGTATTGGATATTTGATCAACTCCTAGCTCATGCTTTTAACATTCATCGTTGGTGAAGTGTTGTGTAAAGCTAGTCTGAGCTTAATTTGTATAAGTTCGATTGTGGATGCTTGTTTAAGCTGCGCCATCCGATGGGTGCTTGTGTAAGCCTTCATGATTTGAAAACCATTCGCGTACCTTAGGAGATTGCACCAACTTCATGTAGTTGTAGACATCCTTGGCGAAGTGGAGTTAGGTTTATCAAGGAGTTTGTCTGTCCAATACCTCATCATTGCCTCATTGACCTTAGATTAGATTCCTTAAACCTTTATCTTTTGTCTTTTCTTTATCATTAATACATCATCCACACCAAGGAAAGATAAGCTCAATGAAAGAAGAAGAGTCTGCATAAGTCCCTTTGTGATTATCAGCAAGATCACATGTAATCACTAAGTTAACCCATCATGAATCATAAATAAGGAACCTTGGAGTTACTTCACTGGATCACATAGTTCAGCCTTTGAAGAGCTTTATTCAAGAGAGAGTGGGATACTCTAGTGTTTTACTCTATTGTTGGCTTGTCTAAAAACAATCATCAACAGGTAGTAGACCAAAGTTGGATACCCCCTACTATAGTGGAAGTCTAAGCCTTGACGAGCTTATAGACTAAACTGCAAACATGGAGAAATATTTTGATTACAAGTCGATGGAGGATCCCAAGAAGGTGAAGTTTGCATGTAACTAGGCTGAAAGGTCATGCATCCTTGTGGTGGGATCATGTATAAACAAAGAGGCAAATGAAGGGTAAGGAAAGGATCAAATCTTTGGATCGGATGGTTGTGAAGTTGAATGCCAAATTCCTATTAGTAGACTGTCAAATAAGTTTATTTAGGAAGTTGCAAAACATAAAACATAAGAGATGAATGTTAAAGACTACATGGAGGAATTGTATAAGCTCAACATTCGGGTTAGCCATGTAGAGGATGATAAAGAAAATATCTCAAGGTATGTTAATTGACTCCACATATCTATTCAAGATGAGTTTAGCATGATTAAAGTGATGTTTTTGATTAAGGGTAAAACCAGATTTTGAAAGGATTTGGAACCTTTTACAAAAAGGGGCTTTGGCCAACAATAGCCAAACACCAGCGAAGCTGCAGCCAAGCTACCATGATAGACTACACCAAACTAGGACCAGCCATCTACACAAACCTTGGCCTCGTCCTTGCAATCTGAACACCCTTGACTTGGGTGTGGGATTCATAGACATGTTTAAGAAGACCTCTCTTCCTTCTTTAGACATGATTAGAGTGATGCTAGGAGAAACCTATCAATATGCTTTGAAGGTGGACGAGAAGTTAGCAAGCAAACAACGGTATAGTTCAAGAGGAAGAGGACAATTCTCTAGAGGAAGACAACAATCAAGCAGCGGTAGAGAACATGCAAATGAAGGAGAGTCCAACACTACTCAAAACAACAATTATAGTACAAACACAAGGGGAAGAGGAAATTCTTCAAGAGAGAGAGGTAGAGGATTTATAGGAACTTGTTATGAATGTGGAGAGGTTGGTCACTAGGAAATTTGACTGTTCACAAGCACAACAGAACAATGGTAGGGTAAATGAGGCAAGAAATGACATTGCCCAAGTGGATGAGGAGAGTGTAGCTTCACCCAAGCACACAGAGAAACCAGAGCAAGGAAAATCCCTCATGATAAAGAGCGTGTTGTTGAAATCAGCTAAGGAAAAGTGTGAGCCAACAGAACTATATGTAAATTTGGAAGTAAATGCTGCAAGGTCACTGTTGACAATGTAAGTATGGATAATTTGGTGTCTAAGGAGATGGTAGAGATGCTTAGATTGAAGAAAAGTGAGCACCCAAACCCTTATAAAGTTTCATGGTTACAAAGGGGAGATCAAATCTTGGTAAGCAATGTTTAATAAATTTTCAGATTGGTTCTTATAAAGATGAGATATTGTTTGACGTCATGCCCATGGACGCTTGCCATGCTTTGTTGGAAAGGCCATGACAATTTGATAGAAAGGTTGTGCATGATGGTAGGATGAATACCTACACTATTGTGAAAGATGGAAAAGAATTTACATTAAGTCCATTGAAGGACAAAGGGAAGAAGTGGACATAGTCCTAAGATATGTTTAATCTCTGGAAAACAGTTTATGAGGGAGATGAAAGAGAAATCTTGAGATGCTTTCATTCCTAAGCCTATAGAGGTTAGGACAAATAAAATGGAAGAAGTTCCACAAGAAGTGAAGGAGATATTGGAGGAATATGTAGAATTTCTTTCAAAAGAATTGTCAGATGGGTTGCCACCCATGAGAAGCATCAGCTACCATATAGATTTAATCCCCAGATCAAGTCTACCAAACAAGGAAGCATATAGGATGACACCTATGGAGAATGAGGAGGTGAAGAGACAAGTCCAAGAGCTATTGGACAAAGGTTTGATAAGAGAGAGTTTGAGCTCACGTGTTGTATCAATAGTATTAGCACCCAGAAAGGATGGAGAATGGTGTATGTGCATAGGCTCATGAGTCATTAATAAGATAATAAAATACAAATTTCCATTACCATGAATAAACAATTTAATGGATTGTTTGAGTGGAGCTAAATCCTTCACAAAAATAAATTTGAAGAGTGGATATCACCAAATCTGAATTAAAGAAGGGGATGAGTGGACAACTGCATTCAAAATGAAGGATGGGTTGTATGAGTGGCTTGTTATGTCATTTGGATTGAAAAATACACATAGTGCATTCATGAGATTTGTTGTACCCATATGAAAATTTCATATTGAGTATCAGCTAGAAAACCTCATTTATCTATCCCTCATGTGTTTTGGAATCTTGCCTACTTCACCTTTTGTTTTTCATTTTCTAACCCCCACAAGATCATAAATTTGAGCACCTGGAGAAATGTGCCTAAACAAAGCAAAAGGACATGTGGGGAGAGTTTTAGGTATGTGTTGTTGAACTCAATGTATCGGTGCATGTAGCAATTGTGGTGTGCACCTCAACAAAGAAGCAAAAGGTTTTAAAAAATTTTCTACCGTGTATTGGCGTGCACCAAAAAGCTCAAGCATGCCAATACAAAGGGTCAGTGTATGCACCTCAGGGAAAAAAATAGTTCAGGGTTAAACATGCTCAAAGAAGTTTCTATTTTGAAAGATCTTTGCAATGAGTATTGGTGCATGCTTGGCAATACAAGCATGTGTTACCAAAGGATAGAGTTTTTTGAAAAAAATTCAACTGTGAAGTGGTGTGCACCAAGCCACTAACATGCGCCTATACTCAACAAACCTCTGAAAATGCAAAAAATGAGCCTGGCTTAAGGAGGAGGAAGTATAGACATGAGGTGCAGGGAAGAATGGAAAGTGCTTGCACAATGAAGGATGCACACCATAACAAAGGAGGAGAATAAATAAGAAGAAAAATGCAGATATAATGTAGTGGTGTCCGCTTGGTAGTACAAGCATAACTTATTAGAGGATAAAGTTTTTTTTTTAAATTTACAACAATATACAAGCGTGCCTCTCGAAGCATCAACGCGCCACCATAGACAAAGCTTATACAAATTTCAAGTGCACATATAAGTAAAGGCAGGTTTTAAAAGAGGAAAACGATAAAAAAATTCAAAGCATTGGTGTGTGCCAAGGAATAGGTGCACATCAATGTGAAGAAATCTTTAAAATTGAAGATTCAGCCTCAATGTATTGATGTGCGCCAAAGGCTGTCAACGTGCCAATACAAAGCAAGTCATCATTTCAAGAAAGTGTTTAGGTGCGCTTCAGGAGGTAGATGCACGCTTCAATAAGGGTTGTAAAAACTACCAAATTTCAAGTCTAGTGTATAGACGTGTGCCAAGAACCTTAGGTACACGAATACAAAGGAGGGCAATTTTTAAAGGTTTGAACACACCAATGTATGGGCGTGCACCAAAGGTTATGGGTGCGCCAATACAAAGAAGACAAATTTTGAAAATTTCAAGTTAAGTGTAATGGCCTGCGCCTGCTAGTAGGACACACCTATACAAAGGAGGAATGAATGAGTAGATTCTCAAGGTTTTTAGAGGGTTATCCATGATCAAAGGAAAAGTTGCAGAATCATCTAAGTCATTTAGAGCTGCCTATCGTGAAGTCTATTTCTAGCTATCGCCATTTTCAAAGAGGAGCATATTCTAGGATTTGTTATTTTTAGCTGGAGCTATTTATAACCTATACTATTTTTAGTAGTCTCTATTTTTAGTGTGAGGAGCCCGTGCTATTTTTAGCATTCACTATTTATAGCCTGGAGTCAGCTATTTTTAGATCATTTGTCATGCGAGAGATGTGAGTATTAAGTCATAGTTTGTAATAAATTTAATCTACAAATTAACTGGAGGTTGCATGTTTGTAATTTTGGAATTAGTGGATGAGATAATTTGTAATAAAGCTTGCATGTCATGCAAGCAGTCATAGTAGAAGTGCAATTAATTAAATTTATTTATTTTTATGCAATTGTTTGTAAACAGTATAAATAAGTGTCTTTTTGAACTTAGTTGGGGGAATCAATCAATGGTAATTCTCATCCCTGCATTATGCTAAAATTGCTATTCAATGAGTATTCAGTGTTATTGTGATTTTGTTATTTACTCAATGACATTTATTATGCCTATCTGCTTCTGAATGTTTATTGAGATGTCTCAGAGCTAAGGGTTAAATTGCTTCGGCCAATTTGCAAACTTTGTGTTGCAGGTGAGCTTATGGCTTTAGACGAAGTCCTACATTTGATTTAACCATAGCGTTCGTGTTTGTGTTAGCCTATTCAATTCCATATGTGTACTTGCATTGTTCAATCTCTACATTTAGCTAAACAATGCAAGCGTGTAGCAGTAGAGATATCCTCCAAGTAAAAAAAAACATAAAATCCTTTGCTTTGTGTTGAAAGAGTGTCTCGGCCTTTTACACTAGGCAAACCCCAAAAGATAAACATTTAAAGTTTATTTAGCCTGAACGTGAAATCACCCTTGAAAACGCTATAAAGTTTAGATTGCAAGTACTTATTTTGCTAAGTATATGCACGAGTTACATAAGGAGGTGAAAGGAAATTTGGAGACGAGTGCAATGGGATACAAATAGCATGTTGATCTCCAAATAAGAGAGCAAGAATTTCAAGTTGGAGGTTTGGTTTTAGCTCATTTGCAAAAGGAAAGGTTTCCCCAAAGAACTTACAATCAGTTGAAATGGAAGAAGATTGGGCCATGTAAAGTCTTGAGAAAATTTGTAGTAAATGCTTATGAGATAGAGCTCCCAAAAGGAGTGGATATCTCCCCAATTTTTAATGTTGTTGATTTGTGCCCTTACTATGAGGGACAAACATGTGGAAACGAAAGCATAGTTTCAAATTATTCAATGGAAGAATAATACAACACTTGCCTGAGAAAGAACTAGATGAAGTTGAAGCAATGATAGACTAGTGAGTCATTAAGAAGACGAGGAAAAGAGTACAATGAGTATTTGGTAAAATGGAATAACAAAACAGCCGAAGAAGCAAGTGGATGAGTGCATTTGAAGTTGCTAAACATGGAATCTTAATTTTAGATTTCTTAAAATGTTTATGGGCCTCAAGCTCATGGTACATTTCAATTACCCAATGCCTATGATGTGGGAGCATTCAGGTTCACGAGTAATCCTACATCACCCAAAAAAAAAAGTAATTCAGATTGGTTTTTTGTGTATTTTAGGAGAAATGACATATTTCAATAAATTGAAGGCTCAAAAGAATGTTCCAACTGACTTCCATAGCATCAAAGAACACAGTTGCATCTTCCCTAACATTTTCATCTTCGACAGCAAGCCTATGTGCAACTTTGACAACACTGTCATCTTCGATAATCTTTGATAGAAAGCTTGTATGTAACTTTGACAACAAGGTAATTCACTTCAGCTACAACTGTCGTTTTTGGGAACATCTAGGACAACTTTAACAGTAACCTTCGGTTGTATGAAAAGAGTGTACAAGGGTTGGATGCACATCATGCGCTTGACCTTGACAGTATTGATTCATATTTAGATTGGATTGTTGAGGATGTCAATGTGGATCCACTATTTATTAATGATGACATAGCTGATTTGGAGAGGGGTGCAGCAGAATGGGAAGTGGATGTTGCAGTATATGAGGAGGTAGAAGGCGAGGTTGGCAAGCCATCAAGGGTGGGTTCACCACATACACAACTTCATCCTATGCCTAAGGATCATGTTGAGGCTCTTGTTGAGGATACAATAGCTGTACCATCCTGTTCCACGACACCCACACAGTAGCAACAAATGTTTTTGAGCTTTAGTTGTAGAAAAAATTTATGATTTATAATTTTTATTGATATTGAAACTTGAAGTTCACATGTATTGAGAGGTTGAACTCATTTTTTGGTCTATGATATGTATTGAACTCTAATTTTAATTTTTATATGAAGGAAATTAGTAACATGTTCTACAAATTTAGTAATATGTGTGCTTTTGAAAATATTTTAAAAAATTTATATATTTTTAAATGTTCAATAAATTTGCAAAGTTATTGCCAAGTTTTTCCCGCAGTTTTTGCTGAGTCCCAAGTTATTAAAAATTTTGATTCAGCCAAGTAATTGCTGAGTCCAAGTTTTTCAACTATGATATTATAAACTACCCAAGTTAGCCCAGGTCTGCTGCAGAGTGAACCCAAATAAATCCAGGTGATTCAGGTCCATTTTGTAGGACCTTGGCTAGACCTACAGGGGACCCAGACTAGGTCCTAGACTGGGAATGAACTAGACTTGGATCTGTAATGTCCCTTCTAGTAAGCTGAAATTTTTCACTATTTAACACAACTCCAACTTAGTAAAAGAGAACATTAGTAATCTTTAATCATTTCTTTCAACATATAATCATTAAGACTAAAACATCTTAGATTGTATTCACATTAAGTTTCACATAATTCATTTCATCATTATGCATTAAAACACATTCACATACATGTTATTCATTTTCATCATTGGTTCATGGTCTATCTTATATCATTAATCACACATGAGTCATGACATACCTTGGGGAGAACGTTGGTAATCCTACCCATTAATCAGACCACTCACCTAATATGAGAGGGTGGGTTAAGGATTCCAAGACCCACGGCCGTAGGCCGAAGGCTTCACCTCACACCCGGAGGTACTTCACTCTTGGCTCGGAGGGGCTTATAGCCAGCTTGAAGTTCACCTACCGTTAGGCCATTAATATTATCTAGGTCCTTTGCAACCATAGGGTCAAGAACTTCATGCTACACCCAGCAATACTTCGTTCTTACCCTAGGTCTAAGAGCTTCATGCTACACCCGGCAATACTACGCTCTTAGCTCTAAGGGGCAATGACTTGCCAGCTCGAGTGCTAGACACTAGATTCCTTCTGACCACTAGTCTCATACTAATAAGGTGTGTAGGTGGATTAAGAGGAAGGCTACTAATCCTAGCCCGGTACTCATGGTCATGTTGATTACTTATTAAAGGTGATCTCATAATCAATCCCTTTGTAGAGATATACTTATTATTCTAGGCATCAACATGCCCTCAATTTAAAATCACTATCTTGGATATTCACAATATCCACTAGTATATTGTCATTTCTCTTATGACTTCATGGCTATGAAATTAGATGTTTACACTATTACTACTAATCTTGGAATTACTCTAATATGAGATTCAACATTAAGAGTTATATAACATCCAACTGATTAAAACATTCATAACATTCATATAACCTTTTTTTATCCTTTAATTTCATGTTTCAATGCCAATAAAGATCATATATGTAAACATCTAATATATTATTCAATTTCACAACCATATATACTCGATCCTATCTTATCATTAATGGTATATTGAACAGTAATAAATTCTTATTCATAAACATATTTACTTATTTCTTTAATTATTTATAATCTTACAAATATGAATTGAATAAGTTAGAAGACTTATCTGTAGGGTATAACTGTTGAATGTTCTTTATAGATTGTTAGTTCCCTCAGACCCGATGCATGCTTCTTCTCTTATCAACGAACCTCTGCTGATCGTTGTCCTTTATTCCTACTATTCCCTTGGAAGCTGCTCACTGTTATTTCTTGAATATTTTAATCTGTTCTTTCTCTTGTTGATCGTTGCTGCCCTATCTCCTGATTCACTGCTGTGTCCTATCAATTCCCTTCTATGCCATTTATATATTCCAAATACCTCAGCGGTCATGGCCTTTCATAAGGGGTTCGTGATTAGCTTTAGTTAATAAGATAAGTCTTATTTCCTTCACCGTAAGACTTTTGTCTTATATAAAATCACCTTATTATAAGCTTCCTTTTTTTTTTAATGATATACGCTGCCTTAATCTTTTAAATAAGATCTGACTTATGTAAAGTCATTCTTATATTGTTAAGTATATTTATTTATATATTATTATATTTATATTTGTGCATATTATGTATTATATTTATATTTATATATTATATATTATATTTATAATATTTATTATATTATTATAATGAATGATTATAATAATATTTCTTATTTATATTTATATTTATTATTTATAAATACCATTGATATATTATATTTTAATTTTATAAAAATAATATTATTTAATATTGTATATGACGACAAACACCATATTTGACTTCTTCATCTTTTAACATGATGTTTAAATCTTTAATTTAAACAATGCCATAATATGGGGACATGACAGGCCTCCCCTCTCGAGATTGCTTGTCCTCAAGCAATCACAACGATTTCTTTCATTATCTTGCACCTTTTAATGTCTACTTGTTGAGACGAAATCGTGGTTTAGATTGAACGTGCTTTAGTGAAGCGAGTTTGATTGTGATTCCATGAATGAGAATTTGTGATTAAAAGTGCTTTTGTTTGATGTTTTGAATAATAACGATGGGATGCAAGTATCATAGATTAAGAAGATTTGAGAGTATTGAGATTCCAAGATTTCAATGAATGATGAAGATATCTTGATCTTTGATTACGAGATTCGGTCTTATACTTGTCATACGTTATTGACCTCAAACTTGAGAAGTAATTGATTATATGATATCATGAGGAGAAATTTTATGATCAAAGATTTGGTAAGCTTTTATTTGAATAGCGATGTGCTTGATGAATTATAAGTGTTATAGATGATTATGAAGAATGATCCTGGGAATTTGTGGGTTATGGGCCCATAATAAAACTTAGTATCGGTTTTATGTTACTTATATCAAGAGAAGAATTCAAAAGAGATTCTTGGAAGAAATGAATTTGGTTTATGGGTCTTGTGATTAATGAAATTAACTTTTTGTGTTCTATACTTCCCTCATGTTGCTTGTAGAATATACTGATTTCTTCACCTCAATTCGATCCTTTGATAGAATCCATAAATACTTGCAAGTTAGAGTGTGATGGAGGGGACACTTCCTACCTATCAGCTCAAGCACGCAAGCAACCAGCTCAAGCAAGTAGGCAAGTAGCTCAAGTAGACAAGCAAGTAGCTCAAGCAAGTAGGCAAGTAGCTCAAGTAGACAAGCAAGTAGCTCAAGTAAGTAATCAAGTAGTTCAAGTAGCTCAAGCAAGTAGGCAAGTAGCTCAAGTAGACAAGCAAGTAGCTCAAGCAAGTAGGCAACTAGCTCAAGCAAGTAGGCAAGTAGCTCAAGCATGTAGGCAACCAGCTCAAAGTCATAGAGCATATTCTCGAATACAAATACAAGTCATAGAGTATACACTCAAATGCATATAAGTCAATTATCACTCACAGGATGGCAGGACAATAGCTCTGATACCACTTGTAATGTCCCTTCTAGTAAGCTGAAATTTTTCATTATTTAACACAACTCCAACTTGGTAAAAGAGAACATTAGTAATCTTTAATCATTTCTTTCAACATATAATCATTAAGACTAAAACATATTAGATTGTATTCACATTAAGTTTCACATAATTCATTTCATCATTATGCATTAAAACACATTCACATACATGTTATTCATTTTCATCATTGGTTCATGGTCTATCTTATATCATTAATCACACATGAGTCATGACATACCTTGGGGAGGACGTTGGTGATCCTACCCATTAATCAGACCACTCACCTAATATGAGAGGGTGGGTTAAGGATTCCAAGACCCACGGCCGTAGGCCTAAGGCTTCACCTCACACCCGGAGGTACTTCACTCTTGGCTCGGAGGGGCTTATAGCCAGCTCGAAGTTCACCTACCGTTAGGCCATTAATATTATCTAGGTCCTACGCAACCATAGGGTCAAGAACTTCATGCTACACCCGGCAATACTTCATTCTTACCCTAGGTCTAAGAGCTTCATGCTACACCCGGCAATACTTCGCTCTTAGCTCTAAGGGGCAATGACTTGCCAGCTCGAGTGCTAGACACTAGATTCCTTCTGACCACCAGTCTCATACTAATAAGGTGTGTAGGTGGATTAAGAGGAAGGCTACTAATCCTAGCCCGGTACTCATGGTCATGTTGATTACTTATTAAAGGTGATCTCATAATCAATCCCTTTGTAGAGATATACTTATTATTCTAGGCATCAACATGCCCTCAATTTAAAATCACTATCTTGGATATTCACAATATCCACTAGTATATTGTCATTTCTCTTATGACTTCATGGCTATGAAATTAGATGTTTACACTATTCCTACTAACCTTGGAATTACTCTAATATGAGATTCAACATTAAGAGTTATATAACATCCAACTGATTAAAACATTCATAACATTCATATAACCTTTTTTTATTCTTTAATTTCATGTTTCAATGCCAATAAAGATCATATATGTAAACATCTAATATATTATTCAATTTCACAACCATATACACTTGATCCTATCTTATCATTAATGGTATATTGAACAGTAATAAATTCTTATTCATAAACATATTTACTTATTTCTTTAATTATTTATAATCTTACAAATATGAATTGAATAAGTTAGAAGACTTATCTGCAGGGTATAACTGTTGAATGTTCTTTATAGATTGTTAGTTCCCTCAGACCCGATGCATGCTTCTTCTCTTATCAACGAACCTCTGCTGATCGTTGTCCTTTATTCCTACTATTCCCTTGGAAGCTGCTCACTGTTATTTCTTGAATATTTTAATCTGTTCTTTCCCTTGTTGATCGTTGCTGCCCTATCTCCTGATTCACTGCTGTGTCCTATCAATTCCCTTCTATGCCATTTATATATTCCAAATACCTCAGCGGTCATGGCCTTTCATAAGGGGTTCGTGATTATCTTTAGTTAATAAGACAAGTCTTATTTCCTTCACCGTAAGACTTTTGTCTTATATAAAATCACCTTATTATAAGCTTCCTTTTTTTTTTAATGATATACGCTGCCTTAATCTTTTAAATAAGATCTGACTTATGTAAAGTCATTCTTATATTGTTAAGTATATTTATTTATATATTATTATATTTATATTTGTGCATATTATGTATTATATCTATATTTATATATTATATATTATATTTATAATATTTATTATATTATTATAATGAATGATTATAATAATATTTCTTATTTATATTTATATTTATTATTTATAAATACCATTGATATATTATATTTTAATTTTATAAAAATAATATTATTTAATATTGTATATGACGGCCATATTTGACTTCTTCGTCTTTTAACATGATGTTTAAATCTTTAATTTAAACAATGCCATAATATGGGGACATGACAGGATCCGGAGGTTTTTTGAGCAAATTGGTAACTTAGACATTAACTATAAAATTAATCCCTACAAGCAAAAGACAGTTGTCATGAACCAAGCACTTTGCATTTAATTGCATGAATTAATCAAAGCACAGCTAACTTTTTTTCTCAAAAGGTGTGGGATAGTTGGCAACATAATGCCCAATCTTTCCACATTTGAAGCAAGTGATTTCTCTCTTGTTTCCACTTTGGCTACAAATGATTTTTCTCTTGTTTCTTCTTTGGCCTCTTCCTTCCTCTTCATCTAGAATGATTATCTTCATTATGGCCCAAATGGTGATGATCACATGTACATCAACAATCTCTACTAGAGTGATGGAAATCTCTACCTTTTCCATCATTGTGGTATGTGCCTCTACCTCTACCTCTATTTGAATTGCTAGAACTTGTAGAAAAGACTTCTTTTGACATAGAACTTTTCCTAGGTAAGTTGTTGGCATGCAGAATTAACAACTCATAAAGTGTCATATTTCCCTGCACTCAATTTATCTATTAGTTGCAATGTTTATATGAAGTTTATATAAGAATGAGGAAGACCATTCAATGTGTCCGTTATTATATTTCTATTGTCTACTACATCAAAACCTGCTTTGCCAATTTGTGAGCAGATATTTTTCGATTTAGACAGATATTCACTTACTTTCCATATTTCTAACATTAGTTTATTGTACAACTGTAGCACTAGATCAATCTACTTGTATTGTGGCAACTTGTCATAAGATCACTAAGTGTATGCCATGCCTCCCAACTATTTTTGATGAGTTTGTGAACATATAATTCTGATGTACAAGAACATTAAATAATTGCAAGTGTTTCTTGATTTTTAAATCAATGTAGCCTTCTTAGTAGCATCGGTAGGAATAGTGGATCCATTTTTTTCCTCAACTAACTCACATAAATCATTGAAAATTAAAGTTCCTTTTACCACTCCTTTCCATTACGTGTAATTCGTGCCATTTAAACTACCTCAGTTGATGAATAGTTGTGAGATCTTCGACATTGTTAGGAGAGCAAACAGAAAAAATGAAGACCCAACAAATCAAAGACACCCTTCAAAAAATACTCAAAAAAAAACCTACTTATTCCTCCCACCTTCTAACCCTCCAAGAAAATTCTCTTTAATTTTTTTCTTTTAACAAAAAAATACTTTCTTTTAAAACTAAAGTGCTAAATCTCAACCCCTAACACCTTGTGCATATGACCAAATGATGGAATTCAGATGATTAAAGATTCTCATATTATAACTTTTACACCTCCAAACTTTTATCACCTTCATTCCAAGCGCCAATCATAGACTCCTTCACAGATTGTATCTATCACAGACTCCTTCGCAGACATCACCAAGCACCAAGCTTTCAAACACCCAGAAGGTTCAGATTCAAAAGCAAGGTTCAGATTCACCAGCAAGCCCCATTATAGAGTAGGTCCCCCCTTCCCCTCCTCCCTATTTCCATGCAACTCTTCACCCAAATCTTTCATCCATACATCCAACACCTTTTATCCATGTGGCTTTGATACCACATATACAAAATAGAGGTTTCCCCAAGTACCATCTAGGGTTAGACAATTTTATTAATCTCAAAAAAAGGATTATAAAGTTTGAGATGTATGCCCGTAGACTGTTTGCCCATACTTACACAACTTGCTCAACAAAGATGAAAAACTAAGGGAATTGGAAGAGCTTGACTCTTTTAATTCCTTATTCTCCTAAAATACACTATAGATAAAAATCAGGTTGATGACCTTTCAACTTCCATCCTCATGGGCACACAAAAATAAATATTAAAAAAAAAACTTATTATATTTTTTTATCAATATTACTAACAAACGCTTCCAAGATTTACTCAAAATCTGAACCAAAAAGGAGGGCCAAAAATTATGAACAAATGATAATTAGAAAAAATTAAAATGACTAATGAAAGAAATGGCGGAAAACAATCCATTTATTTGGATATAAATTTTAACCAGACGAGTGAGTGGAAAAAGACCAAACTACAAACAAATGACAATTAACAAAAGAAAAGACTAATGAAAGGGGTGGCTGAAAACAATCCATTTATTTGGGGAGTTTAATGGACAAGAACGAGGTGAAACAATATGTAGGAGACAAACACACCAACTTTATAGAGAACTTTGATACAATTTGAAAATTTTGGAGGGATGACGCCTAAAACTACAACAAAAGGCAAAGTCCTTTAAACTCTTAGAGCTGGCAGCAAAATGCGTGGAATTTAGCATTGAGACCTATTTGAGCATTCTCCTTCTTGAGAAGCCAAATTGGTATTTTACTTTGCTAAGCTAGAAAAGCATTGGCCCAAAGAAAATTATTTGTGCTACTAAAGGATGATGAAAAGAAGAGATTTACCAATGTGCCGGAGTGAAATTTGGCTGATTATAAGGTATGGAAGAATCAACTACAAATCAATTTGGTAAAAGAGTGAGAAAAAGTAGGAAGACAATACAACAAATTTTCCTATGAATCCAGCCATACTATAAGTCACAAGATCCTCTATATGGTAGTGGCATAACTGGACATGGGCAAAAAGCATGCCCTAGTGGTTATGGCATAGCTCAAATACAAAAATGCATGAGAACCACAAGGAAATGACTGAAAATATTATTAACAGATTTGGGCATTTGAAAATGCAGAATGGTGGACCAATTTCCCATCTTTGACACAAGATCAAAGTGGCGGAGAAGAAAACTTGATTTGGTTAAAAGGACAACTTAAAGAGGCTAGTATGCTCATTACGTGTAGGCTCATGATAATGAGATTGAAATTGGAAACCAATTCAGAGAAATATTATGAGGTAAATTCAAATGCTTAGAATAAGGTGTTTGAGATTATGCCATTTAAACCCTTATTTGACATTAGAGCTGCTATTGGAACTGCCAAGTACTAGAATCACTCAACCGATCTACTGATGAGTGATGCTTTCTTTGGTCGATCTATTTTTATTTAGTTTGGTTCAGTTATATAATAGATTGATGATCTTTATTTGCTACTCTATATAAACTTGTGGCCAATCATATAGGCTCATCTTATCTATGTAATGTGGATGTTTGTTCCATGCATTTTTCATTTTGTGGAAATCTAGTATCTGGGGTTTGGGTTGCATTTTGGATTAACCATCAAACTTCCTTGTAACTGTGTAAAAGTGATAGTATGAAAACAATAGAGTAGTCCCTTTTAGTGATTGAATGAAAAAATCATACGAAACCAGCCTTCCCAAAAGTTGCCAAAAATTGTGAAGATAAGTACAACTTGTAGAAATATCTAAAACTAATAACTAATAACTAAAAGTTTAATCATGGCCTTATCAGTGGATCAGTTTAAAATTTAAATAAAATTTTCACAATAGAAGATATAAACAACCCTTTAAAATAATTACAAACATAAAATAACTTATGAAGTGTGATATTTTTGCAAAGAACAAAAAGATACAACTTGCTTTAGTACTAAAAGGAACCTTTACAACTTCTTAATGTAGAAAAATAATTTTGGATTATGTCTCATAAAAAAGAAATATTCAAACCTTATCATTAACTGGGAGTTCTCACCTCAATATGATAACAAACATTATCCATATCTACAGTGGGCACACCTTTGCACTTTATCTTGCAAACACTTTGACGTCTCCAATGTTCATGAATTAATTCCAACATATTGTGTGTGAAGCCATCCCTTCCTACAAAATAGAATGAATTTCAAGTTCAGCTAACATCTTTGAATTCAAGTCCCCTTTCCAAGTGTTACCCTAAAAATAAAGAAATTTCAGGAAAAATAAATAAGACATAACAAGGGATAAACAATGCATTGCCATCAATCAATATGCATTTGACCCATAGTTGAAAAATCTGCCAATCACTTGTGAAATTTGCAAGTACTCACAAGTCAAACTAGCTCACAAGTAACTTGCATCAGAGTAATTGATGAGTTATTGTTTACTCGCAAAAAAATCACAAATTCTATCAAAAAACTTATCCACAGTTTCATAATGCAAATTTGCACGAAAAAAAGGTCATTTGCATTGTTTTGGAGCAGCCATGTTGGAGCAGGGGAGTTTCGGTTTGCAGGCATTGGAGAACAACAAATTGGCTCTTATCAGCTTATTCGGCTCTTATTCAGCATCTGTTTTTTGGAGCAGCAGTGTTGGAGCAGGGGAGTTTCGGTTTGCAGGCATTGGAGAACAACAAATTGGCTCTTATCAGCTTATTCGGCTCTTATTCAGTGTCATTTTCACCTATGCCATCCAGTTTGAGGACACCCACACAGCAGTAGCAGATTTTTATGAGCTTTAGTCATAGAAGAAATCTATAATTTGTAATTTTTATTTATATTGAAACTTGAAGTTGATATGTATCAAACTCATTTTTTGGTCTATGATGTGTACTGAACTCTAATTTTGATCTATATTTGAAAAGAAATTAGTAAGATGTTCCCTCAATTCAGTAATAACTAATATGCATGTTTTCAAAAAATATTTTCACAAATTTATGTTTTTTTTAATGTTTAAAAAATTTGCTGAGTTTTTCCCCAAGTTTTTGCCGAGTCTGAGTTTTTACAAACTTTTGGGTCAGCGAGTTATTGCCAAGTCTGAGTTTTTCAACTATGATTTCACGGTTTCACCTATGGTAATGAGACTCAGGCTTGCTGAGTACCCAGCAAGCTGATTTTTGAATCAGTCTCAGACTTGGTGAAAATACTCAGGCCAAAATTCACCAATTTTAAAAGAATATAAAATAAAGCTCCTCCACCAAAAATCAGAAAAAATCAGGTTTCGACTGGGAATGAGAGTGATGGGTAAGTGAAGAAAAAGGTCACTTGCACCTTTTATTTTTTATTTTTTTGTGTGGTTTTTTAAAAAGTATGTTTTTAATTTTTAAAGTCTGGTAGAGTCCCACTGCCTAAACGAGTGAAGGCAGCAGACTTGAAGCTACTGCCTTGCTTTGGGACTAAACGAGTATTCTTCAATACTCATTGAATTTCAATGCTATGATTTCAAGTGACAGTAATGCAACACCTTCAGAAAAATAAGTTTTCTGTAGAGTCCGTCATCCATAGACGAATAAAGACATGTCCAAAGAAAGACCACCAATGTATCCAAAAGTTCATAAAAAATTACCATTGAAATAATCTTAACAAAAGGAATCATTTTGAAATTGAATCCACTAAAGCAGTATCGTACAAGGCTATCAACTGAAAAGGCACATCACATGTTTTACAAGCCTTACAATTGAAAAGGCACATCGTAAACCACAACTTATGAAAACAAGCAAAGTGAATTAACAACTAAATTACAATCTTTGAGAAGCAAACAAAAAGAAAGAGAGCGGGTATATTATGATCAAATCTGAAGACAGGTTCAAAATTAATAAAACTATACAACCATACCAAGTAATTTACTAGTCACTTGGTTAAACTGAATGTAAAAATATCATATTAAGGCATGGTACACGCTTTCTCAGTTTTAAATGCTTCATAGTCATAGGTTCATAGCATTAACCTCATTTACTAGTCAGGTTCAAAATTAATAAGAATATGTTACAACCGGTACTTGCTTTCTCATTTTAAATAGTTCAGTCATGTAACTTCTAAGTCCTGAGGACAATAAAACACACTAAAACAGCCAGTCCAAGTCTAAGGAAACAACAATTCACTTAGCTTTCGTAAATATAAATGACATACTAAATGATCTTAAAGGTGATTGGACTCTAGACCACTCAGCTAGTGTAATGTCCCCTTCTAGCAAGTCGAAATTTTTCCTTGACCTTGCACAATTTCAACTTGTAAAAGAGAACATTAGAGTTCTATTTTCCATTTCATATCATTATTCTAGTTATCTAATTAATATCCTTTCATACTTATGTCCTTATGCTTATGATCTCATAATCCCATTTTCATATTCATAATCATTTTTATATTCACTTTCATATTCATATTTATATCCATTTTCATATATGTATGCAGATTTACCTTATTTCTACACTCCTATTTATTCTCATATTATTATACCTATTCTATATGCATACTTATACAGAATGAATATATATACATCAATGATGGTAATATATTCCAATTATTATTATGCTGATATAAGCAGCATTCATTATTTATATTCATATTATTCTTCTACAACATTTATATTGCCTAACCTATTAATAAGGAAAGTGCACGTACCTCTTTATGCTGCTTGTCTTGTTGAATCTGCTCACTAGATTCTATTCTCTTTCACCTATTCTTTAATATTTATATATTATAGTATTTGTTATAATATTAATAATATCTCTATATTATATTATTATATATATTATTAATATTATTGTATATATATATATTTACTTGAATAATTGCTCCCTATATATATTTATGATATCTTTCCTACTTATGACTCAGAAATATATATATAAATATAATGCAGATCTAATTATATTTATTTATCGGATATTCTTTTTTTTTTTTAATTTACTTCCCAGATCTTAGATTCACATCATTATCTTATAGTTTATATCATTCCTATTTACTTCCAAGCATGATACAATTAACTAATACTTAATTTTACTTCTAACTAATACTTAATTTTACTTCTAATCATAATTCATTTACTTCTGTCATAATTATATTATTCCAGCATTATATTTCTTATTTATGATCATGAAATCAGTTCATTCTATTGATATATATTTATTTGTTTAACTTTATTCATTTCTGAATCCACTATTTATTTTACACAATCTATACTAGAATATTACTAACATATATTATATTCTATATTTAAATACTTAATGAAAAACATACCCGACTTACCTTGTTTGTCCCGTATCTTCCTTGTAATTTCTCCTTGTTGTGTCTTTGATAACTCTCAATGCTGTTATTCTTTATTGTTTATTGATCTGTTGTTTTCCTTTTTCTTAGACTGCCCTTTTTTTCTCCTCCACTGATGATCATATATATCTGATCATGATTCCCTATTTAAGTGTTTGATGGGTTTCATACCCAACTGTCACCACTATTGGTGATAATAATTACCATTAATATATTTGCTGACTTGTTTTGTTAAACACCATTTACTAAGGAATCGGTGTCTCTTTTAAGAGGCCCAATCCTCACACATATATAAAGTGCCTTTTATAATATGCAATGAAAATATATATTTATTATTTATGTTTATATTTATTATCATATTTATATATTATATGTTATATAATTTATGTTTATATTTGATAATTATAATCATAATATTATGTTATGATAATTATGATTAAATTGCTATTATTTCTTTTTATATTTTAAAATATTCATATAATAATAATAATAATATTTTAATAATATATATATTATTTCGAATTGATATTTACGAAGGCAATTGAGTTGTTTTATTTATCAGGATGTTTAAATCTTTAATTTAAACAATGCCTTAATATGGGGACATGACAGCTAGTCATGAAATCCCAAATCTTCTGATAATAGCCTACAAGCCATCAATAACAACCAGAGAGCTATCATTGGTTGCCTCAACAAGCAAGAGAAAGGCCTCGGTATACTTCACCATTGTTACCAAAGTGTGCTCAAGCGAGATGAACCCATTGAATGTATTTTCAATGCTGAAAGAATGAGAACAGAAGTGTTGCAATCACTCATCAATTCTAGCATTGCTATAATCTCAATTGTCCTTCGATCTCAAAGAACTTCAATGTCAAAGAGGCAGCCAGCTTGGTGGAACCTTGGAACACACAACAAGGGGGTCTAATTGAGGGAGCAATAGGATAGGTTTGGAACCATCACAATCTCACATTGGGAAGATTCATTGCAAGAACAGGAGGAACATCAGATGAAACAAAGGGATCTCATCATAATCATGTCTTCTTGCTTTGTATCTAAAATGCTCTCATTTTTAGATATAATATAATTTTAAAATATACTTTGTATACATAGGCATTTATTGCTTATGTTAATGATGTAATAACACCATAATAACTGTCTGAAAAGTAATTTACAATGTAGAGTTACAACTACCAATGTAATTTCCCTGAACAATAATAAAAACAAGTATACACATATTGAAGTGTATGCCATTCAATTCTCTCAAACTATATGCATTCATTCTTCCAACACGATTTTATGTTTTGTAATAGCAGATTGAAAAACAATCCAGCTATTATATTTTTGGTTTAAATCAATGACCTCATGTGCTACAACACTGTCCTTTATAATGAATGGTGAGCGGGAGTAGGTAGGGGATTTGCAAATTTCTTGTGGGAAGGAAGGAGCGGTTACAATCTGGAAGGAGATGATGAAGCTAAGGACAAAGATGATGTCATCCATTCAGATGAATAGTGCCTTCTGTACGAGGATGAGGATAAAATGCTCACGACGATCTGGCTGGAGGTGCAATGGACTGTGTCCCAATCGAGGAAGGAGATGTCAGGGAAGGTGTTTGCATCCTTGTTAATTTCTAGGGATGTAGGGTTCATGTAATGTGCCGTACTTGTTGGTTCTTTTTCAAATTTTAATAGTGTTATTTTATTATTTTTATGTGTTCTTTCAGACTAGACGGAAGACGCAGAAGGGGTTTCATTTTATTTGAGATGTGTTTGCCAAATACAATGCAATATTCAACATGTAATGAAAACCCAAAAAAGATACAATAGATATGAACAAAATAACAGATACCCAGATCATAGAATCATCAAAAACGAATTCCTATCACATACCCATATGGAAATATGCAACTTCATACATATGCTGTAGCCGGATCAGCAAGCTGGGTAGTGAAGAACACCTCCAGAACACTAAGAAATGATAGAAATGTGCAAACAAAGAATTACAATGGTCTGAGAAGCCCTAGACGCCCCCAAAGGAAGAGATTTGTGGCTGCAGTCAATGAAAATGGAGTCCCAAATGACCCAACGCCTTCCCAGGCAAGGTGGTACGACCTGGCTGATGTAGACACAGCAAAACCAGAAGCAATCTATTCGAAATATCTGTGTTCTTGGCTGAATACCTCTGCTGAGGCAAGGCGACCATGTAAGTATCAAATCCAACACCAATCAACACTCAAAATCTCCCACAATGCAGTACGGCCAGCCAAGTGATGGTACGGCCAGCAAGGTGATATATTCCAGCTGCTATCAACTCCTCTAGAATGCTAAAATCTGTCCTCTCTCTATGATCTCAGCTGCATACAAACTTCTCGAATGATGTATCCATTTTGCCTCATCAAATCCCCACCGAAATGAACTCTCCTGAAGCACACTTGCAAACACTGTATATATTTGCCTCAATAGCACCTTTGGACAGCCTTTCACGCCTATAGAATGCTGTCACTAATGGAGGTTTTCGTCTCCAAAAGCCACCTGAGTTCAAATCTCTCCAAACCCTCTCAAAACCCTAGTAGAGCCAAAGCAAGCAATTTCACAATATTCAAGCATAAGAAATGAAACTCACTTTTCCATCTTTTATTCTCCAAGAGGGGCGTTGCCTTTTTGAGAGGGAATATTTCATTTTAAAAACACTTTATTATTTCCTAGAGATGGGCGCCCAGGTTATATAAGTGACCTTTTAAAATAAAACTTCAATATGTCACTTGCCTTAATATCTGTAAAGTCCCCGTCAAATAAATATTATTAATCTTTGGACTTTAAAATAAATGCCAAGATGAACTCGGAATCCAGAGTTCTATAGCTCGCCGAAAAGGTCTCGACGAGACGTATCCATTCCACATCTGAGAATTCCAAAACGACACCATTTCCCAATTTACTAAAAATAGCAAATCCGGCACAAAGCACCCAAACCATCACTGAAAGTGCCAAGTACACCAATTGAACCCAAACCAACCTCCACACAACTGAATAACCCATCCAAGGCCTTGCCAACCATGGTTCCCTAACCAAGATAGTCTACGAGAACCCAATGATAGACTAACTCTGTAAAGAGAAAGGGGACATTACAGTCCGCCCTCCCTAAGATTGCTTGCCTCAAGCAATCTCAGATCAGGATGCAATAAAATCTGCTCACTCTCCCAATTAGCATCCTCAACTGGCAGGTTTTTCCATTTGACCAGATACTCCCTGATGATCCTCCTCCGCAAGGTACGTTCTCTGGTATCAATAATAGCCTCGAGTACTAAGATCAACTTCTCCTCTTCATCAAGAGGAGGCAACTCTGCAAAAGGTGTCACATTGTGCCGCAGCGCCTTCTTGAGGCGAGATACATGAAACACATTATGTAACCTGCTACCTGCCGACAACTCCAACTCGTAAGCCACTTCTCCAACTTTCTTGGAGATCCTGAAAGGTCCATAGTAACGTGGCTTAAGCTTCTCTGCTCCACTCTTCTTGAGAGTGGACTACCTGTAGGGCTGCAGCATCAAATACACTAAGTCACCAACCTCAAAAGAGCGCTCAGTCCTGTGCTGATCTACATACTGCTTTTGTTGATTCTTCGCCTTTTGAATGTTTTCCTTCAAAGACTTCATAATATCCTGACTCTCCTGCAGAAGGTCTTTGGCCTTAGGTACTCTACTATCACCAAACAACAAATCCACAAAGCTCGGTGCATCATGCCCATATAGTGCCGTAAATGGTGACATCTGAATGGACATGTGATAAGTGGTGTTATAACAATATTCACCCATGTGAAGCCACTTTACCCATGCCTTTTGCTGCCCTGCTACATAATTTCAGAGGTATCCTTCCACCCATTTATTAACTATCTCCGTCTAGCCCTCTATCTGTGGGTGGTAGCTGGTGCTGGGGGTGAGCTCTGTCCCTATCAACCTAAAGAGCTCCTGCCAAAAATTACTTAGTAACCTGCTGTCCCTATCACTCACTATGCTTCGTGGCAACCCATGAAGACGGAATACCTCTCTAAAAAACAATTCTGCAATCTGTGCTGTAGTGTAGGTGGTTGGAATGGCAAAGAAGTGTGCAAACTTCATCAATTTGGCCACCACCACAAAGATACAATCCCGACCTTGGACTTTGGGCAACCCTGTGATAAAGTCCATCGAGATGCTGTCCCATTTCCTCTCAAGAATGGGCAGAGGTTGTAGTAACCCGCTTGGAAAAGAGTGCTCCTATTTATTCTGTTGGCATGTCGGACACTCTCTCACATACTGCAATACTTCGGTTTTGAGGCCCTTCCAAGTGAAGTGCTCTCTCACCTACTTGTATGTTTTGAAGTAGCCAGGATGACCAGCCATACACAAATTGTGGAAAGCTCTCAAAACCTTCTGCTTCATCTCTGATCTTGGCACTAGAAGAATTCTGCCCTTGTAAATGATCAAGTCATTTACCACTGAATACCTGTCATCTCTGATAGTGTCATCAATGATCCTAGAAGCCCATTTGTCTTTTGCATACTTTGCAGATATCAACTCTCTCCAATCCTCTGTATGTAACATACACTGTTCTGGCTAGGGTTTCTGTATCAATTTTTTTGTGTTTTTTGCTTGTTGAAAGTTTAGGGTTTCATGTTTGTTTTTGCATGTTTTGATTTTGCATTGAAATCATGGAATATAAAGCATATAAACCAAACCCAGAAAATCTACAACATCTATCAACAAAATATCGAAGACCCAGTTTATATTATGTCAAAAGATGAACTATGAGTACATACCCATGCCAAGATTTACAACTTCATGCCAGTGCTGAAGGTGATCCAGCAACATAAGCCACAAAAAATCCCTCCAAACGCCTACACATGATGTGATAATGCAATACAAGCATATACAATGAGTTCTTAGACCTTAGACGACCCTTTCATGAAGATATGGAGCCACAAATATGAGTTTTAGCTCCTCCTGGAAGCCCACGTTCAGCCTGTAGCTGTGCGGCCTGTCTGGAGGCTTGTATCGGCAACAAGATATTATAAACTGCCCCCAAAGTCCTTCGAACTGGTCTAAAATTGATGGCAGAAGCAAGGTGACCCAAATCAGATGTTAATAAATGCCAAAAACCACACAGTGAACTCACAATATCCCTCTAAATCAGTACGGCCAGCCCAAGCACATGTACGACTAGTATTAGGAAGGTACAACCCAACAAATGAGTGTCAAAATCAGTCTACAACGCCTTCAAACTGTTACAAAATCTTTGCTCAAATGATCACACAATTGCATTCCAAAATCTGAGTAAGATATGTTCATTCCGGCACCAAAACTTCACCAAAATGGATCAAATAAAAGCTCAAATGAAGCTCCTGAAGTGAAGCCTTCGATATTCCTTCCTGATGTGGTCTCTCAAACACGAAGAAGGTGTCCTTGCAGAAGTTTTCATCTCAGTAAGTCTAGTATAAACCCTCAAAACCCTTCAAGCACGAGAATATCAAAACCAAAGAGTGAATAGTAATCCAACCATATGCAAATGAACTTCAATTCTCTCTTTTATTTTCCCCTCTTCTCCAACGCCCAAGAAAGTGCATATTTTATTATTTTATTTTATGAATTTATGTCCCCTTTATCCCCATGGGCACCCCACTCCTAGTCATGCAACTTAAGTTGTGACTTAACTTTATGATATAAAGTCACTTTAAAACATAAGTCACTTTACCCCTTTTTAATATTATAAGTTAAATCTTCCATTTGACTTATATTTCGACAAACAAAGCTTGGGGTATCTCGAAACCAACAATCTCGTGCAAGGATCCCCTGCATCTGCCCTGCTATAAATAGCAAGACGCTCCAACCTGACTTACTATAAATAGTAAGTCTCCAATTAGACCCCCTAACCACTGTCATTAGCCTACGGGAGTCCAATGATAGGCTAATCTTCATCAACCAATCACATGGGCTAAATGGGGGACATTACACTGTAATAGCACCCAGAGCACACAAATGAGGTCCCTTGGACAAGGCATCAGCAACTATATTTTTCTTTCCCTTGACATAGACAATGTCAAAGTCATAGGCCTGGAGTTTGCTGACCCACTTCTGTTGCCTGTCATTAAGATCCTTTTGTCCAAAGAAATGTTTCAGGCTGTTATGATCTGTTTTAACCACAAATTTACTTCCTACCAGGTACTACCTGAATTTAGCCAGAGCGTGCATGATGGCTAACATCTCCTTGTCGTATATGCTATAGCTCTTCTCCACACCCCTCAACTTCCTGCTCTGAAATGAGATGGAGTCTTTATCCTGCATTAATACAGCACCAATGCCTTCTCCTGAGGCATCACACTGTAGCTCAAAAGGCCTACTAAAATCTGGAATGGCCAACACAGGACAGGTACTCATCAACTCCTTAAACCTGTCAAAGCACTCCTGTGCACCACCTGACCAATTGAATGCATCCTTCCGAGTCAAATCTATAAGGGGGCAGCTGACTGTGAAAAACCCCTCATGAAATGGCAATAATATCCAGAAAGACCAAAGGAATCCCTTGAGCTGAGAGAGATTCTTTGGTGGTGGCTGAGAGAGATTCTTTGGTGGTGGCCAGTCAATAATCGCTCGAATCTTTTTCGGGTCTACCTTAACAATTCCAGCACTGATAATGTGACCTAAGTATTGTTGATGATTGTTTTTCGACAAGTCAACAATAGAGTAAAACACTAGAGTATCCCACTCTCTCTTGAATAAAGCTCTTCAAAGGGTGAACTATGTGATCCAGTGAAGTAACTCCAAGGTTCCTTATTTATGATTCGTGATGGGTTAACTCAGTGATTACATGTGATCTTGCTGATAATCACAAAGGGACTTACGCAGACTTCTTCATACACTTAGCTTATTTCTCCTTTCAGTGTGGATGATGTATCAATAATGAAGAAAAGATAAAAGATGAAAGTTTAAGGAATCTAATCTAAGGTCAATGAAGCAATGATGATGTTTGAATAGACAAACTCCTAAAGAAACCTAACTCCACTTCGCCAAGGATGCCTACAACTACATGGAGTTGGTGCAATCTCCTAAGGTTTGCGAATGGTTTTCAAATCATGAAGGCTTATACAAGCACCTATCGAATGGCGCAGCTCAAACAAGCATCCACAATCGAACTTAAGCAAATAATAAGGCTCAGACTAGCTTTACACAACACTTCACCGGCGATGAATGTTAAAAGCATGAGCTAGGAGTTGATCAAATATTCAATTACAACATACATTACATCGAAGAGCTTCTAATCTACTTTGAAACATCTCTCCACTTCATTAAGATACAAGAAATCATGTTACTCCACAAGACAAGACTTAAACACCAAGCGAACTCCAATGTCCTTTGCATTAATCTTGAGAAATATTTACAACAATCTCAAGCCCTCTCAGAGAATTTCGAGAGTCTCCTCTAATCTACCCCTAAAATCTAATAATTACAAATGAGGCAACAAGGCCTTTGTATAGAGTCCAGAATACAACGAATGGCTAAGATCATTTCATGTAGCCAAGGGCCTAGATCATGCCAACTCAGAGGTAGTTACAACCTGCTATTTTTAGTACAAAAGAGAGAGGCAATGAAGGCACACTTTCCAATGTGATAAGATAAGATGGAATCATTTAAAACATCTTCCACATAGGCATCCCTTTGGCTTCTTTTATTAAATGATACATTGAATGCATTTAAAATAATGCGGCTGATATGATTGGATGATGATAGGTACTCGCCACATAGGTGCCACCTCAACATATCTTGTGGATTTCAACTATTTATTCAATATGCTTTTGGGCACATTCCCCAATTTGTATCATCTGTATGATATTTTCAATGTGATTGTTTTGATGATGAACACTTGAAATGTATCTTGTTGATCTTGCCTTGTTCATTGTATGAAGTATGATATATGATACTTGTCGCTCATTTGACTAACACTGTATTTCTTCCTTTTGCAGGGTGCATGATGATCTTCTTTGATGTTTCTTCATATAGAGTAGTAGGAGATGATGATGATGCTTCCTTCATGTAAGAGTAGATAATGATGACATGAAGTAGAGATCTCTCTTGGACTTGAAGGTTGAATGGAACTTGAAGTTAAATGGATGAAGTGCCTTGCTTGATGATATGATGAAGATGAAGTAGTGCACTTAGCATGTTGACCTTGAAGTAGCCCTTTGAAGTGTAGATGATAACACCTTCCTTGGATGTGGAGTAGATGACCTCTCAAGGAGACTTTGAAGCTTGAAGGTGACTCCTTGTATAACTCCTTAGCCTTGATTGATGATCCTACAAGACAAGATAAACAATATATCAATCACTTCATAACAAAGGAAACACCCTAAACATGCAATAATCCTTTCTTCAAGCTCTAGGTGCTTATACATGTGAAAAGAGGAGCAAAAAAATGCCTAACATCAATTTAGTCCCACATTCATAATTTCAAATGATTTCTAGCAATTGTAATGGTTTAAAGAAAAGTCAATCCCCCTATAGCGCTCACTTTTAGCTATGAACTTGAGTGATTTTCCTCAAGGCGCCAGAATGAGGTAGCATGAATTAGGAAGGGCGCCTTGACTCTAGGGAGACCTCCTTGCCTTTGGTGCCATCCTTCACTGACTTAACAACTCCCTTCATGCTAAGGCGCCAAAACTAGGAGAAAATAGGCAAGGAAATGCGCCTAAACTTCAAGGTTTTGACTTTGCTTCATTTTTAGGCGCTAAAACTCCTTCAAATTGGCCAATGAAATGCCCTTAGGTTTTAGGCGCTCAAAACTCAAACAATCTACTTTCTTAGCGCTCAAGATGATCATTGGATGCCAAAATTGTGCCTAGCTTTGATGTAACCCTTTACTTCAAAATTTCATGAACTCATGCCTTGTAAATACCCTTGTTATCTTGTCAAACTCAACACTTTCAATGTGGATAAATTCAAAACTAGTTTTCCTCTTAGGCACATCTTAAGATTTGAATAGGTAGGAAATGGCGCTTAGATTCTTTCACTTCACATTATTCATGCCAAGGCACTCAAATGGATCTTTGGATGCAATTTCCCCTAGGCGCTTATTGTTGACGCTCAAGGTGTTCAATTTCTTCAAGGCGCCAATTTGATGCACTTCCACCTGAAGAGTGCTAGAGTGAACTAGGAGGAGGTATAAGGTGCGCCAAGATGCTTTTGGTGGCAAGGAGTGCCTAAGGTCTTAAGTTTAGATCTAGCCACTTGGAAATTCTTCACTCTAGGCACCATTCTATGATGATTTTAAACTATGAAGATTATTAGGTGCTCAAAGTGGATCTTGGTGTAATGAGGCGCCTTATGCTTCCCTTTTCATCTATGTCTTTCTACCTTAGGCGCTCAAAATCATAATTTCCAACTTCTAAGGCGCCAAAACTCTTCTTTGTTGAATCTTAGTCATTTAAAAACTTCTTAACACTAGGCGCCAATGCAAGGTTGTATCAACAAGGGGTGTGTTATCATCTTGTATCCATAATTGACTTGGACCTCATCTTTCATCAAGGCACCCAAAACTGGTGGATACACATGCAGAATGCGCCTAAAATTGAAGGATGAATTGGCGCCTAGCTCAAGTTGTCTTAATTTTGTCAATTTTCAATACCTAAGGCCTTCCATCTTCAACATCAATCAAGGCGCCATCTCTTGGAATGTTTGAAAGTTGATTTTCTTCTAGGCGCACTTATGAGTCTCAACCTAAGGCGCTGATGTGGGTTAGCAGAGGTGGAAAAACGCGCCCAAGATCCTAGAGCAAATTCGCGCCTAGATTTGGCAGTCCCAGTGCATAAGGTATATTGAAAAATATATTTTAAATATTTTTCAATATACCTTTCAGGATGTTTGAGATAGGTCTCAGATCCACCGGATTTAACATGTAGATTATAGAATTTGGAGGATCCACCAGATTTCAAACTTAGTCAATTTTTCAGAATCTTCAGGATCAGGATACTAGACTTAGCCATTTTCAGGATCTCACACATCAGGATCAGGTCATCAAGGGACTACAGGACTCAAACAACACTGACTTCATCATGAAATAGCTCTAAGACATCATACAAGACTCAGCAAAGCACTGGAGTTTTAAAAAAATAAGGGGTCCCCATTTGCCATGGGGCGATGTGTGATTTGGTCACAACAAGTATAACAACTTGGTCATCCCAAACTCACACTTCGACATCTTGGCGTATAATGACTCACGCTCAAGTATGCTCAAGACAATATCAATGTGCTTCAAGTGTTCCTCCCATGTCCAACTGTATATCAATATGTCATCAATAAATATGAGCACAAATCTCCGCAACTGCTCTCTGAATACCCTGTTCATACAGGACTTGAATGTAGTTGGCATGTTGGTCAAACCAAAAGGCATGACTAGAAACTCGAAATGCCCATAATGGCATCTAAATGCTGTCTTCTCAACATCCTCCTCCCTGACCCAAATCTGATGATAGTCGGATTTCAAATCAATCTTTGAGAAGTAGCATGCTCCGTGCAACTCATCTATGAGCTCATCGATGCGAGGAATGGGGTATCTGCCTTTGATTGTCTTTTTATTTAACTCCCTGTAGTCTATACACATCCTGAGTGTTCCATCCTTCTTCACCAAGACAATAGAAGAAGCGAATGGACTCTTGCTCGGTCTAATGTGCCCCATTTCGAGAAGCTCCTTAATAGACTTCTCGATCTCATCCTTATACCTCTTAAGATGCCTATATGGGGTAGTAATAACAGGTTTGGCACCCTCCTCGAGCTCAATGACTTGCTCAATTCCCCTATTAGGGGGGTCGACCTGGTGGAATATCACTAAACACTTTGGTGTGTTTAGTCAATAAAGCCTGAATCTCAGGAGGATACGCATGCTTCTGCTAATCTGTAGCTGTAGGCATCACCATCACCTCTGCTGCCCACTGAACCTAATCATGTCGTATCAATCGCTCCATCCTCTTGAGTGAAACCACTCTCAATCCACCATCTAATATTCCCTTGAGCACATGTCGTCTCCCATTCACCTCAAACTTCATTTCCACAGTCCGCAAGTTGAGAGTGAACTCCCCAATGTCATGTAACCATCTCATACTCAAAACAATGTCCATCTCACCCATGCTGACCACATAAAAATCTGACTGGCAAGTATAATCATTCAACAGGATGGTTAGATTGGGTATTCTCCTGGTACAGGTGAGAACAAATCCATCTGCCACTCTCACCTTAAAACCTTCTAACTCTTTTGTCTTAAGTCCTCTCTTAGCAACCAAGCCCTCATCTATGAAATTGTGAGTAGCACCAGTGTCTAAAAGAGTGATCACTCGCTGCCCACCAAGTACTCCTCTCATCCTGAACAAGCCCTCTCTCTGTATACTGGAGAGATGTGCTGTAGGTAGGGCCGTCTGCTCCTCTGTATCTGATGCCTCAGATGAACCATCTGTACTTGAGTCATTGGCTTTTGATTGTTGATCTGAATGTGGCTCTAACTCCACGGACTCATCTGCAGAAAAGTATTCCGACTATTTTGCTTTCCCTTGGGCAGCACACTTGTGCTTAGGATCCTAGGGCTCTCGGCAATGAAAACAAAGTTTCTTTCTTCTGAGGTCATTCAACTGATCATTATCCAACCTAGAAGAACTCTTATGTTGCTGACCGGATTCCTTCTGAAAATGTTTCCTGTCCTTATCCTTTTTGTGAATGAATCCTTTGGACTGAAATTTACTCCTCCATGCCGAGGACTCCATGTCACGGGCCTTCTTCATGGCCTCTTGAAGAGATGGATCTAGACCCTTTATCCAACCACGCAAAGGATCTAACAACCTGTCAATGAATAGTATCATCAACCTACGCTCTGAGATATTAGAGACCATAACAGATAGGTCCTGAAACTCCGAGATGTAAGAATCCACTGAGTCCACTTGCCTTAGTTGAGCTAACTCCTTGAATTGCAGTTCTAGATCTTTCTTATCAAATTTGTCAATCAATCTGGCGGCGAACTCAACATAAGAAGTGATCTGATCATGACCCAAGGTGATCTTACCATTACTCCATTTGTGAGTGCTGCCCTCAAAATGTAAAGCTGCATAAGTGATTGCATCAGCTTCGGGCATAGGGCTGATCTGTAAATAGCTATCCAACTTTTGAACCCATGCTCTGACAATGGTTTTGCCTGAGCCATCAAAGTACGGCAAAGTCATCTTACTGACTTTCTTTTGGAGCTCTTGATTGTGTTGTCTGTTACCCCTATTGGGTCTGTGTTTCATCCTAAGATCAGAATACTCTCTGAAAGTCATCTCGGCTCTAAACTCATCACTGGAAGCCTACTAGTCCCTTAGAATTACATCTTGAAACTCAACCTGTGTAGGCTCCTGTTCAAGAACATTGTTCCTCGGTGCAAAAACAGGTATACCAAGTCTGTCACCAGCTGTAAAACTATGTAGCTCCCCTGTTATGGACCAATGCTTCACCCTCATTATCCCTGTCTCTGTGCCTTTCTCCATAGTTCATGTCACCTCCATTTTTAACTCTGTTCCTATCCCCACTGTTATTCCTATTCCCTCCATTATTATTGTTGTTGTTATTATTGTTTCCAGCATCACCAAGTATAAAGCGGGTTAAGGATCTGAGCCACTTCAGTTTCTGACCTCTGCATCGTGTCAAGCATATCTCTCTGCCCTCTAGCCAGATCATTCAAGGCATGCATCATGCTACTCCAATCTGGTCTACCCTCGTCATACCGGTCTCTACTAGACCTACCCTCATGATCACCCATGTTCTTTGAGATGGGTTCCTCCTCACTGTAAAACACTACTGGTTGTTCCTCTACGGCTATCACCTTTGTATTTGTATCTGCCAAAGGATCTATCTGGGGAACCTGTATATCAGTCTGTGATCTATTCTGTCTAAGATAATACCTATGTGTACCAGGTTGCATGTCTCATTTCATCTTCTGCATGTCTGTATCTAACCTCACAGGATGGCAAGAAGAGTTGTGCTCTAATACCACTGTAATGTGTCGTACCTGTTGGTTCTTTCTAAAATCTTAATAGTGTTATTTTATTATTTTTGTGTTCTTTCAGACGAGACAGAAGATGCATAAGGGGTTTCAATTTTCTTGAGATGTGTTTGCCAGATACAATGCAATATTCAACATGTAATGAAAACCCAGAAAAGATACAATAGATATGAAAAAAATAACAGATATCGAGATCATAGAATCATCAAATACGAATTACTATCACATACCTATATGAAAATATGCAACTTCATACATATGCTGTAGCCAGATCAACAAGCTGGGTAGTGAAGAACACCTCCAGAACACTAAGAAATGATAGAAATGTGCAAACAAAGGATTACAATGGTTTGAGAAGCCCTAGACGCCCCCAAAGGAAGAGATTTGTGGCTGCAGTCAATGAAAATAGAGTCCCAAATGACCCAACGCCTTCCCAGGCAAGGTGGTACGGCCTGGCTGATGTACACACAACAAAACTAGCAGCAATCTCTTCGAAATATCTTTGTTCTTGGCTGAATACCTCTACTGAGGCAAGGCGACCATGTAAGTATCAAATCCGGCACCAATCAACACTCAAAATCTCCCACAATGCAATACGGCCAGCCAGGTGATGGTACAACCAGCAAGGTGATATATTCCAGCTACTGTCAACTCCTCTGGAATGCTAAAATCTGTCCTCTCTCTATGATCTCAGCTGCATACAAACTTCTCGAATGATGTATCCATTTTGCCTCATCAAATCCCCACCGAAATGAACTCTCTTGAAGCACACTTGCAAACATTGTATGTATTTGCCTCAATAGCACCTTTGGACAGTCGTTCACGCCTGTAGAATGTTGTCACTAATGGAGGTTTTTGTCTCCAAAAGCCACTTGGGTTCAAATCTCTTCAAACCCTCTCAAAACCCTAGCAAAGCCAAAGCAAGCAATTTCACAATATTCAAGCATAAGAAATGAAACTCACTTTTCCATCTTTTATTCTCCAAGAGGGGAGTTGCTTTTTTGAGAGGGAATATTTCATTTTAAAAACACTTTATTATTTCCTAGAGATGGGCACCTAGGACATATAAGTGCCTTTTAAAATAAAACTTCAATATGTCACTTGCCTTAATATTTATAAAGTCCCTGTCAAATAAATATTATTAATCTTCAGACTTTAAAATAAATGCCAAGATGAACTCGGAATCCAGAGTTTTATAGCTCGCCGGAAAGGTCTCGACGAGACGTATCCATTCCACATCTGAGAATCCCGAAACATCACCATTTCCCGATTTACTAAAAATAGCAAATCTGGCACAAAGCACCCAAACCATCACTGAAAGTGCCAAGTACACCAACTGAACCCAAACCAACCTCCACACAACTGAATAACCCATCCAAGGCTCTGCCAACAATGGTTCCCTAACCAAGATAGTTAGTCTACAAGAACCCAATGATAGACTAACTCTGTAAAGAGAAAGGGGACATTACAGTTCAATAGGGTGCTAAGAAGGGGCTTCCTTTCCCCCTCAATGGCTAAAGTTTGTACCTCTGGCGAGGCGTCTTCGTCCCTTACAATGGTCTCTCCTGTGGGCAACTTGTTGGAGAATGCTGGCAAAGCTAGGGTGCTAGGGGTCTCTAATGTTGGGGTTGTTGGTGTCGTTAGAGTGGAGGCCCGCTTCAAAGATATGCAGGATGCTACTGCTACAATGACCCCTGTTCGCACCCTTGAGGAGGGTTTTGTTGCGCCATCAAGTGTGAAGGATGGCCCTGGAATGGAGGCTTTTGGGTCGTTGTGTTCAAATTTTTTCTTGCTGAGACTCTGTAGGCTGTATTGGCTTCTGCTAGGCAAGGCCCCTTTTTTTTTCCTCTCAAAATGAGGAGGTCGTGGTGCAGATTCCTGACTCGGTGACGGATCAGGCTATTTCCAGGCTGAAATGTTCCCTCTTTGGGAAATTTCTTGGAGCCATGCCCAATATTGACATCTTTAGGGCTTGGGCCAAGCGAAAGTGGAAGGTATCTGGCCACTTTGAAGTAGCAGCTATGAAGAATGGGTTCTTCTTGCTCTCTTTCTCATCCATGGAAGATTGTGTTTGGATCCTGCATGGTTCTTGGCTTTTGGGCAGATCGAGTCTCTTTCTAAAAACATGGGAACCCAACTTCAATCTTGATAAGGAGTGTTTTAGGTTGGCCCCAGTTTGGGTTAGGCTTCCATGCTTACCGATGGAGACTGGGAGGAGGAAGTGCTGGCAGGTATCACTAGCATTTTTGGTCACTCATTGCCATTGATGCAGTGACCAAGTCTCGAAAGTGGTTGTTGTATGCCAAATTTTGTGTTAACACTATGGTGGATTTTGTTCTCCCATTTGCTGTTACTTTGTCCTCAAAATTTGGGGAGTGGAAGCAAGAAATTGTCTATGAAGGTTCTCCTATAATGTGCCAAAAATGCTAGAAGGTCAGTCATTCCGGTGTTGGATGTCCCAACTTTAAGAAGACAGTTCACTCTAGGAAGAAAAAAGAAATGTTGGTTCTGGCTCAACCCTCGGTGGTGGAGCCTATGATGGGTGATGTTGCAGAGGATTCTGATGGGAGGGATGCTGAGTTGGTTGGTACCCTGCTGATTTTACCCTCAAATAATAAGGAAAAAAGGATGTCACTATCGAATGATAAGGTTCTTGATGTAGGAGGGACCAAAAATGCGAAATGGATAACGAGAAATCAAGCACCGATTCTGTTGTAAGGTCTGGTGGGTGTTTCCAAAGCTCATTGGAGTGTTTTGGATTCAGGCCACCATGATTTATGCTAGTTTATTCTTTTTTCCCTATTGTTTGGGGAAGGTTGGTTTGTTGTTGTTTGGCTTCTACTTTGTTGTGGTTCCTTGGTGTTGTGTGGGCATCTTTGATGCATCTCATCTTTTCAATGTAGAATGGTGGGGCCCTTTCAAAACCCCTTCTTCTGGTTCATAGCTCTGGTCAAAAGCATTTACCCTTTATCAAAAACATTGTTCTTTATAATGACTTTGAGCACTCTTGCTAAAGTGTTGTGTAATCATCCTTACAAAGCGTAATGCTTGGCTAAAGAATTTTGTGAACTATTTTTTTTTTAATATATATAATTTTCACTTTATCAAAATAAAAATAAAAAATGGGATTAATCTAACTCAGACTGAGAAGTTAAGGGACATTGCTGATAATTATCCTTCATTGAGTAGTGTCTTTTGACATTCAGAATTAGGTTATTTTTTGCAAAATTCTTAATTTAGAATTGACAATCTAAACATTCAGAGGAAGGAGAAAGCTAGTGCTAGGGAAGGTGAATAGTCACCCCTCCATAGCCATTGCTTTCTTCTTCCTTGCGGTGTTTTCTCTGGTGGTCTTGGTTGTAATGTTTTGAATGTTTAATTTTGGTTTGTTGTGTGCTTTGTTTTTGTCCATTGGGTTTTGGGTTTAACCAGTCTAATCTTCTTCTTGTTTCCTTATATCTTGCTTGGTTATCTATTTGGTGTGGGTTTGCTTCCCCATAAGGAGAGGCGAATTACGAAGGCAGTGGTACCTTCCTAGTGCAATGTTGCTTCATGGTGATGGTTTGGGGTTTGGTGCAGGCGCAAGAAGTAATGAGAATGGTGGTATGAAATCCTCCAAGAATGTTTTGGTAGCTGAAGGGAGTGTTTCTATTCTTGAAGCGGTTGCGTTTGTCGAAGATGGAGGAGGTTGGCAAGGAAATGATGAACAAGGTAACCACCTTGTTTCTGCCTTGAGAATCTTGCCAAATGAGGATATGATTAATGCCATTGATATAGAAGAACAAAGGCTCAAGAATGTTGGTATCCTTTTTGTTTACCTCAATAAGAATTTTATGCCTTCTTGGAAAAAATTTAATGACTAGATTTTGTCTGTTTGAATTTTGAACTTTGAACTTTGGGGTAAGAAATTAGGGTTGTATATTAACAAGTGTACAATGATTAAGAAGGGTTTGTTCTTTAATTGTTTTAGGTAATAGGATGCAAAAGAGGGCTATTGCTAAAATTTTTTGGAATGTGGGTAAATCCCTTTTTAGAGCTCTTCCATGGGATTCTATGGTTCAACCAAATGATGTTATTTTCTTCTCCTCTCCAAGGTGGATAGAGGATTGTGATATTCCCCTTGGTGTCTGGTTTCTTTTGCCCCAGCCATTCAAACCCCTAGGACAAGTTAAAAGTGAAGACACAAAATCCTCGCTGCCTCATATGAATGCAGGAGTGCTTGTATCTTTGGATGTCTCTAAGGAGTGTCCAGAAAATATTGTCTTCCCAATGCAAGGCAAAGAGATCTATGGTAAAATTAATGGGTTAGGAGGCCTCGACTCTTGTTTCTTTTGTAAAAAAGATGGGCGTGTTAGAATGAACTGCCCTATTCTTCCAAGTAAGAAAAACCATGTTGAAGGAAATACTACAAATAAAGTGGTTGATAAAAATTCAAACTATTGGTTCAAAATAACTACAAACCAACACCCTAAAACATTTCACAATCACCTAGGCTAGGGGTATCATCAAGGCAATTGGGAAGAGGTTTGTCAACAAGTTTAGGGCAATTTTGGCCAACTTACAGGAGTGGGTAGGCTCCTCTACACTTCAAGCTTAGCTAGGCTCTGGAGGGATATTCCAAGGGGTATACCTTAACAGGTATTGAGCTCAAACAAGATGAACAACTAAAAACCAAAGAACAGCCAAACCCATCCCGTTATCTTGATCCCAAAACTGTCACTGAACCAAGAACAACTAGCTGCCATAAAACCCCTATATAGTTGATATAACTGTGCATGCATAATCCACATGAAATAGATTCATTTTATATTCACTTGAGATAATTCCTTGTTTATACTGATAGTTAAGGATGCACAGAAATAATGGTTCTTCACCTAAACCACTAGTTAATGTTTTTGTTTGTTTAAAATGATGTGAGGTTGATAGAAATGGCTTCAAACCGGTGCCTAATCTATGGGCAACAGAGTCACAGTTCATTAAGAAAACAACAAACTAAAACCAAAAGAACAATGAGCTATGTATTTGCATACACCATAGAATATGAGATCTTGAAACAAAACATACTTAGTAATCCAAAACATAACTACATATACCCATATATACCATGAGAGATTATTACAAAGCTTGCAATATTTTCATAATGCTGTCACATTCATCTGACCCAGTATTACATTTGTACCATCAAACATGGCAAAGGAAAATACCCAACTGCGACTGAGAAATCTTCCTGGATACATACCTAATGACCTGGAGACATTCTACAACAAAAACTATATACAATATCAACTCCTTTGACTTCACGGGTCTACACTCCTTAATGAGTTGAAGTGGCGTTTCAATGGTTGCCCTACAACTTTCTACACATGTAGCTGTCTTTTGGAGACCACACACAAAAAACCAACCTATTTTGAAATGAGTTTCAATCTTCTATTTATATCCTTTGCAGCTCGGATCTGATGGAAAAATGGGAGGGAAAACCCCAACAACTCTACCTATTGCCATAAAAACTTCAAATTCAAACTACCCATTTCACATTAATGGCGATCCAGAGAGTTGGCGGTGCTTTTTCCTGTGTTTCTGGGTGTTTTTGGCTGGTGGTAGGACGGCAGGGGAACTTGGCACCCAAGAACTTTTGGAAAAACTTCCAAAGTTCCGATGGGTCCCGAAGTCCCGTCAGAACCAAAAGTGGTGAAGGTCCAAAATGAAAGTTTGACCTAAAACTACATAAAATACTTAGCCATTTTCTCAATAAATTACTTTCAAATATGATTTCTCGCACCTTCAAATTCGACTTGAAAATTCAACGGGTCCGAAAAGATTTCGGACTTTGAAGATCTTTTGTTGACGGGGAATGGGGTCGCGGAGGGACCCAAAACTTTTGGAAAAAGTTCAAAAGTTCTGATGGATCCCGAAGTCCCGCAGGAACCAAAGGGGCAGAAAAAGAAAAAAGAATCGGCAATATATACATAAAATAAACATTTAAGTTTACCTTTCTTATACTTTAAGTCATATTTTATGTATATAATATCAGGATGTTTGAGAGTGGTTTCGGATCCATAAGAGTTAAACTGTAGATTCTAGAATTTGGAGGATCACTCAGATTTTAGACTTAGCTAGATTTTCAGGGTTTCAGGGTTTTGGACTTAGCCAAATTCAGGGGTTCAACAATATGCATCAGGGTAAAGGCACAGGGACCTCTTAGGAAAATTTTGAGGAATTTGACAAGACCTTGCAAATATGAGGCTTGGAAAATCTGGGTGCCAACACAAACAAGGTTGATTCCTCATCTTTGTTTCCTATTGTTGATTTTGATAATGTAAATGGAGATATGATACCATTTGATTTTAATGATAGTCTTGAGTGCATATGAAAGGATAACTAGGATAACTCTGGTTTAAATTTTGTATTGCTTGATGAATCTTTGAAAAGGAAATTCTCTCTTGACCCTTCTATTTTAGGTTTTTACTAGAATGCCCCTAAGATGATTGATAAAGTCTCCAAACAGCCTTTTGCAAAAAGACTCAAGCATTTTGTTGAAGATTTAGATAAGGAAGAGTCTAAGCCAATGATGTGTGATGATGAGAGATTCCTAATGAAGCCTCAACTGATGCTTGTATTAATGATGGTCCTAAAAGTGGGGTTAAGCTTCAACCTAGCTTTGAAAATTTATGTAGAGGAAAGGGGAGTCCCTCCATTCAGTAGTTTTCTTTTATCTGATGATTTTATTTAAATTTTGTATTGCTTGATCAATCTTTGAAAAGGAAATTCTCTCTTGACCCTTCTATTTTAGGTTTTTGCTAGAATGCCCCTAAGATGATTGATAAAGTCTCCAAACAGCCTTTTGCAAAAAGACTCAAGCATTTTGTTGAAGATTTAGATAAGGAAGAGTCTAAGCCAATGATGTGTGATGATGAGATTCCTAATGAAGCCTCAACTGTTGCTTGTATTAATGATGGTCCTAAAAGTGGGGTTAAGCTTCAACCTAGCTTTGAAAATTTATGTAGAGGAAAGGGGAGTCCCTCCATTCAGTAGTTTTCTTTTATCTGATGATTTTAATGAAAATAGTTAGCTGGAATGTGAGAGAGGTGGAGGCCTATGAGAGAAGATTTGCTATTAGATCCTTTTGTAATTATGTGAAGGATTTGGATGTCTTGTGTTTACAAGAAGTTAAATCTATTGGTTTTTCCTTGGATTGTGACTTGAAATTTATTTGGCCTAGTTCGGTCTTCTTTGCTTCTAATCACACTAAAGGAAGAGTTGGAACTGTTATTTTTGACAAACAAGTTGGCAGGTTATGTGATTGATAATGGCTTTTCTCCTTGTTCTAGGGTTGCTTGGATAAGATTTTCTATAAATGCTAAAGAGTTTGGGATATGCTCTATTTATGCCCCTAATGATTACAAGATTGTTAGAATCTTGAAAAAGAATATAACCCGGAATCAAATTGAAAGAGCTAGAATCAATAAACTGTAATGCAAAAGAAATGAACAGCATAACAGTATGTGATGTCCCCTTTTAGGATTTCCCTGATCTCTTAAACTGCACACAAGAATAACTACTAGAAAGGGACATTAGTACTATTAAAGATGAATTTAGTGATGAAATCAATACATCATAATCATAATCAATGACAATGAACAAGAATGTAATGTTACTTGTCTATACGTATATTCAAATCCTGCAATCAAAGACATTAACACATATACAAGTATATTTATTCTTTCATGATCATTAGGGTTAGCAACATCATGATCATAATCAATAATAATGAATAAGTACATAGATCTAAATGTATTTCCTCATACTTATACTTTAACCATGTTTAGGCCTCATGATATACTTCGGGAATGGTGATTGCCGTGCTTGGTCGTTAATCTAACCTAATCATTAACCCTAGCGGAGACGGGTATATACTAGTTAAGGCGCTGGATAAGAATGTTCCACTGCCATAGGCCCAAGGGTTTCATGCTACACCCGGCAATACTTCACCACTTGAAAGTCACCTACCGTGTAAGACTTATTAATAATAATAATAATAATAAACCACCCTTCCCTAAAGACCCAAACGTCCTCATAGGGCGAAAGACAAGATTAATGACGCGGCAATGTCACACTCATTCCCTCGTATATCGTGAGTATAACTATGTAAGGTTAGAGAGTGTAAGAGACCCTTCTACTAATGACTGAAATATTTTCCTCATGATTCACATCAAGATGAAAACCAAAATGCCAAATAACATCATTAAACATATAAGAGATTGAACACCTAAACACATTATATTATTGAAGCCTTCAAATGAAATACATATGATTGTTCAATGGCTGGAAATGATATCAGAATATCTCTATTTTATATCAGTCCTTATTTCAATTAAGAAATAGCATCAAAACCCTAACCAAGCCCTAGTTTATTATTGCCAAATGATGGAATGATGTTCCCAGCTCAATATAAATGGATTGTTGACTTCTAATAAGTCTGAAACCTCTTCTTTATCTGCTGTTACAAATCAGCCAACACTATGATATGAATTTTCATCAAAATCTCCTCAATTATCAAATCGATAGGGTTGAACAAGCCTCCAAAAGACTTGAAACATCAAATGCCTTCAACCTGATATGAAATCTACTTCTGAATCAGACTTTATCAGACCTCCAGTTCACTGTAGCAGACCTGTACCCTGCTGGTTTGTGCCCAGATTTCATAAAATATCAAATTGTCTCCTCCAAATGCAAGCGATGGGTCTCTAAGAAAAGCCTTGTACTATCATCCAATCATGCAAATGTGATTATAAAAACCCTGTATAACAATTTATCAGCTGGCTGGAATGAAAAATCAGTCAATATAACCATGCCATAAACTCCATAATTCACCAATCAACTACCTTGGTTGAAATTCATTATGACCAAGGGTTTTAATATCAATCAACTTCACTCCAAATCACTCAAACAACCTACAAAATTAAGCTCAATGGTGAATATTTGAATAATATCACCTCACATAAAGTATGGGGTCATCACCATACAAATACAAGGGGTCATCACCTTGCAAAATGACATGAAAATCGGAATTCTCAGTCAAAACAATAGAATAAGAAACATACCAATACATCAATAGTTGCCAATCGAAGTCCAAGAGCTCTATTTATCTTCTCCATGGATAGGCGTCCCTCTTCTTTGGCATTTTGGAATGTAGCTTGAGTTCCACCAATGAAGAACAAGAGTCTTGAAACATTTTAAATGAATTGCTCATACAAACTCAATCATTTAAAATCAATCTTTAATTGTTTTAAATGAATCGTAACTACTCCCATATGAATCGGTCCCTCTTGCATAGGCGGTTGGAAATGCTTTTGCAAACAAGCATTTAAAATCCTTCATTGAGCATTTAAAATCTTTTTCTCATATCAATCGATTCTTCTTGGCTTGGGCGAATTCCTTGGAGTTGGCATTGGATATTAAATTTTCTTCATTTGTTTTGATCGCTCCAACTCAATCCTTGAGCAATTGCATTTAAAAACAATTGCTAGCATTTAAAATTGTCTTTCAGCCTTGGCCGTCGATTCCTTGGTTGGCATTATTTATTTAATAATTCAAATGCTTTATTTTAAATACTTATCATTGGATCAATTGACCCTCATAGCCATTGGCTCTCCATACAATGAACAATTACAAATTTGAATGCATTTACCTTGGTTAATACCTTCATGGAGCCATTGGAAAACAATTTGAATCATAATCCAATGTGTTATCATATCATGCTAGTCGATCCATCTTGGGTAGCCGTTTGGAGTATTGAAAACCTCTTCTTCATTAGCTTGGACCTATAACAAATGTGTTACCAATTCCATTTCATAAAATAGGTCCCACCTAGAGCCATACTTCACCCATCGATTTGGCACAATGAACAATGTGATTCCATCATAGATATTGGACAAATGCAATTAAAGATTCCATTTGCCATTATTCACATAATAAAACTCAAGCAAAATACTAGTTGAGCCACTCCGGTTCTCCATGTATAGACATAAACCAACTTTCCAATTCTCCATGTATAGAAACAAGCTCAAACTAGAAAATATAACTTAGCTCAGAATGGGGACATTACAAGTCCTTCCACCCCAAGATTGCTTGCCCCAAGCAAACAAGGTGCTAAATGAAAATCAATGGATACCAGGATCCCAAACCCATCTAACCTGTCCATACAAACTCACACATACCATCTCAAATATGTTGATGAAGGAGATCCTGGGACCGCTTCCACTGTCACACAATGATGCAAATACATCCATATCAATATAGGTGCCAATCATGAAGATGTGAGTGCCAAACACAATTGTATCCATCCCTCTTGTTTCGTTGTCATAAATCATAACAACGGTATGCAATCTGAAGATATCATCCAAAATGATATAAAATATACCATCCCAAGTATATGAACCATTACTATTCCAAACCATATACTCCCATATGAAACTCTCATCGATATGAAACTGTGTCAACGGAATGGTTTGACCTAGCTCATCAAAAGGAACCAATGAACTTTGCAAATCTGAATTACCTCCATCTTCATTGTCACACACCTGTATGTCATCAATGGCTGGCCCATGATGATCAAATATAGCTGATTGTCTCATTGTTTTTATCATTTCAAGATGTTGTTTTGCTTGACCAGCAACAAGCTTAGCTTTCCTTGATCTCTCTAGCCACATGTCACACATTTCTTGTGTCTTTTTCACATCTTCATAGGTCTGATATACAAAATCAGATTGTATAATGCCCTATTTTTCAACAAAATTACCAAATCCAACACTCCAATCTTGTATGCCATCATTAGTAGACCATGAATAACTATCATCCAAAGGTGTTAGCATGTCAAACTCATGAAAATGCAAAGCCATACGATTACTGTCCTCAAACAAATCAGGTATGATATCATGCCAATCAATAGAATTGTTATCCATCTCAAAAATCAAATGCTTACCATCAAATGCTGGTTCCAAACAATTCTCTTTGCATGCATCATATATGCCCTCATGAAACAAATCATGACCTATAGCAATCACAGATTTGGCTGTCATTTGATGAGGCAAAGTATATTTGAGGGCTCTCATAACAATTTGTTTCCCATTATATAGGAAACTCAACTCCATAGCTTGTAAGTCTTGAGTGATCCTTTGTAGTGAGTGTAGCCATTGCATACCAAGTACAATCTCATTGTCCTTCAAATCAAGTACATAAAAATCATCACAAAGAGTATACTCACCAAATATAACACTAAGCTTGCTCACCTTCTTCTTACAAGGAATAGTGAGTCCTCCCGCTATAGACAGATCAAAGCCCTCAAAGCCATCACAAAGCAATCCTCTTTTGTTGAACAAACCCTCATCAATGAAGTTATGTGAAGCTCCACTATCAAGAAGTGCCAAGACTTCGCAACCAAACAAAGTACTTTCAAAGATGAATGGATTGTACTTTGAAGCTCCTGAAAGATATGCAATCCTAGAACTTTTGTTATCATCACTTCTAAGTTCTAGTGTTGGCTGTCCATCATCATCATCCTCATCAAGTACCTCTATGTAGTGCACCTTGCCTTTGCCAAGGCACCTATGACCAATCTCCCAAGGTTGCTTGCAATCAAAGCATAGTTTCTTCCTTCTCAACTCATCTCTTTCTTCATACCTCATCTTTGATGTAGTACCTTTGTCATTTCTTTTGGGAGTGGGCTGCTCTTGGGATTTCTGATTTGCAACTTCATCTTTGAAGCTCTTCTTTTGAGGTGTGTATGTAGGAATGATATCCAAATCAAGTGCAAGATCAATAGCCTCATCAAGTGTGCTTGGCCTATGAACCTTGACCAATCCTTTGATCCTATTATTCAACCCTTCAACAAACAACATTGTGATTCTTCTATCGAACATGTCAGGTACCATGACTGCAATCTTTTGAAATTCATTCACATATGCCTCCACTCTACCACTTTGTTTCAACTATGCAAGCTCACAGTAGTAGACCTCCACATCTTTTCTATCAAACCTGTTAATGAGTTTTTGAACAAACTCATCATATGAAGTAATCCTGTTGTGATGTTGAGACACAAGTCCATAATGCCACCATTCATATGCCAAACCCTCCAAGTGCATAGTAGCAAAGTGTATAGCCTTTTCTTCACTCATGGGCTTGAGTGTGAGAAAAGTGTCCAATTTGTTCACCCAAGCTCTAGCACTCATTTTACCACTGCCATCAAAACTAGGAAGACGAATCTTTTCCATTGCCTCCTTGTACTCTTTTGGTTGTGTTGGCCTTGCTCTTCTTTGTCTTTGTTGATACCCACGTCCTCTTTGTTTTTGCTGCTTATGGTTTATGAAATTATTGAGGCTTACTCTATTTCGAACACGATCAGGAAGTGCATCATATTCATCAATCCAAGCTGTCCAATCATCAACTTCTTCATCTTCATACTCCAACTCCTCAATTACCTCTTCTTCTCTAAGAAAGAAAGTAGGCTGCATAGGTCTCTCCACCGTTGGTGTACGTGTTCTCCTTGTTCTTTGTGATCCTGCAACACTATCTACATCATCTTGATTAACTCTATAATTATTGATCCTGTTACCCGTCAAAATATGACATAGCCTATCAATGCTTCGCTGAATGTTTATATTTGTTTGTTGCTGACCATCTGCCATTCTCCTTTGATTATCAATTATCTCTCTAAGCATTGGATCCATTTCATCATGTGGATTATCTCGTCTCCTATCACCCATTGTTTCTGCTCTTCTTCTATAATGATATGGTAATGGATCAATTGTACTCATCACCCATAGGCTAGCAGGAATATGGCTCTGATACCACTGTAAGAGACCCTTCTACTAATGACTGAAATACTTTCCTCACGATTCACATCAAGATGAAAACCAAAATGCCAAATAACATCATTAAACATATAAGAGATTGAACACCTAAACACATTATATTATTGAAGCCTTCAAATGAAATACATATGATTGTTCAATGGCTGGAAATGATATCAGAATATCTCTATTTTATATCAGTCCTTATTTCAATTAAGAAATAGCATCAAAACCCTAACCAAGCCCTAGTTTATTATTGCCAAATGATGGAATAATGTTCCCAGCTCAATATAAATGGATTGTTGACTTCTAATAAGTCTAAAACCTCTTCTTTATCTGCTGTTACAAATTATCAGACTGCTGTTACAACTCAACCAACACTATGATATGAATTTTCATCAAAATCTCCTCAATTATCAAATCGATAGGGCTGGACAAGCCTCCAAAAGACTTGAAACATCAAATGCCTTCAACCTGATATGAAATCTACTTCTGAATCAGACTTTATCAGACCTCCAGTTCACTGTAGCAGACATGTACCCTGCTAGTTTGTGCCCATATTTCATAAAATATCAAATTGTCTCCTCCAAATGCAAGCGATGGGTCTCTAGGTATGTCAAAAGCCTTGTACTATCATCCAATCATGCAAATGTGATCATAAAAACCCTGTATAACAATTTATCAGCTGGCTGGAATGAAAAATCAGTCAATATAACCATGCCATAAACTCCACAATTCACTAATCAACTACCTTGGTTGAACTCCATTATGACCAAGGGTTTTAATATCAGTCAACTTCACTCCAAATCACTCAAACAACCTGCAAAATTAAGCTCAATGGTGAATATTTGAATAATATCACCTCACATAAAGTATGGGGTCATCACCATACAAACACAAGGGGTCATCACCTTGCAAAATGACATGAAAATTGGAATTCTCAGTCAAAACAATAGAATAAGAAACATACCAATACATCAATAGTTGCCAATTGAAGTCCAAGAGCTCTATTTATCTTCTCCATGGATAGGCGTCCCTCTTCTTTGGCATTTTGGAATGTAGCTTGAGTTCCACCAATGAAGAACAAGAGTCTTGAAACATTTTAAATGAATTGCTCATACAAACTCAATCATTTAAAATCAATCTTCACTTATTTTAAATGAATTATAACTACTCCCATATGAATCGATCCCTATTGCATAGGCGGCTAGAAATGCTTTTGCAAACAAGCATTTAAAATCCTTCATTGAGCATTTAAAACCCTTTTCTCATATCAATCGATTCTTCTTGGCTTGGGCGAATGCCTTGGAGTTGGCATTGGATATTAAATTTTCTTCATTTGTTTTGATCGCTCCAACTCAATCCTTGAGCGATTGCATTTAAAAAACAATTGCTAGCATTTAAAATTGTCTTTCAGCCTTGGCCATTGATTCCGTGGTTGGCATTATTTATTTAATAATTCAAATGCTTTATTTTAAATACTTTTCATTGGATCGATTGACCCTCATAGCCGTTGGCTCTCCATACAATGAACAATTACAAATTTGAATGCATTTACCTTGGGCGAATACCTTCATGGAGCCATTGGGAAACAATTTGAATCATAATCCAATGTGTTATCATATCATGCTAGTCGATCCATCTTGGGTAGCCATCTGGAGTATTGAAAACCTCTTCTTCATTAGCTTGGACCTATATGAAATATCCCTGATGGATATTGTTCAAACACTTGTTATTCCATTCACCAGTAGAGTATATCTCAGAATTTTTTTCCAGATTATAGATTGGAAAGAGATCATTCAAATTAAAGATTTGAATGATGAGAGTACAAGTAGATATCTCAGTCTTATGAATTGAAAATTACAATCTGGAAAATACAGATGATAATATTGCAAATTCTTGTCTAATGTTGCTGTTACAGAACAGAGGTAATTGTATGTATCTTATCAAGTATTTAAGTTTCCATGTAGGACTTCTCAAGCGGCTTATCTTGGAATAAAACACAGATGTTATCTTTCAACAATAAACAATGATATCTACAACCTTTCAATATGATATATAAACTTCAAGATATATTGATCACTAGTTGTTTAGATAACAATGTCACTATTCATGTCCATTGCTAGCAAATCAAGCTTCCTGTATGATAGTCGATACTGATGAATTTGACAAATGATGACAAATGACAAATGACGAAGCTTAGTCCCCACACAGTCTTCTTCATATATTCAGAAATATGACAAATCTCTCTCTACAGCTGCGGCAGACATATAAAGAAATCTGAAGTTTATTCCCACGATGTTCAAAGTCCCCCGCAAGCTATGATGCCGAAGTCCAAGTGAAGTCCATGATCTCAACTCCTCACGCGCTGACTTCTATATGAACTAAAACCACGAATCTCCTGATCGGGACCTGCGAATTCAATTATATAACTTGCATCTTTCACTTTATTCGCTATTGCCGATATTAGGAAGAGACTTCGACTTTCCTACTTTTGTGTATCTCCACGCAGATCCTTCAAGCTTTAATCTATATTCTTCATACTTGTATTACATTCGATGCCAAAGAATGACAACTTTCCCTGAAACGCTGAACACATGTGCTGACTTCTGTGTTGTCGATGTCCTCTACTAAGCCAATGTGATATCTTCAACAATGCTCCTCTCTTAGACCAATACGCCACCCTTTACAATATGCCACTCTGGAAATGCAAGCCTTATCTTTCTAATGAAAATAGACCCACGAATTACTTGCTACGCTGGTTGAGTGCCACAATTTCAAGGAAATACAAAAACTATTCTCTATATAAGCTGCATTGGTTCTTGGAGGGCCCACATTCCACTAATTTAATCTGCAGAAATTTGTCAGAAATTGTTTCCTGGAATGCAACAGTTATGAATAGGATATTCAATTAGAAATCCACATAAACTTCAAACACCATACTCATATATATATCGATTAACATAGACAAATTTATATTGCTTTAGCAATCAATAAATTTGTAAAAAAACCCTCTGCATAAAATAGTATCATCAAATCTGTGTCAAGATGGTCTCAGACCAATTATTGGAATCCCAAATACAATGAAGCTCAGCTGAGAAACCTGGATGATTTCTCCTCAATTATTCAGCAAATGCAAAGAAATCTCTCTTTGACATTGACTGGATACAACACAAAGTCATAGACTCAAACTGAAAACCAAGACATAAGCATCTGAAAAAGCATGCTCAACTATGACTCTCAGGCTTCCTTTTAAAGCCATTACATCAATTAGGCCCAGCCTAATTTTATTAAATGCAAGTTTATGTGTACACTTAACAATATTAAATCCTTGCACTTGAACTTTTTAAATCCTTGTTCATAACACTTTTTTAATAAAGTGTTGTAATACCAACTTAAGTAAAATAAAATATTAATTTTATAAAGTAAATAAAAATACTTTACAAAATTAATTTACAATTATAATATTTAAGTTACTTAAAAGTGGGGACATGACACTATAACAAATGTGTTACCAATTCCATTTCATAAAATAGGTCCCACCTGGAGCCATACTTCACCCATCGATTTGGCACAATGAACAATGTGATTCCATCATAGATATTGGACAAATGCAATTAAAGATTCCATTTGTCATTATTCACATAATAAAACTCAAGCAAAATACTAGTTGAGCCAACATTCTGGTTCTCCATGTATAGACATAAACCCACTTTCCGGTTCTCCATGTATAGAAACAAGCTCAAACTAGAAAATATAACTTAGCTCAGAATGGGGACATTACAGAGAGATCGTACCGATATGATATTTGTCTTCTCGAATAATTTGAGGTATTGGGGACATTACAGAGAGATCGTACCGATATGATATTTGTCTTCTCGAATAATTTGAGGTATTTTAGTGATCCTATGGATCATGAAGATAATACTTTCTTATGAATATTGTTCCGTCAATGGGAACTAGATAATACTTTCTTATGAATATTGTTCCTTCAATGGGAACCAGACAATACTCCACCCTTATTGGATGGATATATATATATGGCAATATGTTGCCTCTAGTATATTAGATTTGTCACAATATATATGCATGCATTCATTGACTAAGTTGCTGATAATAATGCTGATATGATAAGATGAACAATGCTGATATGAATACCTTATAAAATTGGAGCTGAATGATAATATGTTGCTGCTTGGAATAACTGATATAATTGCAGATATGAGAAATTGCTCAATGCTATTAGATCACTGCTGCATATATACGGAATATCAATTGATTAGGCTAATGAGATCCTTCGTTGTTTGTGTTTACTTGTTGATTGCTGTTGTAGGAGAATATGAACTTCCTAGATTGATTGATACTTGATCAGATTGAGTGATGTTTGATGGATGTGAGATGATAATATTTGAAATGCTTACTGCCAATTGATGAGTTGCTGAGGTGATTCCTGATTCACTGCTGCTTGATTGATAAATGATACTTGATCACGTGTTCGATGATGCTGAGATATATATATTAATGTCACTTGGACTGTGCTGTATTGTGATTGACCTTTCTGCTGTTTATATATATAAGAATACATATTAAACTCTGCTTGCTGATGATGGATTGATCAATTGGTATTTTGTATTGCTGATTCAGTGATGATTAGACTCTTATATTTGATCTGTATTTGATGTTGAGAATGAGATGATTGCATGATTGATCGATGATGATGAGATGATGTTCCATACATAGAAGCAAAAATCGGATTTAAATCGCGATTTTTAATAAAAATCGCGAATCGGGAAGTTTCCCGATTTAAACACCTATTTAAATCGCGAATGGAAAAAATCGGGCTTTTTAGGGTTTCTGTATACGCGAGTTTTTTTTGACTTGCTGGACGGCTGCATATTATGTTTATAAAATTTGTAACTAGCACCTGCACCAACGAATTTTGATAGGAACAACCGACGAATTTATAAATTGATAGGAGGTTCAATAGGAACAACCGACGAATTTAGAAAATTGTCCTGCATGAAATTTTTTACGGCGTGAGACAATTTTGCGAGCGATAGAATTTTTTGTCCTGCATGAAATTTTTTACGACGTGAGACAATTTTGCGCGGTAGAATTTTTCGGCGTGAATTTTTTTTACGCCTGAGACAACTGCGAGCACTATAATGCTCACATATAAAAGCCTATCAGCTAATTAATTTAAAATTAAAATTATTATTAATATAATGTTAAATTTGCATTAAACAAAACCTAGCCGCACTTTTATGTTTATAAATTTTATAATTAATTTAAAATTATTAATATTTAATTTACCTAGCCGCGCTTTATATTTATAAATTTTATAATTAATTTAAATTATTAATATTTAATTTAATTATTGCTTATGTTTTTATTAGATTTTAATGAGTTATTGATGAATTTAATTTTTTAAAAGGTTTTATAATAATTTTTATGTTTTTATTAAATTTTATAATTAATTTAAAATTATTAATATTTAATTTTAATTATGGCTTAGTTTTTATTAGATTTTAATATGAGTTATTGACAAATTTAATTTTTAAAAGGTTTTATAATAAATTTTATAATTAATTTAAAATTATTAATATTTAATTTAAGTAGTGTTTAGGTTTTTTATTAGATTTTAATGAGTTAATGATAATTTTTTTTTTTTTAAGACTTTATAATAAATTTTATATTTATTAAATTTTATAATTAATATAATAATATTATATATTAATAATATAATATTTATATTATTAATAATATAAAGATTATCAATCAAAAAATAATATAAAGATTAAATAATATATTATTTATATTATTAATATATTTTAATAATAATATTATTTATATAATATATTATTAATATTTATAATATAATATTTATATCATTAACCCTTGAAAATTTAAAAAACAACAGGTTTTCCTCTTTTTAACTTTTTTAAAGCTATTTTTTACATTTTTTGCAAATCCGATTTTTTCGTGATTTTTTCACGATTTTTGAATAAATCTTATACTTTTCATTTGCCGATTTTATCTCCAAACGATTTTAAATATAATAATATAGTATAAATATTATTATATTTATATATTATATTATTAATAGTTATATTTTATAATATTAAAAATTAAAATATTCTAATATAATATTATTAATATATAATATATTTAGCCGATAGGCTTTTATATGTGAGCATTATAGTGCTCGGAATTGTCTCGCGTCGGAAATTTTTTTAAACTCGTCCTTATCGGCCTATTCCTTGAACCTCCTATGGGTGCAAGTGCTAGTATTAATACTTGTTATTCTATTATAATATATTAGAATATATTAATTTTTAATATTATAAAATATAATTATTAATAATATAATATAATTATTAATAATATAATATATAAATATAATAATATTTATAATATAATTTTTATGTTATTAATATTTATTATTCTGTTATAAATTTATAATATTTATATAATTAATTATATATATATATATATTGCATTTTTGTACTTTTTTGGAAATCCTATTTTTTCCCGATCTTTTCCCGATTTTTTCACGATTTTTTGAAAAAGTTTTATACTTTTGGTTTGCCGATTTTATCTCTAAACGATTTTTGCTTCCTTGGAACTTCCATATATATATATATAGTTCTTTTCCACTCTGCATATATATATTTCTTCGATCTGCTTTTAGATGGTTGATTGTTGTGTATATATGATTCGCTGATGTTTTCTTTTGACTATATATTCCTTACGACCCCGATCTGATTTTTGAATGATCTGATATTATTCTAGAATGATCTGATATTATTCTATATTGATGATTCCATGGTATTTATTTCTGTTCTGTCTTCATCATAGTTCCGAGACTCGGACTCGGCGCAGACTCGGCGAGGGTCACTCGGCTCCAGACTCGGGACTCGGCGCAGACTCGACACAGACTCGGCAAAGTGAAAAACCCAAGAAATTTAGATATTTTTAAGGATTTAAAACTTGTTTCATGCACCCTTTATAAAATAAACCTTAAAGACACAATAACATCATCAAATAGAAGCTAATTTGATCACATACTCAAGTATACATCGATCAGATAAGGATACACGCAAATTGTAGCTAAGCTGCTGAAGGAAATAGCACACTTAGATATATAAATATAGTCAAATGTATACAAAACTCATGGAATATGAAATCCATGACATCAAATGTTCCAAACAAATATGAAATATCAAAACAATAACTAGAAGTCTATGGTTCAGAGGAGCTTGCATCCTTCGCCTTCCTACGAAGGCGTAAATGGTAGGTCTTCAATCATGCCAAAATTGACGAGTCAACAAAAACTCGGCAAATCAATAGGATCTATCTCATCCAAGTCAATAGGATCCAGTGATTTGTCCTCTACTCTTTTTGTGTGAAACTAAAACCCTGAATTTGACAAAGTCTGAAACCCTGAAACCCTAAAAAATTGGTTAAGTCTGAAATCTAATGGGTCCTCCAAAATCTAGAATCTGCATGTTAAATCCCATGGATCCGGAACCTATCTCAAACATCCTGACGGTATATTTCAAAATATTTAAAGTATAAGAAATATATTTTGAAATATACTGTCAAAGTGTTCCTGATTTTTTCACTTTTTTTCTAGCCGAGTCTCATGCTCAAGACTCGCGAGTTTCCGGCGAGTTTGGCGAGTTTTTGAAAACCGGCGAGTTTTGGCGAGTTTCTAGCCGGGTCCGGGTCCGAGTCCCCAGGACTCGCCATGGCATGCTCAGCTCGCGACTCGCCGAGTTTTGGCGAGTTTCAGAACTATGGTCTTCATTGATTCGATGATGATAGCTGATGATAACCTTCCAATGCCCACCGATCTCTTCTTATACCTTTGACTGGTTGCATTCTCATCAATAGTCGCCACCTGTAGTTATTATTAATTCATATTCTTCTAACACAGCAGCGCCGCCTTTATCTTGGGTTAGTTGTTTGTCTAGGTTCTTCAGATCCTTAATCGCTTTCCTTAGTATTGTTTATTATTGATTTTCTTAGTAATTATTATCATTCATATGAATAGTCGGCCAGAAATTAGCATGACAGCCTCCTTAATAATATTTTATTATAATATTTAAATTTATAATATTTAATTTATAATAATTATTTTATAATCTTTAATTTATAATATTTATTTATATTTATATATTATAATTATTTAAATTATTAATATTTATATTATAATTTTAAATAAATATTCTCTATTATATTCGATTAATAATATTTAATAATCGAGCCAATATAGAGACATGACACAGTACTATGAGAGAATAATGTAAATGCTCTAATGGCATAATAGCATTATGAGTGAACTATAGCTCCAACCTTCTTACAAAATGAAGAGACATACCTTGCTTATAAAGACAAGGTTGAGAGATAAGAAGTTGTAGTCATGTGACAAGTGTCATATCCCTATTACATGTGACAACTAGAGGTCAAGATGCCAACTAGTTGATGTGTACGATATGACAACTATAAGACAACTATCAACAACTAGAAATATCTAGAAATATCTAGAAGGCTCACTAAGTCAACTTAACATGTGAATATGTGTGTGAATATTATTTAACTAATAAATAGTTAAATAATATGAATTATCTACACAAGGGAAAAAACTAGTTAGGTAATATCCCTATTTACACTAACACCCCCCCTTAAGTGCAACTTAGGGAGAAGCTAACTAAAGCAAGAATGCAAAATGCAAGAATGGGTCCCGGCTACAAGGCCATGTTAGGTACCCATGTACAAAAAATCTCTCACAAACGGAGAAAACGAGAAAACCCAGTGGGAAAAAACTCCTCCCCAAAAGAGAGAATAAAGAGGACTAAAAGACCCCGCCTGAAGTGGACACTTGCCGCACCCCCAGCAAAGCTCGCAAATGAAGGAACTTGCTCTTAGTGAAGGGTTTGGTTAGATCAATGATTTGCTCATAAATCGGCTCCCGAATGAAGTGCATATGAATCTCAATGTGTTTGGTCCACTAATGGTGGACCGGATTACGAGATATTTGAATCGCACTCTAATTGTCACAAAATATGACTGTAGACTTCCAGAAGGGAATACCAAACTCAGTGAGAATATTTTGAAGCCAAATAGCCTCAGTAGTAGCATTAACTGCTCCTCAATACTCAGCCTCTGTAGATGAAAGAGCAATAGCAGACTGCTTCTTGCTCGACCAAGAAACTAGACCAAAACCAAGAGAGAAGCAATACCCTGAAGTAGACTTGCGATCCTGAGAATCGCTTGCCCAATCTGAATCTGTTTCCCACCAAGTCAATATCCATGCCAACTGCATAATGAATCACATAACTGTGAGTGCCCTGTACATAGTGAAGAATCCGCTTAGCTGCCTTCCAATGCAGCTCATGTGGCTCCTGCATGAACCAAGAGACCATGCCCACGGCATATGAAATGTCTGGCCTCATATGAGTCAAATAGATGAGACTCCCAACAAGCTGTCGGTATAAAGTGCCATCCACCAAAGGCGAAGAACACTTAGCCTCAAGCTTGACTCCTAACAAAAATGGAGTCAGTGCAGGCTTACAATTAGCCATGTGAAATCTAGAGAGCATGTCAAGTGCATACTTGGGCTGTGAAAGGAAGATACTCGACGAAAACTGAGTGATCTCAATCCCCAAGAAGTAATGTAGAAGGCCCAAGTCTGACATCAGAAATCGATCATGAAGGGCAGTTTTCACTGCCTTGATGGTGGATGAGGAACTCCCTGTGATAACAAGTCATCAACATAGAGAACAAGGAGTGTGAGAGTATCATCCTGCTGCAGAATATACACATTTAGATCAAAATGGCATCGTGAAAACCCAACTATCAGAAGGAAGGAGTCCATCTTGGCATACCAAGCCCTAGGGGCCTGTTTGAGGCCATAGAGAGACTTCCGAAGATGGCAAACAAGTGAAGGACCCTAAATGAACCCCTGTGGTTGCTCCATGTATATCTCCTCCTGAAGGTCTCCATGAAGAAAGGCACTCTTCACATCCATCTGATGAACTTCCCAACGATGGAATGCAGCAATGGCAAGAACAAGTCAGATGGAAGTCATCTTGGCCACTGGCGCAAAAGTCTCAGAGTAGTCAATCCCAAGAACCTAGGAGAATCCTTTCGTGACCAGACGAGCCTTATGCTTATCAACCAACCCATCTGCAGCAAATTTTGTTCGATAGATCCACTTGCATCGAACAAGTTTCCTTCCCTTAGGAAGGGGGACTAAATCCCAAGTGTGGTTCCTCTCCAAGGAACTGAACTCTTCTTGCATAGCAGCATCCCACTCGGGGATACCTAAAGCTTCTCGAAAGGACTGTGGATTGGAAGCTGTGGCAAGGAAGAGATGTGGAGCTTTCTCAAACTGTGACCTTGTTCTTCTATCATCTAAAGGATCACCAACCCAATCACCTGCTGACTCCAATGTCTGACGAGCCCAAAGAGGCCTGGTAGGAGAATCTGGAGGAGAATCATCAACCTCTAAATGATGACTAGAAGGAGAGGATAAAACCTCATCATCACTGTCGCCATCTAAAGAAGAGGTAGAAGACTCCTCATCAGGATCAGGAGGGTTAGGAGCCTCTGAAGAACTATCATCATGGCACAATGGCTCCAAAGTGATAGTGGATGGAGAAATGATAGGAGGAGAATGGGAAGCATCCTCCTCAAACTGAACACTCCTCTCGATGAATAGCTCATGAGTAGTGGGATGAAGAAGCCTATAGCCTTTGACACCCTTTGGATACCCAACAAATATGCAAGGCTTGCTCTGCGGATCCATAGCCTTGCATTTCTTTGCTAGAATGTGGGCCCATGCAAGAGAACCAAACACCCTTAAGTGATTAACTGTGGGTTTTCGACCGATCCAAGCTTGAAAAGGGGTAACCACCTTGACAGCTCGGTGAGGTACTCGGTTCTGGCTATAACACGCACAATTGATGGCCTCTGCCCAATACTGAGGTGCCAAGGACTTGGAGTGAATCATACAATTGGCCATCTCTTTCAAGGACATGTTCTTTTGCTCTGCAACACCATTCTGTTGTGGAGTATCTAAGGCACAAAACTGCTCAAACCTATGGTTGACATATTCCCCCCATTATCTGTACGCAAAATTTTGATGATCTTCCTTGACTGTTTCTTTGCAAAAGCTTTGAATTCTTGAAAAGACTCAAAGACTTCAATCTTCTATTTGAGAAAATAAACCCAAGTGTATCTGGAAAGATCATCAATGAAAGTCATAACATATCTCGCCCTGCTGAAAGAAGGATGTGGAAATGGACCCATCAAGTCACTATGTACTAACTCCACAAGTTGTGTGGCCCTCCATGCTTTGCCTTTATCAAAATTTTCTTCAGGATGCTTACCAAGAACACAACCTTAGCAAACTCCATTAGAAAACTGAATAGAAGGCAACCCTATGACCATGTCCTGTTGATTGAGCTATTTCAAGTAGCAGTAGTTCAAGTGGCCAAACCACTGATGCCACAAACAACTCACCTCATCTGAGTGAGTGAACAAAGCAAGTGAAGGAGAATCAGGAACAAAGTGAGAAAAGTGATATAGTCTAGACCATAGTTGGAAAACTCGGACTTGCCGCGGACTCGGCAGCCCAAAATAGGACTCGGACTCGGGACTTGGCACGGACTCAAGGAAAAACTCGGCAAGGACTCGGCAAAAAAAAAACCATAGTTTAAAAAAATAAATAAATAAATAAATTAATGCATTTAGAGAACATAAGAGTCTAATTTGATTATCAATTTGTCATAATTCAAAGATTACACGTCATATGATCATCAAACACTCAATAATTGAAATTTCATCATTCATACTCATAGTTTTTTGCAAAGTGCAGTTGTGAAATGAGCTAAAAAAGCAAAAAAAACAAGGTTTTATCTTTTTTTTTAACGTCCCAGTCGCCAACGCGAGTCCTTGGACGGGACTCTCGAGTTCGACCTCCGGACTAGTGCGAGCCCCGTCCAGGGACTCGCCTAGACTCGACTCGCCAGTCCATGGCGAGTCGACTCGTCGAGCTCAGGGACTCGCGAGTCTTGGCGAGTCCAAAGAGTCTGCGAACTATGGTCTAGACTAATGATCGGCCTTCCCCACGGCAACTAAAGACCCACTGTCCATCTCACTGATTACCACTATGTCTGGAGTGAACTCAACCCACTTGCTAGAGCCAGTATGAGTGATCTAATAGATCGATAGGAGATTAGTTGATAACGATGGAACACAAAGAAGATCCTGAAATGTTCCTTCATCCACATAAACAGACCCTCTCCCATGCACCTTAATAGGTGAGTCATCACCCAATAGAATAGATGGCATAGAACATGGCTCCAAGGAGGCAAAACTGTCTTGTGATGAGGCCATGTGATGCGAAGCACTCGAGTCAATGATCCAAGAATCTAGTTGTGAAACAACAACAAGGGCCTTACCCTTTCCTTTGCCCTTACCTTTTCCTTTTTCTATGTCCTTTGAAGAATCTTGTGATGAACTCTGTTTGACTAAATCAGGTACCTTAAGATTGTTCTTTTCAAGAATATTAGTCAGGTGATCAATATGCTTCTTCAAACATTTATGCTCATCATGACTTGTTTTCTTACAATAGGAACACTTCACCTTCTCCTTCTTAGGCTTATCACCTTTTGAAGAAGAAGGCTTAGTAGCTGCTTTAGAAACAACTTTATTCTAATCTTGTTTCTTCTCTCCTTGATTCTGTTGTTTCTTATTTGTTTGCCACTCCCCTTCTGATCTTTAGTGCCATGATTTGCAGCCAAGGCATGAGACTTAGAAGGCTTGATTGTACCCATTTGAATCAATTTATCTTGCTCCCTTGTGAAGTCATTTGCAAAATCATCAAGAGAAGGCATTGTAAAATTGGTTCCTAAGGCACTTTTAGTGGCATGAAATGTAGAAACAAATACAGAATATTGTTGACCTAGCTTGGAAAGAATACTTAAGATCAATTGTGAGTCTTTCTTCTCAATCCCACACTGTTTCAAATGCAACCTTATGGCCTTAAGTTTTGTGAAGAAGTCCTGAATAGTGTCAAAACTGGTAGGACTTAACCCTATGAGCTCATTCTCCAGTAGATGTCCCCTCATTTCATCCTGTTTACCAAAGAATTTATCCAAAGTGGTCCATACTTCATTTGGTGTAGAAAGAGATTCAATGTGAAAAAGTAAATCTGGAGATACAGACATACACAAGGTTCCAAAAGCTTCATCCAACTTATTAAACCATTTAGCCTTTTCTGCATCTATAGTAGGTTCAGGTTCAAGCGCCATTGTTATTCTATGCAACCCATTCCTCTTTAGATAGATTGACATTTTAAATTTCCAATCAAAATAGTTGTATGGAGTGAGCATTGGAACTGTACTTTGATCCATTTTAGTGCGAGAAAAGAGATTGAGAATGTAGAAACTCAAAAAAGGCACACAAGAGACACCCCCCCTTTTCACTCAATCAAAGAACCCCCCAAAGCAAATATGATTTGGTACTTTATATTTAGTGCGAGTACAATTGCCACTAGCAAAAAACGCTTAGTGGACTTGATCAATGCTTTACAAATTCTCAATCAAATGAGTGTATGCTCAAAGTACAATCTTGGAATCAAACCAAGTGTGGAAAACAACACTATTGCATAGTACTCAAAAAACATTCACTTTCAAAAAAAGAACCACCTCAATCTGAGGTCATATGCTAAAGTTATGAGTCTTCGAAGTTCCCAAAACGAGAACTGTGCAACGTCACCTGTGGGAATCTGCAATTTCTGAAAAATCCAGCCACTGAAACCAAGATCCAATTGCACCACTGAGAAGAGCACAAAAAATTAGCCTAAATAAAAAAAAAATTGACCAAACACGGAGCAAATATGAGCAAGATATAGGCATTTTAAGTTGGATTGTCAAACTGAAAAGCTCAATGGAGGGGGGGCAAATAGGGCCAAGGACTGCTGACATCAGCATGACGTCAACAGAATCTGCGGGTTTGACTGGTGGATTTGCTTGGCAGTTTATGTTGCTGGGGGTCACCGTAAACCACCTGGATTATTTGTAGACACCGCCGGTAAAGTTTGTTTGGCTGGGCCGAAAGGCCACCGGCCACTATTGATTGTGTTTACCGCTAGGCGGTCGGATGTGGCCGCCGGAACTGTGGCAGGTTATGCAAACCGCCATCCTTTTAATGTCGCCGGAGTCTATGCACAGGCCGCCAGTGGTTAAGCCGCCTATGATTTTTTAACTGTCGAGAGAATGTCGTCGAGGCCGCCAATAAAGGTTTATGATGATCGCCGAAGAAGTCTTGCGTAGATTGCCGAATATGGGACACATGGAGCCCTTCCACTCATCCAGTACCTGCTGTTACCTGCAGGGGCAGGTATAATCCTGCAGCAGGTACAATCTGAAAAAAATTCTGTAGAACTTTTAAAAATGCAGATAATTTATTAACTGCAGAATAAAACTTATTACTCGACGGATAAAACATGATTCCGATTCACTGATGCAGGCACCTGCGCCAAGATTCTGAAGATTCTACTTGTGCAAAGAATATTCTCTATTGCGATTCCGTACGACGACATCAGGGAAAAAAAAATTGCCTTTCGTTGCAACTTTGTTCGATTTCGACGAATTGACAGTCGATCTTGGGGTTTTTGGGCCTCTTGAGTGTGATGGTGGGGTGTGATTTTGCCCAAAGTGCTCTGAAAGATCAGGTACTTGTTGGATCTGGCATGCCCCTCCCAACTTCAAACCCTCATAGATTTGGCCTCCAATGTTCGATTTGGACGAAACAAAAGGCGATCTTGACTATCTCGGACCTCCTGAACATAATGGTGTGCTCAGATCTGCAGCAGCATGCTTCAATATGAACTTGCAATACAAGGCCACAAAGAGGAACCCTCACAAATCTGGTATTTCTATCAAGTCTTTCTGATTCTCCGGGTCATCATTCAACGTAAGAGAAGAGCATACTCAGCTATCAAGATCCACCATGAGTTACACTCAATATCTCTCAAAAAATGAATCTAATCTTCCAAAATAAGCTCTGATATCATGTTAGAATCTTAAAAAAGAATATAACCCAGAATCAAATTGAAAGAGCTAGAATCAATAAACTGTAATGCAATAGAAAGGAATAGCATAACAGTACTATGAGATAATAATGTAAATGCTCTAATGGCATAATAGCATTATGAGTGAACTATAGCTCCAACCTTCTTAGAAAATGAAGAGACATGCCTTGCTTATAAAGACAAGGTTGAGAGATAAGAAGTTGTAGTCATGTGACAAGTGTCATATTCATATTACATGTGACAACTAGAGGTCAAGATGTCAACTAGTTGATGTGTAGGATATGACAACTATAAGACAACTATCAACAGCTAGAAATAGCTAGAAATATCTAGAAGGCTCACTAAGTCAACTTAACATGTGAATATGTGTGTGAATATTATTTAACTAATAAATAGTTAAATAATATGAATTATCCACATAAGGGAAAAAACTAGTTAGGTAATATCCCTATTCACACTAACAAAGATTAGGGCTGACTTGTAGTTATGGTTATGTTTTGGGTTGCCTAATGTCCCCTAGATCTTTGGTGGGGATTTTAATGTTGTGGAAAATAAAGAAGTTAAGAAGAGGGTATAATTTTGCTTGGAAAGGGAATGAATTATTTTTCTGGTCTAACTTTAAGAGGAAGTTTAGTTTGTATGACCCTTTGGGTGGGTGCAAGAATGATAGTAAGGGTGTGTGATTTACCTCGTCAAATACGCACAAAGGTGGTAAAAGAGTTTTTTCAAGGTTGGATAGGTTTTGCTTTGATAAGAATTGTTTTCAGCTTCTTATTTACTTAGATAGAAATGTGGGTAAGGCTATTCCTTCCTCATTGTCTAACCATCACCCTATTGAATGCTCTTTTCACTTTGCAAGTAATGATCTGCAACATACCTCTTCCTTTAATGGGTTATTCAAACTTAATACTTCTCTATTTAAAGATAGATAATGTCTTAGTGGTGTTCAAAGCTGGTGGAGTATTTGTCTTGTTGATGGTAAAGATGAATCTTGTATTATCAATTGATTTGTAGCTATGAATTCTATTCAAAAGTTTTTGACGATTATAGGAAAGGATCTTGTAATGTCCCAAATTGAAATATTTGATAATCTTGACAAAAACCCAATATTCATGCACCAATTCTAGCACTTTCTAATCACCAAGATCCCAAAATGGCCAAGGTGAGAGCATACGATGACTAGAATTAAATCACAAATGCATTGTTGGTGGCAAGCCACACAACTTATGATGCATGCAAATGCAAATTCTGAATGCGGGTCTTGGCGACTATGCCTTCCAGACTCCAATAGAAATACCAATATATGATTTGGCAGAGAACCGCATAGATAAATACCAGAAAGATTATAGAAATTAAATATTATTAAAATGCAACCACTGAATACCCACAAATGTTGATATAAACAACAGAAATATAGCACCAGAAATATTGAATATTATTAATAATAATAGCAGAAACCCACTCACAAGATAGTCGTATAGTTGTATGGAGCAGTAGAAAACAAACCCAAATAATACTCCTTTTGATAGTTATGGCTGGGACTCACTTCAAATCATACATTTGTTAAGAATGATGTATGGCCTCTTCATAATAAAATAGACCTCACAAATGTTGTGCTAGACTTCCAAGATGGTACAACAGTTAATAAAATACAAAGAAAACTTGTACAGTCACTAACCTGAAGTTGTTGAATTGGTACGGCAGAATGGGCATGTACGGTTGGATAAAGTCTGTATGGATTCCTCTAAAAAGTACAGCTTGCAAAGAAATTGGTATGGCAGATTTTTTGGAGTTACAACTTGCAGGAAATCTTCAACGAATGGAATAATACAAATTTAATATTTATTCAGCGACTTAGCATCAAATAAAAGGTATGGCATGCTCTAGAATGTTGAATAGTACCCTGAAAGGGGTACTACTGGGATAGAAAATTGTATAGCCAATAAGACTCCAATATATATTTTAATTTGTTGCACAACAACAAATAACATTAAACACCACAATCTTTCACACAAAATTTAGAAAACCACAAACCAAACTGAAATCTGGAAATCTTCAACACACACCAAAAACCACCTGAAACTAGAAATTCTTTTGCAACCTTCAGCACAACGGTGATCCTTGAATGGAACCACTCTAGTGAATCAAAGTGTTTTCGTCCCTCAATCCACACCGGAAATCCAGAGGGTTTTCGTCCTCCAAATCCCAAATACCAAGAGGGTTATCATCCTCAAGCAAGAAGATGAACAAATGTTCGATCTAGAGAAAAGGGGGTTTGATTTCATAAAATGGATGCTTCTCTTTGAGCCTTGACTCCCTTTTTATACTCTTTTGAGGAGAATATTTGAATAATATTTTCTTTTTTCCCTTTTTCCCCACAACTTATTCCAAAAGTGTCTAGAGAGGCCTTTAATTAAACATTACTTTTGGCCCCCTTTCCTAACGACACTTTATTAAGTCCACTTTTAACATTACATTCAACCCTTCTTTTTAAAAATAATAATATTAAGTTGTCTTTTTTTTGCAAAGTTTTAAAATATAGTCAATGGGACAACTTAAGATATTATTTTAACTATTTCCTAAGCTCAATTAGAAAAGGGAGATGACAGATCTGGCCAAGAAGAGAGTCTATTTTGTTAGGAAGGCTCCGTTAGACATTTTTAAGGTTGAAGATGATTTTCAAGCTAACCCTTATGATCCCATGTTGCAGGGAAAGGTTGGTAGTCTTAAGCATAAGATAAGGTGTGATAATGTGGAGATGGTAAAATTAGGTCGAGGTTGAACTGGTTGAAGTTGGGGGATAAGGGATCTAAGTTCTTTTTAAATTTTCTAAGAGTAAAGTTTGTTAGGGAGAAGATTTTTAAGATTAATGTGAATGGGGTTTGGTTGATGATGGGGAGTAGATTAGGAATACTTTCTTGGATTTTTATAAGGATTTGTTTCCTATAGGTGGTGAGGACTCTATTGTTTGTAATAATAGAAAGATTATTAGAAAGACTGATCCAAGGAAGGTTAATTGTTTTGATGCTATGAAGTTAGATTAGTCTTTATCTTTAGAGGAGGTTAAAAATGTTATTGACTCCATGAGTAAGGATAAAGCTCTTGGTTTTGATGGTCTTTCAATTGAATTCTATAAATTTAACAAGAAATGGATTTCTCCAATTTTGCTACAGTTATATAATCAAGCTTTTGATGGGGGTACTCTTGGTAAGGATATTAATAGGGGATTATTAAACTGATCCCTAAGGATGGTGATATACTTTTGGTTAAAAATTGGAAACCTATAACATTCTTAAATGTCTCTTACAAATTTTTTGCTAAAATTCTTGTTTTCAAGTTAGAATCTTCTTCCTTCCATCATTTCTCCTACTCAAATTGGTTTTGTTAAAAAAAAGGTTCATTATTGAGAACCTTATTACAAACTAGGAAGGTAAGTGTTGGGGTAAAGACTCTAGGCAAGATGTTTGTATGGCTCTAATTGATTTTGAAAAGGCCTATGACAGAATTAAATGGGGCTTTATCTTGATGGTTATGATATCTTTGGGATTTGGAGAAGTTTTCTGTAGATATGTCAGATTTTTGTTTAATGATGCTTCTACTCAAATTAGTATAAATGTGTGTTATTTGCTCCCTTTGACCTTCAAAGGTCTATTAGACAAGGGTGCCCACTGACTCCATCTTTTGTTTGTAATTGTTGTTGAAACTCTCCATCATGTTCTTAGACATTCTTGCCTGGGTCCTCCTGTTAGGGGGTTGTCTCTCCCTAATCATGATTCCTTGATTGTCAGTTTGCAAATAATACAGCTCTGTTTCCTGTTTTAGATGAGCAAAATTTTGATAATATGTAGAATAGGCTTGACTATTATTGTAGTGCTTCTAGTTCAAAGATTGCTTATCATTAATTTGTCATTCTATGTTGGAAGGATTACACTCTTAAATGGATGGTTAAAAAAGGATGGGATTGGGGTGGACCTGATAGGCAAGTTAGGTATCTAGGTGTTCCATTTGCTTTATCCCCTTCTTTGAAGTCTATGTGAGCATGGTGATGGATAAAATTGTTAAGAAGGTCTCTCAGCGCCAAGCTTATCTTGTATCTATTGCAGAAGATTTCAAGTTTGTCAAAAAGTATTTGCATCTTTCTCTTTGTATTTCTCTTCTTCTTGATTAGTTTGCTCTTCTCACATGGGGCAGCTTGAGAAGTTTTTAAGAGACTTCTTATGGTCTGAAGGAAAATCTGGTAAGAAAAGGCACATTGTTGGTTGGGACATTTATTAAGTGGGTGCTTAAAGCTCTTGATGGTTGTGAGCCTTGGAAGGTTCTAATTAGGAATAATATTACTTGTGCCTTTCCTCAAGGTAAACCTAACTGGAAAGATCTTGGCCTTGTTGATTTTCTGTTTGGTAACTTTAGTAATCATGTTGGGGGTACTGTGGTGTTTGGATCTATTTGGATGGCTTCGGACAGGGCTAAGAAATATGTGGTGGATTGAGATGTCAGAAACATTAATAAGGATATTTTTTGTCCTTTTAGATCCATAAGGTGGTCTGTTGAATTGGATCGTAAACCCCTTGCTTTACATAGAGGTTGTTCTGCTCACAAATGGTTTATTAAAGGCATTAAATCTTCTGGTCATATTATAAATGAGAATGGAGTTATTCCATGGGATGCACTCGAGACTATATTTGATATTCCTTATACTCAGAAGAGAACTTATATTTGATGAATCAGCCAGTGTTGGAAAGGAATTATAACCTTAGTTTGTGGGATAACTTTTCTTGGTCCTATGGTGAAAAGCTTTTGGAAGCCACCTTAGTTTGTGGGATAACTTTTCTTGGTCCTATGGTGAAAAGCTTTTGGAAGCCACTATTAAAAATGTATATGGAATGTTGTCTAATATTGATAACTTCGACTTTCACTTTAACTCCCTTTGGGAGGTAAATGATCTTGAATCTAGATGGGTTAACCAAGCTTGGTAATACTTGGTCTAATTTGATAGAGCCTAAAAAGGCCTCTTTTAGATGGTTTCTTATTAGGAAAAAAGTTAGTTATGGGTGAATTTCTTTACTCTAACAAAGTTTGTGTCTTGTGTATGGGTTAAAGGAATCTGCTGAGCATCTTTTTTTTTAATGTTGTTATGCTAAATTAGTGTGGAACTGTTTCATACCTATGTGGCCTAAGTGGGGTAGTGTTCCTTCTATTTCATGGTTTGATGTCATTTTTGGTAGTATTGAAAACTCTCCAATTCAGTTTGGTAAACTGTTTAATAAAGTTTGGTTGGTCTTGTCAACAGAAATTTTATGGTTTCTTTACATTAATAGAAATTTGAAAAACAGGGCGGTTTCTGACTTCTCAAAAGAAGTCACAATCTTTCTTATGTCTATGCAGGTATGTGAGTAGGTTGATTTATCTGAAGCTGGAATCAAGCATGCTACTGAGTCATTTGCTTAACAAAAGAAAAACTAAGGTGGGTAAAGATGCTGCAAATAGTCCAATCTCTTTGGTTGATATTTCTGATCTTGGTGACTATGATAAAGTTCCTATTTCTGCCTTTCCGAAGTGGTGGGTGAGAAAGTGCTTAAAGTACACAGTTGTTGACCTGGCTAAGAAGATTAATCGGGTCATTGAAGCTCAAGAGAAGGCCGAGAAGGAAAAGAAGTTGGACATTGTTGAGTAGCTGTGTTTTTTATATTGGGATCTATTTATGTGGCTCTTTGATACTATAGTGGTTCGTTTTATATATCTAAATAGCCTATGCAATTTGGCACATTGTGACTTTTTTGTAATTTTGGTAATATGATGGCAATCTATGCCCAGTTATTGTTGTTTGGATTATGTTAGACATTATGCTTTGTATCTTTTGTGATGACTGATGCTCTTTGAGCCATATTTGTAAACTATTTTCCAATATATATAAAAAAAAATAAAAAATCTTAATTTATGTTAGGTGTTTCCTTGGAAGATTCTAGCTATTACAACCCATCAAAGACCTCCTTTCAACAAAGAAGTACAAAATATTTTCTAGTGTACTCCAAGGACATGTTCCCAGGGTTTTTTGGGCATTCCCCAAAACAGGGATTTCCCGAGTGTACTGGTACAAGGATGAAACATCCCCTTGTCCCTAGGACATCCTTGCAGAGAAGGGACACCTTTAGGGGCATTCCCATTGGGGGGGGGGGCATTAGGTACATCCTACTATCTCCAAGATGACCTAAAGATGACTTAATGACCCTTAATCTATGTTACTAGTTCTTCACAAAACTCCCTAGGGTACTGGTCCGATACGGACCTGGTTCTAATCCTGGTCCGGTCCTCCCGGGGATTCTGCCAGGGTCCTACTTTGGGCCTGTGGGTTCATCTGGGCCGAACCTGGGAGAACCCAGCCAGAACCCGGCCGAACCCGAGGCGAACCCATCAGAAAATTCTGGGAAAAGCGCTTTTTTTGGCAGTTATTTGTTTTGAACGGCTTGTTCTTGATTTGTTCAATGGACAAACGTAGTTATTAGCTTCTTTGCTCTCAGTCAGAGGCTTTGAGGACCAACAATTTTCCAACTGTTCATGATGTCCTAATCCTATTTTTCAATGAGTGTTTGGGATTGGGCCACATGCTGATTGGGCTCTATTTTGTCTTCCTATATTGTGACAAACTTATATAACAACCACACGTTTATTTTAGGCCCACGAAGCTACTCTTATTGTAAAAGGTTTATTTATTTATATCTTTAGTGCTTCAATCATTATGTTTCTGTATCAAATTCATTTGGCCTTAAAGTCTAATTTGAGTTTCTGGTTGGGAGAACGAATGTGAAAATAAAAAATACATGTGTTGTGGAGCCATTTCTCAACTTTGAAAGCTACTTTGATGAACTGTTCTCATTCCTAGCTTTGTTAATTGAACAATATATATCAGACGTTATTGTCAGGATGATCACATATGTTTTTGGAATGGATGTTGTCATGGGCATGAGAGTGCCATTGCCAGTGCTAGTGCCACTTTTTGTAGTTCTTCTAATATACCAATACCTGCATCATCTAATATGGATTGTGATGATGATATTTTTGAAAACCCATATGATGCTGATGCCTGATTAGTGATGGCTGATTGTTGACATTTGACATTCTAATTTTGAATTGTAATATTAAATATATATCATGACATTCGTGTTTGACTAATTGACATTGTAGTGTTTTTAATTTTTAATAGTTAATACTAGTGTGGTTTTTTTTATTATATGATCATATTCATGATGATATGGTATTCTGATCTTAATTACTGCTGCAAATATGAAGATATTTCTGATTTTTATGTGTTTTTGTATGGACGAACCCAAAACGAACCCACACCCAAAAATTTTTTTGACCGAACCCGCGAACCGAACCCCTGAACCCGAACCCGAACTAGTACCAGGATCGGTAACTTAGCCCTTAATCATCCCAAGGATGTTAGGACAGTCTAGGCATCTGAAAGACATCCCCAAGTTGTTTTGGGGATGGCAAGCCATCTTGAGCGTTAAAAAAAGTCAATTTAACTTTAAAAAAATTAAAAAACAAAAAAATGTGAAATCCTAAAGTTAAACTTAAATGGGGGACTCACCAAGGCCCCCAACCAAAAAAAACTATAAAATATTAAAAAACCTAAACCATGTATTTTTGCAATCACCAAAAGAGAGGAAGAGAAATAGAGAAACGAAAAAGAGGAAAGGAGAAGAGGATGAGGGAGAGGAATAAGACCAACACCAACTCCTTGAGGTATGTTTCCATTTCTTGATTCCCATTGATCATTCATCTTACCCTTTTCTGGCTCTACTTCAATGTTTCAAAATACATGAAAATCATTCCTAAAAAGGTGTTTTCTCCCTAGTATAGGGATGTCCTGAGTGCAGCGGTACAAGGATGAAACATTCCCTTGTCGTCCCCAAGACACTCTTGCAGAGAAGGGACACTTCTAAGGGTGTTCTGTCATGTCCCCATTTTTACAAGTAACTTAAAAATGTCTTAATTGTAAATTAATTTTATAAAGTATTTTAATTACTTTATAAAATTAATATTTTATTAAGTTGCTTGAGTATTTAAAAACACTTTATAAAATAAAGTGTTATTGTGTACAAAAAACAAACATTTAAAAAGGTCATGTGTAAGCATTTAAAATTGTATAAGTGTGACCGTGTACACAAAAACCTTTGTGAAGGTTTTAAAAGGAGAGCTGAGATCCATTTGGGATCATGCTTGTGTTGATGTTTATTTTGTCAAGTTTGTATTCAGTTGATGTCAAGGAGATGTTCCCTTGCATTCCCTATACCGAGGAGATGACCCCTTGGTAGTTGTTGGTTTGGTGATGCTCCCTTACCAACCTTGAGGTGAAATCATCTTAGATTTCACAACTGAGCTTCAAAGTGTATTTGGTTCGATTGTTGGGTTTTCGCCATTTGGTCAGAGACCATTTTTGTAAGCTTCATTGAAGAACCTATGTTTGAAGATATTGTTGTTGAATTTGAAGATCTTGTTTGAAGATATCGTTGAGTAGTTTTGAATATATATGTATTTGAGGGTTTCATAGATTATTCTGACATATAATTGTGCAGAGTGTTTTTGTGATATGGTTTAGTTTAATTCCCAGCAATCAGGAAAGTTTATTGCATAGCAGATTTGGGTTTGAGATTTGGATTTGAGATTTCGTAGCCTTATAGATTTGTAGTTTTAGAATTTCTATTTGCTGCTGGTAACAAGGGAACAAACCCTGACAGGATCTGTTTTTTTAATATAAATTATTACAGTTAAGAAATTGAAACCATCGAATGTAATTTCCCTTTTGCTGAGATGGATTGTTGAAGTTGGTTGTCAAGAAAGGAAACAACTTCTGACAGGGTTTCTGTAGCTTCAAAGAATGTTTAATTAAAATATTGGTTAGAGGTGAGATGATACATCTTTGCTAGTGCACCGTGGGACCCCCATTCCACTCAGTCAGCTAGCAAGAATGAATGAATGAATGAATAGATTTTAATGACGTCCACGAGACCAAGCAGCCTAAGGGACCAAGAGCCGCAGCCCTAAGAAATCTTCAAGATCTTTTCGATGTCACTTCTCCTGCCATGGATTTTAACCAAGAAACCTGCAGTTATTTGTAGCTTTGACTCCTCAAAGAACTCAATAAAACTGTCCACCTTCAAGTTGTCTTCGTACTGATTCCGAATGTCTTCATAGGCATCACATTCAAAGATGAAGTGCCATTCAGTCTCCACCATTTTTTTGCTGCAAAAGATGTAGAGCCTGTTTTCCCACTCTTCTTTGGGGACCGTCCATCTACCCGTTTCACATCTCAAATGATAAGAACCGGTCCTCAACTGCGCCATTAGAGTCCTAGCTTTACTTTTAATAGTGGCATGCAAATAGGCTTTTTCCCCATGTTCCCACGTGAGGTTGAACTCTTTGACATAGTATGATTTTTTTCGGCCAATCTGCTTAGTCGACATGGCAGTCTTAAACTTTTTTAAAACAAACTTCTTAATGTCTTCTTTCGTTATAGGACATTCGTGAAGCCTAATATCCCACTTGTCTAGCCACTTGTTGTTCTGCTTCATCCAAGTCTTCTTTCTACGGTCTAACCCTTCCTCCACCATCACCTTAGGCCATCGCTGCTCTCCCATGTTCTCCACCTTTCTTATGTATGTTATCAGTCGGATTATAGCATACGCTTCCAACGGGAATGAGCCCGCCTCAGCTAACAGGATCTCATAAGGGACCGTAGCTTTGACCTTAAGATTACTAGTAATAAGATGCTTTTGTATTCTCTCTAATTGCCTCCACTTGTGATTTGACAAGCTATTTCCCCAAACCTCACACCCATAGAGGACAACCGGCGTGACTAACAGCCCAAAGAGAGTCTTCGTGAGTTTCCAATCCCAAAGCTCCGCTTTCCTACACCTATTCTGGAGCAGAAAAGAGGCCCTCCAACCTCCTTGGATCCTTTGTGTTCTACATGTATCCCAATTCAGCCTGTTGTGGAAAATAATTCCCAAGTATTTGTATTCTTCTACGATATCCAATGGGCTCCCATCAAAAATGAAGTTGACTTGCTGCTGCTGCCTTTTTAAAGAAAAAATCATAATCTTGGTTTTACTAGTGTTCACACTCATCCCGACCTCCTGGCAAAAGAGCTCTAAAGCCCTCAAGTGCTCTCTCAGACCCTGGGCGGTTTTTGCAATCAAAATAAGGTCATCAGCATATAAAAGCAACTTCACCACAAAATTAGCCAACTGGATACCCCCGCCTGCAGATTTTTGTAACCACTCTTCCAGTTTGTCGATGTATAGGCCGAACAAAGTGGGAGAAAGAGGACAGCCCTTCTTGACCCCAATGTCACTACCAAAACATTCCGACATACCCTTTCTAGTCCGGATTTTAGCTCTAACCTGCTCATAGAGCTTGTGAACAGCAGCCCTGTATTCCTCCGAAACCCCAAGATCTTCCATTCTGCTCCAAAGTTTGTCCCTGGGTACCGTATCAAAGGCCTTTTTGAAATCCACGAAGCAGCAAAAGACTTCTTCACCTTGCGTGTCCCACACTTTTTCAACTAAATGTCTAAGAGTGACGCAATGGTCTATGGTAGAGTGTTTTGGTCTAAAACTAGCCTGCCCTCTAGCTCTTTTTCCTTCCCTTTCTGCCCAACTCCTGATTCTGCGTTCAATCAAGCTCCCGAAAAGCTTTCCAAGGAGAGGGTTGACCATGATAGTCCGATAATTGGACGGATTATTGACATCACCGCTCTTGAAAAGAGGGATAACGACACTGGTAGTCCACTCAACCGGAAAAATCCCTTTCAAAATGTCATTAAAAATCCTTTTGATGTGTGGGGCAAGGTGATCAACCCCCCACTTTAAAAATTCAGCTTGCAGCCCATCAATGTCTTGAGCTTTGCCGCTAGCTAAATTCTTTATTCCCTGCTTGATGTCTTCCACTGAGAATATCTTGGTTGCAGTGTTGGTTACCGGAGGCTGGGACTTCTCCAGCGGCCTCTCATAGAGCAACTTCGCATATCCTAACCATTGATCTTCTGTGATGTTGTTTTCAATCTGATTTCTTTCTTGCTGCATCTCCCTCCAAAAACCTTTTGGATTGTGTTTACTCAAGGAAATCAACTCTTTTCTTTTAGATATTACATATCTTTCCTTTTTGGATTTTATCAAATTCTCGTACATTTTCTTGCTTTCTTTGCTTGCTGCAGTCTTTTTGAGAGATCTTTTAGCCTCCTTGCACTCCTCATCAAACCACAGGTTGACCGGGAAAGTGTTAGACCGATTTTTCTTAGGCCTGGATCTCTTGCATGCCGCTAGGGCCTTGTGAATTAAAGGTACCAGCATACTGCTGTCCACATAGCTTCCCGAATCCTTGTTCAAATCTTTGCAACCTCTGTTGTTTTTTAACATTTGTAAGTGCTGCCCCAATGCTGCAACAAAGGTCTCCTGATTTTCTTTGCTCACCCTGATTTTACGCTGTGTGTAGTCTTGTTTTTGGATGTGCTGAGCTGGCCTAATTTTTTGTATTTCTTTTTGGAAGCCAAACTTCACACAGATAGGCATATGATCAGATTTCAACTTCGTAGGATTTTCTCCTATGTCAAACTCTAACAGTCTGGAGGTGCCCTTCCTAGAGCAGATAACGTAATCAACAGTACTTTGGCCATTGTATGTCTTACAAGTGATACCCCCGGATTCAGGCCACGCGCTGGTGCCATTACAAATAACCAAGTCATAAAGGCTGCACAAACCTAATAATTCAGCTCCAAAATGATTCACACATCCTCTCCCATCCTGTGAGATTCTCCCCCATAATCGGCCTTCTCCTTCCTCTAGCCATAACGGACCGCTGCCCCCTCCTTTCTCACTACCCAACTGAAGAGACTGATTATTCGCTGTCCTAGCATTAAAATCCCCTATTAGGACAATTTCCCCTAAATTGCTGAAAGTGGAAATGTCTCTTTTTAGCGAAGCATAAGGGTCCTCGCTGTCAAGATTCCTCTTCTTGTAGAACTTTGACCCTTTGGGAGCAAAGTAACAAGCAGCCAATCTGATTGTATCCTCCTTATCCGTTATTTTCAACCAAATATACTGCCTATTCGGGTCCTCTTTCTCTAATTTCACTGTTCCACCCCACATCTCTTTAATTAGCACTGTGATTCCTCCATGCCCTTTACCTGTTTCGGTCCCTTCATTCCAAACTGAAATTTTCTCGAAACCTTCTAAGTTCGGGACTTTACAACCATCATGTTCGTGAGTCTCCGTAAGTAAAGAGGAATTTGTGAGTCTTGAAGAGAAGGAAATTCAGTGTATGAAGGAGATCGATGACTTGGCATGTGCGTGGGCCCCTCTAACCACTAAGCAAGTATAAAGGAATTTTATAAGGCATTTCATATTCTCATTTATATGAATCGCAGCTCCTTCAACAGTAGCGCAGACTTCTTTGGGTTTTGTTTGAGACTTGGTATCGTGGGACTGAAGGTAGTGTATTCACTCAAGGAAAATCGTGGACAACGCATCTCTAGACATGAAGGAGCGACACATATCTGGAAGATTTTAAATGGTATCATCTATCCGTTTGCATTTCATCATTCAATCAAAGGAGATTGTGCGTGTATGATAACAGGAGAAATTATTATATATATCTGAAGATTAAATGAGATCGCCTTACAAGAGAGCTCCGTGATTAGAAGACTTGAGAGCAGTAATTAAAGTGTTCAGTATATGAAGTATCTCTACTCAGCGTTCAAAAAGAATATATGAGTTTTGATTTATTTGTGGCAGAACTGTGTGGGTCTTCGATCAGAGAGGATCTGTGAATCCAGTGACTCTCTTAAGTGTTTTATATGTTAGCTGGAAGTGATAATGGGATAAGACAGTGAGCTCAGATTACACTCAGTATATTCAGCTTTGGGTAAAATTCAGAAATCAGAATATCTTTGGGACTGTGACAACGATTTTGTGTTCTCTGAATAGTGAAGATTCTACAACAGCAGCATACTTGGTATCATTTTGGTATGATTTACATTTCTGATTAATAACAGCAGTATATATCCTGTTCTTGGCTATCATTTGGCTATAACATTGAATGTTTATTAATAAAGGATTTGCAAGTCTGATTGAGACAGTCTGAGACCTGTGCTTTGGCAATCTAATTCTCTTTTCTAGTTGCTTTTTGCATTGGTTATAACTATAGGAGTCAGAAGTTGATTAGACAATGAATATACATTCAAATCTTTAATTTGAATGTACAAATCTATTATTTCTGCTGTTATAAATGTTATGTATTGTTTTGCAAGCCTGTCAAGTGTTAGAGAAAATTCAGAACAATAATTCATGAATAAGATTCAGTGATATAAATCAAAATCTTAGCAAATATCCATCAGGGATATTACATGTTCCCTTTTGGGGGGACATCTAGGGACATCCTATTGTCCCCAAGATGACCTAGGGATCCGAATGTCCCTTAATCATCCCAAGGATGTTAGGACATTCTAGGCATCTGAAAGACATCCCCAAGTCGTTTTGGGGATGGCAAGCCATCTTGAGCATTAAAAAAAAATTCAATTTAACTTTAAAATTTTTTTTTTTTTAAATGTGAAATCCTACAACTCAACTTAAAAGGGGGCCCACCAAGGCCACCAACCAAAAAACCCTATAAAAAACCTAAACCATGTTTTTTTGCAATCACCGAAAGAGAAGAAGAGAAATAGCGAAGAAGCAAAAAAGACGAAAAGAGAAGAAGACCAACACCAACTCCTTGAGGTATGTTCCCATTTCTTGGTTCCCATTGATCATTCATCTTACCCTTTCAAGGTTCTACTTCAATGTTCAAAATACATCAAAGTCATTCCTAAAAAGATGTTTTTTAAAAATTTTAATAGTACTAAATATTACATAATGCTAAATGGTATTGCAACTCTGTGTATCCTTTCATTCTCCACCTCATGTGATTTGAAGTAAGAAAAACATAAGGAAAATCCTTGTGTTTGTACAACTAGTGATTGTTTTTAATTTTAGTTGCACTAGGCTAATCAAATAATGTCAGAGGAGTCTTAGATAACTCAAGGAAGGATTTCAACTTTTGTGTATCCTCTGCTTCTACGCCTCATGTGACATGAAGTAAGAAAACCAGAAGGAAAATCCTTGTGTTTGTACAAGTAGTAATTGTTTTTATTTTTAGTTGCAATTGGCTTATCAAATAATGTCTACAAATCTTAGATAACTCAAAAAAAATTTGCAAATTCTGTGAATCCTCTCCATCTACGCCTCATATGACTTGTAGGAAAAATATAAGGAAAATACTTGTGTTTGTACAACTAGTGACTGTTTTTAATTTTTAATTGCAATTGGTTAATCAAATAATGTCTTAAAAGTCTTAGATAACTCAAAGGGTTGCAACTTCTATGTATACTTTGCTTCTATGCCTTATGTGACCTAAAGTAAGAAAAATAAAATGAAAAGCCTTCTGTTTGTAGAACTCGTGATTGTTTTTAATTATTAGTTGCAATAGGCTTATCAAATAATGTCTTAGGAGTCCTAGATAACTCAAAGAAGGATTGCAGCTTTTGTGTATCCTCTACTTTTATGCCTCATATGACCTGAAGTAAGGAAACCAGAAGGAAAATCCTTGTGTCTTGAGTACATATTTTATTCAGTAAACATTAAGTTTTACTTTGTTTTTGCAGTGTTGGTATGAATTCCTTTAGCTTAAGTACAATGAGAAATTTAATATGTTGGAAAAAACCGAAATTAGCAGTGGAAGTGGGGGAGAGTAAAGGGTGGCTGATGGGAGCATTCAAAGTGGTAGTTTATTTGGGAGTGCCATGAATTTTAATTACCCTTTATTGGTGTATTTATGCATTTATTACACCTTATGTTTAGTTGCTTCTTTTTGGAGAATGAGGTGTCACCTCATTCCTCAGAAGTTATGCTTCTTGGAGAGTGAGTTGTCATCCTCATCTCCTCCTTGCACTTTCTATAAATGCAATGAAGCATTCAAAGTGGTAGTTTATTTGGGAGTGCCATGAATTTCCATTGCCCTTTATTGGTGTGTTTATGCATTTATTACACCTTATGTTTAGTTCCTTCTTTTTGAAGAATGAGGTGTCACCTCTTTCCTCAGGAGTTATGCTTCTTGGAGAGTGAGTTGTCATCCTCATCTCCTCCTTGTATTTTCTATAAATGCAACTTCATTGCAATTATTGTACACAATGAATGGAGTAGTTGAGTTTTGTTCATTGCATATTGAGTCTGTGTTAGTTCTTTGGGCAACTAGTTATTTGTGAATAGCTTCAAGTCATTTGTTTCTCGGTAGAGATTTCATGCAATTATCTGAAATCTTACATGGTATCACAGCCTGTTTGCACTTAGGCTAGTTTCCATTTCCATTCTGTAAAAGTTTTTTTCTAGGTGTTTGCAAGTGCGCTTTTGCAGGTAATTTTTTGTAGAAGAAAGCGAAAGCAAATCTAAGCTCACCATTGTGTCCAGAGTATCTGAAAAAATTAGTTTAGCCTTTCATTTCATTGAAATCAAACACCCAGAGGCCAAGCCAGTGAAGTTTAAAGGTTGCTAGTTATCTGTATTTTTTGGAAGTATGCTAGAGCAAACCTGAGCTCCAAAGAGGCCAAAAACCTTAGAGTAGCCTCTCAAAATGTCCACATCAAACAACTTTTCCAGAAGCCTTTTTTCCTCTAGTTCAACTATACAGATGACACACAAGTTGAGGAGAGAAAAATATTTTAAAAACATAGCATTGCCACTGCACCAACACCACTCTGCTGACACCACCAACATGCAGCCTATGCTCTTCCGTGCAGCTCATCCATTGTCATCATCCCACTAAAGTACCTCTGCTCCTCCGTCTTGCAGGTGGACAAAATATACCATTGGAATATTCCCCCACCGGAAACTGCTGGAGTATTCTGTCATCAGAATATTCTCTGCCCCCTCACTGCATAGTCAGCAGTTCGTACAACAAAAATCCTACACAATGAGATGAAAATGGTCCCAAAAGCCATCTAGTAATTTTTTTTAACTTGACCAACATAGAAGATTTTACAAAAAGTTAATACAAACACACACAATTTTAAAAAGGGTGCTTCAAAAGCCCTAAGAAGTAAGAACATACACAACAAATATCCTGCATGATAATGTCGACATGAAAATACCCTTAAAGGCCAAATGGGGAATGACATATATTTGAGAAAGTTGTGTTTCTTGTATTCTATGATTCATTAAAATTTGAAAGGAAACGTAGGGATATGTTACAATTATGGACATTTTTTTTCATATATAATTTTTTAACATCAGACAGATGAGACTGTAAAGCTGAATGTGAACCTGCCTTCCAGGCCATCACCAGCTCTAGTACCAATACATGTGCCGCACAACTAAGATAACGGCCCAGTGGGACCTCAATGGTGGTTTTTGGATAGAATTTGATCCCTCTTGCTGGAATTCATCCAACTATGGAGTTCATACACTATTATCTTTATGATTAGTTTCTTAATGTCAATTTATCTATAAATTTAGGCCATTGCATTAAAGTGGCAAACTAAGAACACTGCTACAATACATATCTAATACAAGATCATCATCAGTATTCTCTAGAAATCAGACAAGAAACAGTGACTTCTAATTATAGAAAAGTATTTCCTCAGTTACACAATGAATCCACTTTTTCATTCTCACTCCCCTGTTTGAATTCTGAAAGCTATATGAACCTTAAAAGAACATAAATAAAATAGAAAAGGGAACCTGAAAACCTCTAAAAACATACACAACAAATATCCCTACAGAAGAATGTAGAGACGAAAATAATCTCAAAGGCCAAACAGGTATTGATTGTTTAAATTCTACCGCATATCTAAAAAGGAACCTGGAAACCTTGAAAAACATACACAATAATGCAGAGATGAAAACACTTTTAAGGCCAAGTGGGTATTAATTGTTTATCAATATGGCACTGAAATCCTGAAAAAATAGTGAATGAAAAGTTCAGAAAACATACACAATGAGTATCCTGCAAACTAAGGTATAGATGTAAATACACCCAAGGGCCAAGTTGCTAACTGGGTATCATTCCTTTAATTCTACCAGCAAAATAAGCCTTCAAAAAAATACCCAGTTTAACTAGGCGTTTGCTGCACACACAAGTCACAACCATCAACAAGCTCCTCAATCTCTTATTCAGAAAGAGGCTTCCCCAAAATCTGGTCTCTACTGATACTAGTAGCATTACTCCATCAAAAACAGGTAGCTGAAACCAAGGAATCCCTTGCTTCTGAGGCTGAGGAAACATATTTTTCATTTTCTTCTTGCTCTGAACCAGAGGGGTCATCCAGTCAATGGTCTGGGCATCATAGTAGGGCCAAAGGGAAAATAAGGGGATCTCTTGGTGCAACAGGCTTTATCTTGGGTGTCTCTGAATAACTTAATTCGAATTCAAATGGGACACCAAGGACTCTGTAGGCAATTCCATTGTCCCCAACACAGATTCCTCCCTCCCCATCATCATTATTGTTGCCTCTTTCCGTAATTGAGCATCTTTTCTTCCTCTTCTTTGCATCTTCATTCTTCCTTCACTATGACAATGCTACTGGATTTTAGAGGCAGTTGATAGTGTGAATTATAGTGAAAGATTCAAGGCTTTCTCACCATTGGTGAGAATTTTAATTTTATCTGCATTGACGTTTTCATGTATACCACATTCCTCATTCTCCTTGGAAATGTAAGGTCTTCAGTTAATGTTTTTGGTGGTCCTGTTGTATACATTGAATATTGCAAAGCTTCTTACAGCCATCTTCCTCTCTTCTGTGAATCATATCATGCAAACTATCTCTAAACCATTAATATGTGTACTATGTAGTTATATAATATCTAGCCATTTTGTCTATTGTATTTCAAATTTTGAACTCAAATGTATGCTATGTGATTTAATGCAAGATTACTGGTATGGCCAGATCGTATTTGGTAAAAAGATGAATTCCAATAATTATTTTGCTTACACAGGCTGTAAGGTTTTGGATGTTTTTTTTACAAGTACCAATTTTAGTCTAATAAAAAGTTCCAAGCATTAAGTTTTAATTTCCTAGAATTGACGACAATAAAAGAAAGAGTAAAAGTAAAGGAAAGGAATAATCTTTGAAGTTTCTCAATATGTGGTTTCCAGTTGTATCTCATTAGACATAGCCTAGGAATTGCACTTGAATGTGTAAGAAGTATGTCAAAAGGTGGCCATAGAACAGGTTGTAATTGAAGAATGAGTCATACAATAATATGGAGATCTTATGGACGTCGAATCAACAAGAGAGGGAAGGTGCAAATATCAGTTTATTGAAAGTGAAAATGTTGACATAACATGCATGGTGCAATTGTGGAAGATGTTAAAGGAAGACCCATAATTAATGTTATTGTATGTAACAATCACAAGAAGTATTCATTTTAAAGAAAATGTTGTATGCATTTTCCTCAGCAGTTAGACTACCTATAAGAATATCAAAGCAACCAATAAAGGCATATGTGTGATCTGTTGGTTGTAATATAGGTGAAGCTCATAATGTTAGTTGTGCTTGCTTTGAAGCAACAAGCTCATGTTAGCATAGTGAAGTTGAACTACAATGAGAATGGCATGCATCAAAAGGAAGACCAAGGAAGCAATGACAATGGGAATAGGACAAACTCTTATAAGGGTGATCATGAGTGGTTACGAAGGAGAGCAAATGAAGGGAGTCTACCTACTGTGAGAAGCATGGACATGTTGAGAGCACCTATTTCCAAAATATGTCTGATATGGAGAAGGAATTGAAGACCTCAGATTGAAGCAAGGCAAGCACAATGAGGGTAAGAATAATATCTTTTTTGCTCATAATTCTCATGCCTTTCACGCTTAGACATCTGGACATGGGGTTCATTTTAAATTGTACATGTACTCATCACATGGCCACGGATGGAGGAGGAAAGTATTGGTGCAAGAGCTCTACGTTGACGAATGGATGCAACCCAAAGTAAGAAGGAAGATTAAGATCGAAAGTGTTATCTCCTACTTGATTGGTGATAGAGTAGGGCCCGTACCGAAGTGGATGAAGCTTGTGGTAAGGTCTTGTTAGTCTTTCTTTCTGCAGGTGTAGCTAGAGTTGATCATCACCCTAAAAGGTGTGTGTTGCCCGATGCTTGTCATGGTGTTGCTTGTACTTTGCATTACCCTGCTGCAGAATGGTCTACATTTGCTGCTGAATGTGCTCAATGAATTGAACAGCATTGTCAACTTCCTTTTGAGCTGAAGAAGTTGTTGTTAATGGCAAAACAGGATAAGCTATGTCAATGGGTGCCAAAGGTTGGAAACCCAAGAAGACCTAAAAAGTGTTGTGTGCGATAGAGCTGTGCAAAGATCTGTTGTGGCTGTGCTGAATGAAATGATAAACACCAACTCCTTGGTATCCATTTTGCTATACAAAAGCAAGAATGTGGAAGGTGGCATCACTTGAAGATTTCATCCCAAGTGCATTGTGTACACTCTGAGAAAATGCATTATCATCTTATTTACCACTTCTGTTTGTATTATCATAGTTACAAGACTCACCCAGACTCGTGTTATACTAAATGTGTTATTTCCTTCAACTAAAATTTGTGTTTATACTTATGTGATTGATGTATACTTGTGTATGTGATCAAAGTAGCTTCTATTTGATGAGTTTATTGTGTCTTTAAGGTTTATTTATTAAAGGGTGCATGAAACAAGTTTTAAATCCTTAAAAATCTCTGAATTTCATGGGTTTTTCAATTTGTCGAGTCTTTGGCGAGTCTGGGCGGCGAGTCCGAGACCAGGTCAAAAATCAGCCTGCCGAGTCTTGGGCGAGTCCAAGTCTTGTAAAACCGGTTTGTCCATCAATTTGGGGATAGAATGTGGTAGACTTGTTCAACTTTGTGTCTAGCATAGACCAAAGTGCTTTTCAGATTGCTCTAGAACCTTGTGTCTCTATTTGACAAGATAGTTTTTGGGATTCCAAAGTGGATCCAAACATGTTGAAAGTATAGTTGAGCTATTTCCAGAGTTGAGATTGCTTTCTTACACAGAATCGTAATTGCCATCTTTGAGGATCTATCAACTACTACAAAAACACAATCATGACCATGCTTGGTAGTAGGGTAGCCTGAGAGGAAGTCCATGGAAACAGATTCCCATGATCTCTTTGGAATTAACTACATCTTTGGCCATGTAATGAGTACATAATAGAGTGTAAATAGTAGATAATTCAGATCTTATTGCTTGTAATGGTAATTTATGTTAGATAATCGCGTGATTAGGGATGTCTACCATTTTCCAAATTTGAATGTGAATTTGCTATCAATGTATTAGATAACTCAAGATGGAATATCAAGTTTTGGCCTAATATGTTTGTTGTGGAAACCACAAGTGACAATTTTACGGTGGTTTCTAGCGGTAAACTTGACAAGAAAATCAAGGCTCGTAAGCTTATGAGATTCAACAATGTGTAAAGCCCTAAATTCAAATAAGGATGTTTCTAAGAGAATTGATTGTCTTTCTATCGAGGCATGTGATGCATCTCAAAGTACACCACCATCTTTTAGCATAGAGTCTTTCATTTAGGATTTTTGAGGATCTCAAATGATGAGGATGGCTTAGAAGAGGTTGATTCAATAGAGGTTTTTGAGGAGACGAGATTGGATTTGGAACTCCGTGTGCCCAATATTGTTGATTTGACATATGTGAGATTCTTACTCCTAGGGAAAAGAGAGCCTCGTTGAGATCCCAACACACCAATTTTCTTTTATGACTAGGATCATGGAAACTTGTCATCCACAATCCTCTGTAGAAGCTATGGGAAAGAATGAATGGAAGATTACTATGGTGGAATAGTGCAACTCCATAAAGAATCAAAATTGGGAGTTGGTGCCAAAAGCAATGGGCAAAAATGTGATAAAGTGCAAATGGAACTACCAAAATAAGTTCACTTGAGATGGGTCCATTAAGAGGTACAAGGCACAACTAGTGGCCAAGGCATATTCATAGAAGGTATTGACTGTTGGGAGATAAAACCTCTTGCTATTAAAATCGATTCTATGCATATTGGTTTTTCTCTTGCAGTAGAGTTTATATGGTAAGTGCATCAGCTAGAGGTGAAGAATGCATTTCTTAATGGAGATCTTTAGAATGAGATGCCTAGTATGAGAAGATAGACAAGCTCTTCATTTCATTGACCTCAGCGGATGTGAGACAAGTAATAATGTCTATGTGAAAATATAGACAAGCATAGTCTGATTGTGGTTCTATACGTTGAAAATTTGATCATTTAAGTGACAATACTTGATTTTTAGCTTTTTGAGGTGATAAATTTTGGATTATTATTTCCTTAGCATTCAAGTATTGCAATTAGACAAGAGAATCTTTAATTATTGGCCTACGTATGTCCTTATTTTTATGTAAGAAATACAACATGGATAAGCGTAAACATGTCTCTACCCCATATTAGTCTGAAGTCATCATCACAAATATTCCTCACCAAGGGTTGATGCCACTATATAGATGAAACTTGTATGCAACTTATTATATTTAACTCATTCTTGGCCAAATCTTCCCTTCACATGGAAGATTTTACAAAAAGTTAATACAAACATATACAATTTCAAAAAGGGTGCTTGAAAAGCACTAAGAACATACACAACAAATATCCTACATGATAATTTAGACATAAAAATATCCTTAAAGGCCAAATGAGGAATGACATATATTTGAGAAAGTGTTGTGTTTCTTGTATTTTGTGATTGATTGAAATTTGAAAAGAAATGTAAGGATATGTAAAAATTATGATGCAGGGGCATCGTTCCCCATCATTCTGTTTTGGATTAGTCGATATTTTTAAAAGTTCTGTTGAGAATGTTTTATGTTTGTTTGTTAAGTTGTTTAGTCCCTCCATGAAATTAGTTGTATCGGCCTCTTAGAGGCAGTTATTTTTGGTTAAAAGAGGACGTTGCTAGACGTGGTAATTTCCGGTCACCAAACTGCCAGAACGGCCAGCAGGAGCAGCAGTTAACAAGAATGACCCCCAACGGTGAGAAAAAAAAAGAACGGAGGGCGGACGGGAGACAAAGCGGGTGATAGCAAAAGGGAATAGCAAAGACATAAAAAGAAAACAAGGAACCCAACTATGTGAGCGGAATAACAGAGAGAGAGGAGGAGGTTCGAAAATCGTTAGAACAGCAAGAACAGGAAAGAACGGCAGAAATTGGGTCTGTTCAGAGAAGGATGCCATTGAAGACAAGAGTTATCATAGCAGACATAGATAAATAAAGGAAAAGGTCCGACTGTGTGGAGGAGGATTCATATTTGGCGTCCAAGAAAAAAATCATACTCCTTAAAGACAAATCTATCTCTGTGGAAGCTCAGTATGTATGGCCGATATGGCTGAGTGGATAAAAGCTTCTTGTTAACAAAGTTTTTGTAATAGAATGCATATTCATTAAATGCTGAGATTGTTCTCATCATCATCTTATTGCTGTGTCATTTGAATGTTGAGTGGTTTTTCATCTAAATATATTTCATTCTAGATTGAGTTCCTGTCACCGTATGTAGTTCCAGTCATCCCAGACTGTGTTTTCTGTCAAGTTGTCATCATTTTGGTATCAAAGCCTGAAGATCTGGGAGTAAGCAGAAAGTTAAGAGTATGGTGAAAGAGGAAAGAGAAGGATTTCAGGCAGAAAGGTACAAGAAGAGGGGGGCAATGTGGAGACAAATATAAGACAGCAAGATTCAGAATGGGATAGACAGATAACTAAGTTGAGAAGGGATCTCGAAAGGTGTAAGCTCTTGGTGAAGCTATGGCTAGAGGAAAGAAGCCAAGTGAAAAATCCCTGATGGATCCCTTTGCTGAAATGAAGTGTTGTTGCTGAAATGAAGTGTTGTTTTTTGTGATTTAATTTGTTTTATGATTTTTTATTATTTTTTTTTTTTGTTTTCTTTCAGACTAGAGAGGAGATGCAGAAGGGGTTTCAGTTTTCTTGAGATGTGTATTTGCCAAGATGGCAAATAGAAATACATACAGCTGCAATCTCAAATAAAATGGACTAAAAATAAATAATAACTGATAGAAAGATAACACATGAGAAATTGAGGCACATACCCATTAGATCTGTATTTTAATATTCAATGGAAGCCTGGTTTGCAACCCTACTTGCATACAAAGGCAATATTGGCCTAGAAGAGGCTATACATGCAACTGAGAATGAAGGATCTGAAGAATAAAGCTGATTTAGCACTGCTGCAAGCTTAGATCTGCAATAACATGCCCTGGAATCTGTCCAATGATGCACAAATGAAGACCCAGAGTAGGCCTCCCACAAACAAGAACTGGGTTATCGTCCAATTCACCAAAATCCTTGAGAGTTTTCATTCCCAAGAGTCTGAATGCTGCTGCCCCCTTCCACAGAGTTCAGAGCTGCCATGAAGCTTCAAAAGATATGCAAAAAGATGGATCCAAATTGCACTTCAAAGTCACTTTATGCACTTCCCAAAGTGGGCGTCCACTTTAGGGTTCCAAAAGGGATCAAAATTAAGAATCTTTAAAAGATCCTTTTATTAATGAAGTCTTCCCAAGTTGGGCGCCCAAGTTGAGGGCCCAACTTCATTATTAAAAGCCCACTTTTTAAACACAACGTTGTGTCAACTAGGTGGGGGACTTTTTAATAACTTATTAATATAAAGTGACATGTTATTCACTTTATTTTATTTATTTTTATTAAATATTAAAGCCACACTTTAATATTCAATAATTATTCCAAATCCATCACCTGGCCATCCTGAACTGAGAACTTCTGTAGCCCACGCCACTGGTGATGTCGCCACGTGTCATGCCAACTGACAGTGCCTCCCTAAAATGTAGGGATACCTCCTAAAAAATAGGAATTTGACCAAAACTCCAAAAATGCTCCTGGAGGTCCCCTAATGCCTCCTGGTCAACTCTCGGTCAAACCCTAAAAAATAGGAACCCTTCCTAAAAAATAGGAAACTGTCAAAAACTGACTGGAAAGGCCTGTAAAGCTCTGTGCCAAGCTACACTGCCTCTGGATAGGTCCCCTAACCACGCTGCTGACCTACGGGAACCCGGATGATAGGTCAACTCTCATGTTTCTGCTAGACAGCGCTAAAGAGGGGACATGACAGTCCTCCCCTCTCGAAGATGCTTGCCCACAAGCAACTGCAAGGTCGGATGCTGTAAAATGGACTCCCCCTCCCAAGTGGCGTCCTCTATAGGGAGTCCCCTCCAACGAATCAAGTACTCCCGAATCACCCTACTTCTCAGCCGTCATTCCCTCTCCTCCAAGATCTCCTCAGGAACCAGAGTCAGCTTACCTTCCTCATCCAAGGGAGGTAAATCGGGTGATGCTACAATATGTTGCCCCAATGCCTTTTTCAGGCAAGATACATGGAACACATTATGAATCCGACTCTCAGGTGGTAACTCAATCTCATAAGCAACCTCTCCCACACGCCTGAGAATCCGATATGGTCCGTAGAAGCGAGGCTTGAGCTTCTCAGCTCCACCCCCTTTAAGGGTACTTTGTCGGTAAGGCTGCAACCGCAGGAAAACCATGTCATCCACCTCAAATACTCTCTCAGTCCTATGCCGATCAGCGTAGACCTTCTGCTGATTCTGTGCCTGCTGAAGATTCTCCCTGAGAGATCTCATGATGTCCTGGTTCTCCTGTAACCAATCCTGTGCCAAGGGCACCCTGCTGTCACTTACAGCCAAATCAACAAAAGATAATGCCTCGTAACCATAGAGGGCTCTAAAAGGTGTCATAGCAATAGACATGTGGTGTGTAGTATTATAGCAATACTCTCCTAGATATAGCCAACGCACCCATGCCTTCTGCTGTCCTGACACATAGCTGCGCAAATACCCCTCAACCCACTTATTAACAATCTCGGTCTGCCCATCTGTCTGTGGGTGGTAGCTGGTACTGGGTGTCAACTCCGTACCTGTGAGCCTGAAAAGTTCTTGCCAGAAAGAACTCATGAACCTACTATCCCTGTCACTCACTATGGTCTTGGGAAGACCGTGGAGCCTGAATATCTCTCTGAAAAATAACTCCGCCACCTGAGATGCTGTGAAATCAGCTGCAATAGGAAAGAAGTGGGCGTATTTAGTCAACCTGTCTACTACAACATAGATACAGTCTTTCCCCTGCACCCGAGGAAGACCTGTAATGAAATCCATGGAGATCCCTGACCACTTCTGCTCCGGTATAGGTAACGGCCGTAATAAACCAGCAGGGAAAGTATGCTCAGACTTATTCTGCTGGCACGTCAAACACTCACGAACATGACGTAAGATATCAGCTTTGAGACCCTTCCAAGAAAATCTCTCTCGAACCGCCCTGTAGGTCTTACCATAACCTGGGTGCCCTGCTGTCGGAGTATCATGATAAGCATGCATAATTTGTTCCTTCAACTGAGAACCAGGAACCAGATACACCCTGCCCTTGTAGTAGATGACTTCATCTACCACAGTGTACCTATCATCCAACACCAAACCATCCATGACCTCACAAGCATGCTGATTTTTGGAGTACTCAACTAAAAGTTGAGCCTTCCAATCTGCTGAAATCTCGCTCAGTGAACATAGGGCAGCAAGTGATGGTTTTCTAGAAAGTGCATCAACCACAGTATTATTCTTCCCCTTTATGAATTCGATGTCAAAATCATAAGCCTGAATCTTGCTCACCCATTTTTGCTGACGATCATTGAGCTCTGTCTGATCAAGGAAATATTTCAGACTGTTGTGGTCTGTTCTTACCACGAATTTGCTGCCAACAAGATACTATCTGAACTTGGCTAATGCGTGCATAATAGCCAACATTTCCTTATCATATGTAGAATACAACCTCTCATTATCCCGCAGCTTCCGACTCTCAAAAGCAATGGGGTGTCGGTTCTGCATCAAAACCGCTCCTATGCCCAAACCGGAAGCATCACACTCAAGTACAAAGGGCTGCGAGAAGTCGGGAAGTGCTAAAACTGGGCAAGTACTCATAACCTCCTTGAGCCTGTCAAAGACTCCCTGTGCCTGCTCTGTCCATCTAAAAGCCCCTTTCTTTGTGAGGTCTGTCAAGGGAGCTGCCAACTGAGAGAAACCCCTCACAAATCGCCTGTAATAAGCACATAGACCAAGGAAACCCCGTAACTCAGTAATGTTCCGAGGGTGTGGCCAATCTCTAATTGCCTGAATCTTCTCCTCGTGCACCTTCACCCCATCAGCACTAATCACATGACCCAGATATAGGACCTCTCTAAGTCCAAACTCACATTTGGACAACTTAGCAAATAGAGACTGACTCTCCATGATGCTAAGTACCTCCTCAACATGTCTGAGATGGTCCTCCCAAGTACGACTGTAGATCAGAATATCGTCAAAGAACACTAGAACTGATTTCCTCAACTGCTTGTTGAAGAGATGGTTCATACATGACTGGAAGGTGGCTGGAGCATTGGTAAGGCCAAAAGGCATCACCAGAAACTCATAATGCCCATAGTGACAACGGAAGGCGGTCTTGTGTACATCCTCTACTCGTACACGAATCTGATGATAGCCTGAACGAAGATCAATCTTAGAGAAGTAGATGGCTCCATGAAGCTCGTCCAACAACTCATCAATGCGCGAAATAGGGTATCTGTTCTTGATTGTCTTCTTGTTCAAGGCCCTATAATCTATACACATCCGTAGGGTCCCATCCTTCTTCTTAACCAGTACTATAGAAGAAGCAAAGGGGCTAGAACTGGGGCGAATGAAACCCATATCTAACAGCTCATGAATAGTCTTCTCAATCTCATCCTTGTATGCTCTAGGATGACGATACGGGGTGGTGATCACTGGCTTAGCTCCATCCTCCATCTCTATCCCATGCTCAAACCCTCTATCCGGGGGTACACCAGGAGGTATGTCACCAAATACTCGGCCATGCCGATCCATCACTGTCTGTATGTCAACATGAAATGCTCTAGCATCCTGAGGAGTGGGTGTCTTGGATTTCACAAAACAACGTGTGGCCCAGAGCACATCATCATGTCTGATAATAGACTCCATCCTGCGAGAAGATACCTCCTTGGGTCCACCGTCAGAGGCTGCCCTCAAGATCACCTTCTTCCCGCCAGATAGGAACTCTAACTGCATGCGGTGGTGATCAATAATATATCTCCCAATACCCTGTAACCACTGCATACCCAAAATCACATCATAATCCTCTAAGGGTAGGATATAAAAGTCATCCGTCAAAGTAAAATCACCCATCTGAATGCTGAGCTGTGAGATCCTCCGAGTACAACCCAACACTGCACCTTCTGCAACCTTAACTCCAAAACCCTCGAACACCTCAGACTGTAATCCACGCCTCTCCACCAATTTCTGATCAATAAAATTGTGCGTGGCTCCTGTGTCAACCAAACTCATGACTCGCTGTCCCTATAAGGTTCCTTTTAACCGAAAGGCATGGAACCTGGGATAACTGGATAGGGTAGCCATAGTCACTTTGGCTGCCGCCGATGAATCAGGGATGTCTATCTCTAGCTGGGGTCGCTCCTGAATAACCTCCTCAGGGCTGTCCTCAATGTCGGTGTCTGGTATCTCCTCATCCCCAAGCTCAGATGTGACCTCAACCAAGTGAACTCTGCCCTTACCCATACAGCGGTGTCCGGGCTCCCAAGGCTCCTTGCAGGAGAAGCATAATTTCTTCCTCCTCAAATCATTCCGTGACTCCTGATCCATCCTAGGAGGTCTAGCTGACTGTCCATCTCTGAACTGTGGAGTATTGGCCTTCTGAAAAGGCCGTGATTCCCTGAATGGCCTCTTATCCGACTGATAAGTGGGAGTGGTGTCCAATCTCAAGGTCACATCAATGGCATCCTTAAGAGTGGCCGGCTGGAAGGCACGTACCAATCCCTTAAGCCTATCCTGTAACCCCTCAATGAATAACATCACGCTACGCCTCTGGGGCATATCAGGTACCATAACTGCAATACGCTGGAACTCATTAACATAAGCTTCAGCATGTCCTGTTTGTCTAAGATGTGCCAACTCACTATAGTAGAGTTCTGTGTCCTTACGGTCAAACCGGGTAATGAGTCGTTCAGTGAACTCTGCATAGGAATGAATCAAGGCATGATCCTGGGTGACCAGTCCATGATGCCACCAATCATAGGCAACCCCATCTAAATGTAAGACAGCAAACTGGATAGCCTCACGCTCAGGCATGGGTCTCAAGGATAAATATATGTCCAGCTTGTGCACCCAAGCACGTGCACTCGTACTACCCGTACCATCATATGTAGCCAACGTGATCTTCCCAGTAGCTCTACTGAGGTCATAGTTCTGCTGCTGTGGTCTAGTGCCTCGGTCTCCTCTAAACCTGGTAGAATCTCTGCGCTGTGCACAATACTGTGGAAAAGGAAAGACATCCCGGACCTCAGGGGGTAAGGCTCGCCACTCAGCTGTAGCCGCCATGACTGAGTCCTGAAATTCCACCTCTGGTGGCTCTATCTGTGCTGGCCATTCACCTGGTGCAAACTGAGGAAGTAAGGGTCTATCCCTGGCCTGTCCACGCCTAGGGGAATGATGGGAACTCCTAGCTGATGCGTGTGACCTGTGACTATGCTGGCTTCCCGCCACTGATACTGATCTGCTCCGTCTGCCTCTATCTAACTCCAATCGTTCCAAGGCATCCTGTATCCTGTCAAGGGTCTGAGCAATCCTAGGTTGAGTGTTGATGAGGGTTCTCATCATCTCTCTCTCTTCCTCATCCTGATCTCTCCTGGCATTTCTCTGTTCTTCAGCCATTACTGGTTCCTCTGCTGTACCAATCCCAAGCTCGTTTTGGGCTGTCCTGCGTGTGTAATACCTGTCTGTATGCATAGAAAGCAAATCTCTAAACCCCACAGGCTGGCAGGTCAAAGGCTCTGATACCACTGAAAAATCCCTGATGGATCCCTTTGCTGAAATGAAGTGCTGTTGCTAAAATGAAGTGCTGTTTTTTGTGATTTAATTTGTTTTATGATTTTTTATTAGTTTTTTTTTTTGTTTTCTTTCAGACTAGAGAGGAGATGCAGAAGGGGTTTTAGTTTTCTTGAGATGTGTATTTGCCAAGATGGCAAATAGAAATACATACAGCTGCAATCTCAAATAAAATTGACTAAAAATAAATAATAACTGATAGAAAGATAACACATGAGAAATTGAGGCACATACCCATCAGATCTGTATTTTAATATTCAATGGAAGCCTGGTTTGCAACCCTACTTGCATACAAAGGCAATATTGGCCTAGAAGAGGCTATACATGCAACTGAGAATGAAGGATCTGAAGAATAAAGCTGATTTAGCACTGCTGCAAGCTTAGATCTGCAATAACATGCCCTGGAATCTGTCCAATGATGCACAAATGAAGACCCAGAGTAGGCCTCCCACAAACAAGAACTGGGTTATCGTCCAATTCACCAAAATCCTTGAGAGTTTTCGTTCCCAAGAGTCTGAATGCTGCTGCCCCCTTCCACAGAGTTCAGAGCTGCCATGAAGCTTCAAAAGATATGCAAAAAGATGGATCCAAATAGCACTTCAAAGTCACTTTATGCACTTCCCAAAGTGGGCGTCCACTTTAGGGTTCCAAAAGGGATCAAAATTAAGAATCTTTAAAAGATCCTTTTATTAATGAAGTCTTCCCAAGTTGGGCGCCCAAGTTGAGGGCCCAACTTCATTATTAAAAGCCCACTTTTTAAACACAACGTTGTGTCAACTAGGTGGGGGACTTTTTAATAACTTATTAATATAAAGTGACATGTTATTCACTTTATTTTATTTATTTTTATTAAATATTAAAGCCACACTTTAATATTCAATAATTATTCCAAATCCATCCCCTGGCCATCCTGAACTGAGAACTTCTGTAGCCCACGCCACTGGTGATGTCGCCACGTGTCATGCCAACTGACAGTGCCTCCCTAAAATGTAGGGATACCTCCTAAAAAATAGGAATTTGACCAAAACTCCAAAAATGCTCCTGGAGGTCCCCTGATGCCTCCTGGTCAACTCTCGGTCAAACCCTAAAAAATAGGAACCCTTCCTAAAAAATAGGAAACTGTCAAAAACTGACTGGAAAGGCCTATAAAGCTCTGTGCCAAGCTACACTGCCTCTGGATAGGTCCCCTAACCACGCTGCTGACCTACGGGAACCCGGATGATAGGTCAACTCTCATGTCTCTGCTAGACAGCGCTAAAGAGGGGACATGACACCAAGAAAGTGGTTGGCAATTGAAAAAGAGATTGAAGTGGCCTATAGAACTACTGGTTAAGAGAAGAAGAAGGCAAAGGATGGTTGCCTTGAGAAGAGAAGAAAAGAACATGGGAAAAGCCCATAGAGGAGTGAAAAGCGAAGAGTTGCCAAATGAGCAACAGGAAAAGGAAGTGGAGTTGCCAAGAGAACAACATGCACAGGAAGTGGTGAAGGAAGTTCTCATTATGGAGAACACAAAAGGAAATCAGAAAGAAGGGAAAGAGGAAGAAGTGAAAAAAGCACTTGACGAAGAGACTCATGAAGAGAGAATGAAGGATGCTTCATATCACAGGTTAGAAAATGAACCAAATCAGGAAAAGAAGTTACTTGACATGAATGAAGTTCAAGAGTGTCTTTCAAATATGCAAAGAGTAAAGGCGAGGATCGAACTAATAAGAGGAACTAAGATGAAGGCAGCAACCAGAAATCAAGCAAAAAGAGAAAGGGATGCGGAATTGGACAGTATTAATGAACGAGAGACAGAGTTTTGGAATCTTGTAGCTGAGAAAGAGATAAGAAGGAGAAGATACATGAAGAAAGAGGCAAACAAGCTTAGAGCAAACCAATACAAACATAGAGAGGATGAAGAACTAAGAACACAACACAATTGGAAGAAGAGGAAAAAGAAGACTGTCATGTGAGTTGGATCTCAAATTTCTCCCACCTGGGGAGCCTGATGCAGGGGCATCGTTCCCCATCATTCTGTTTTGGATTAGTCGATATTTTTTAAAGTTTTGTTGTGAATGTTTTAAGTTTGTTTGTTAAGTTGTTTAGTCCCTCCATGAAATTAGTTGTATCGGCCTCTTAGAGGCAGTTATTTTTGGTTAAAAGAGGACGTTGCTAGACGTGGTAATTTCCGGTCACCAAACTGCCAGAACAGCCAGCAGGAGGAGCAGTTAACAAGAATGACCCCCAACGGTGAGAAAAAACAAGAACAGAGGACGGACGGGAGACAGAACGGGTGATAGCAAAAGAGAATAGCAGAGACAGATAAAAAGAAAACAAGGAACCCAACTATGTGAGCGGATTAACAGAGAGAGAGGAGGAGGTTCGAAAATCGTTAGAACGGCAAGAACAAGAAAGAACGGCAGAAATCAGGTCTGTTCAGAGAAGGATGCCATCGAAGACAAGAGTTATCATAGCAGACACATATAAATAAAGGAAAAGGTTCAACTGTGTGAAGGAGGATTCGTATTTGGAGTCCAAGAAAAAAATCATACTCTGTAAAGACAAATCTATCTCTGTGGAACCTCAGTATGTATAGCCGATATGGCTGAGTGGATAAAAGCTTCTTGTTAACAAAGTTTTTGTAATAGAATGCATATCCATTAAATGCTGAGATTGTTCTCATCATCATCTTACTGCTGTGTCATTTGAATGTTGAGTGGTTTTTCATCTAAATATATTTCATTCCAGATTGAGTTCCTGTCCCTATTGAGTTCCTGTCACCGTATGTAGTTCCAGTCATCCCAGACTGTGTTTCCTGTCAAGTTGTCATCAAATTATGTGACATTTTTTTCATCTATAATTCTATAAAGTCAAGCGGATAAAACTTGCAAGCTGAATGTGAACCTTCCCTCCAGGCCATAACCAGCTCTGGTACCGGTACATGTGCTGCACAACTAAGATAATGGCCCATTGGGACCTCAATGGTGGTTTGATTCTTCTTGACAGGATCCACAAATTATGGAGTTCGTACACTGTGAGCTTTATGATTAGTTTATTAATGTCAATTTATCTATAAATTTAGGCCATTGCAATAAAGTGGCAAACTATGGGCACTTCTGTACTACATATCTAATTCAACATCATCATCAGTATTCTCCAGAAATCCGACCAGAAACAGCGACTCCTAATTCTAGAAAAGTATTTCCTCAGTTTCACAGTGAGTCCCCTTTTTTCATTCCTGATCCCCAGTTCGAATTCTGCCAGCTGAATGAGCCTTAAAAAAACATAAACAAAATAGAAAAGGGAACCTGAAAACCTTTAAAAACATACACGACAAACGTCCCTACAGAATAATGTAGAGATGAAAATAATCTCAAAGGCCAAACGGGTATTGATTGTTTAAATTCTACAACATATCTAAAAAGGAACCTGGAAACCTCTAAAAACATGCACCATAATGCAGAGGTGAAAAACTTTTAAGGCCAAGCGGGTATTAATTGTTTAATTCTACAGCATTGAAATACTTCAAAAAGAGTGCCTGAAAAGTTCAGAAAACATACACAATTAGTATTCTGCAGACTAAGGCATAGATGTAAATACGCTCAAGGGCTAAGTTGCTAACTGTGTATCAGTCCTTTGATTCTACCAGCAAAGTAAGCCTTAAAAATACACATACCCAAATTAACTTGGCGATTGCTGCGCGCACAACCATCTACAAGCTCCTTAATCTCTTCCTTAGAAAGAGGCTTCCCCAAAACCTGGTCTCTACTGATACTAGTAGGTTTAGTTCCATCTAAAACAGGCTGCTGAAACCGAGGAACCCCTTGCTTCTGAGGCTGAGGAAACATATTTCTGGTTTTCTTCTTACTCTGAGCCAGAGGGGGTCCTCCAGTCCATGGCCTGGGCATCGTAGTAGGGCCAAAAGGAACATAGGGGGGCTCTCTCAGTGCGACAGGCTTCATCTTCGGTGTCTCTGAATAACTGAATTGGAATTCAAAAGGGGCACCAGGGACTTTGTAGGCAATTCCATTGTCCCCAACACAGAGTCCTCCCTCCTCATCATCCTTAACGTTGCCTATTTCTGTAATTGAGTATCTTTTCTTAATCTTCGTTTTATCTTCCTTCACTTTGACAATGCTACTGGATTTTAGAGGCAGGTGATAGTGTGAATTATAGTGAAAGGACTTCAAGGCTCTCTCACCATTGGTGGGAATTTTAGTTTTATCTGCATCAACATTTTCATGTATAGCAGCTTCCTTTTTCTCCTTCGAAACGTAAGGTCTTATGTTTTTGGTGGTGCTGTTGTAGACATTGAAGATTGCAAAGCTTCTTGCAGCCATCTTCCTCTCTTCTGTGAATCAAATCGTGCACATTATCTCTAAACCAAAAATATCTGCACTCTGTAACTATATAATATCTAGCCATTTTGTCATTTGTATTACTGATTCACAATTCGTTTCAAATCTTGAACTTCACTGTGTACCATGTGACTTATGCAAAATTACTGGTATAGCTAAGTCTTATTGGTAAAAAGTTAATAAAAAAACATGTACTCCTAAAGAGGAGAGGAACATTAGTAGTGCTGGCTATTGGCGTTGTGACTCATCACATCAACATGTCTAGTGAGACCTCTAGGAGAGGTGTCCTTAGAATGATTTTTTTTACCAAAATTTTATCATAGAATCGCTAGTAGTTGAACAAAAAAATATCATTTGTTGTTAGAACATCATATTCTTATTTAAAATACAACTTATATGCAACCTACATGATCTCAATACCTTTTGGTAACCATAAATCTTGCTATCTTATCCAACATGAATAACTCAATAGTTGAACACAAAATACTATTTATTATTATAAAAATCTCATATTCTTATTTAAAATAAAACATTTTGATAATCTTTTAAAATTCATCATAAAATACAAACATTTAATTTATTACACTCATCTTTTACATAAATGTCATAGAACAAACATATAAGATGAAGTGCTCCAATACATGTAAATTGCCACACCAATAAGTGTACACATAAGCATAGTATTTGTCCACATAAGAGCAATACTTGTCCACATGAGCACCTTATTTTATAAATAACACTTATATTGAATAGTTATGATATTTTATATAAAGCAAAAAAGTATTTATTACATTTGTTAAAGAATGTATTTATGATTTTTTACATGACATTGACAAATTCTCATGTGTTCACGTAAGGTCCATCTTAACAAACATTTGGTCATTTGTTGATTTGCATGTGGAATAATTATTAGCAATATATAGTATAAATATGTTGCAAGACTAAATTCCATAACCATAAATAATATAACAACAATAGGACCCCACCCAACTATTGGCCCCTCTCCCCTAATTGTTTTGCTCACAAAGGTTGTGACATTTTTTTATGTTTTGTCTTTTGCAAGTATCAATTTTAGTCCAATAAAAGTTCCAAGCATAAACCATTTAAGGAAAGGAAATGAATAATCTTTGAAGGTCCTCAATATGTGGTGCCCAATTTGCACTTAGACTAGGAACTGCACTCAAATGTTTAAAAGATATGTTGAAAGAGGCTAAAGGAAAATATACAAATATATGTGTGTAATTGTATATGTGTGAGGGGATAAATAGCTTTTTAGGTAATGTTAAAAATTAACAACTTCGATAATAAATTAGATTGCATATATTTCTATAAAACCACTACAGTTATGATTGTTGGTGAAGTTGTTCTAGTTGTTGATGAAATTATAGTTTTTTTAGGTAATGTTAAAAATTAACAACTTCCGCAATAAATTAGATTGCATATATTTCTATAAAACCGTTGCAGTTGTAATTATTGGTGAAGTTGTTCTAGTTGTTGATGAAATAATAGTGGCTATAAAAGTCCTTTGTTATTGAAGTCACATGGGTAAATGCTAAGGAAGTGACTTAGACAAATGCTCACAAAGTTATTCACAAGCATAAGCTGACAAAGTGCACAACAATTTAACAAAGTCTGTTTCTCACATGGGTAAATGCTAAGGAAGTGACTTAGACAAATGCTCACAAAGTAATTCACAAGCATAAGCTGACAAAGTGCACAACAGTTTAACAAAGTCTGTTTCCCCTATTGTAGAGGTTACTTGCAAGCTTGTTGTCAATGATGGTCATGTTACTGTGGTACCTTGCTACATAAGTGGACTCATAGTGTTGCAAAAAATGCAACTATGTTTTTCCCCCTGAATGTTATTTGTATACTTAATCTTGCTTTGTCATTCTCAAGACTTTAGTTCTTCGAAGCATTTGTGGTTGCTTATTTTATTTTAATATGCTTTGTTCAATACAAAAAAAGAAAAGAAAAAAAAAACTTTTTGCTTTTAATAGTGAAAATTACATATTTTGTATTTTTCTCCTTGTCTTGGACCTATTTTGGTTGTGTTATCTTTTATGTAATGAAAAAGGAATAAATAGTGTTTTTTTAATAGTTGGTATATGTAATCAAAAATGAATAAATGGTGTATGTTTTTTTATAGTTGGCATATAACTCAAGCTTTATCTATTTTTATCTACACTCACTTCCAGGGATTAACCCTAATTCTTAGATTCGTCCTTTTCTTACTCTAGTTTAGGTCTACAATTGCATAAATGACCTGGGTCATATGCATAGTTATGGAAATAACCCCCAAGCCTTTAGAGTTATGTTTCCCTCCAATTTTGATCATGTTCCTTTTTAAATTTTGTGGCAAATTGTCTTTCCCTAGTTGAGATAGCCTTGGTGAAGTAGAATGTCTTTGGTATCCCCTTCTGTATCACTTGTGAAAATTCCAACTTTGGTCATATTCCTACTACTCCAAAACTATAAGTTTTCTCTTTCATTTTTGGCAAAATTGAGTTTTTCTTAACTTTTTGGTAGGTTCACAAGTTCACGAACCTCACAAAAACCCGATCAGTCACATTGCTTTGTAAATCATTTTGAAGGTTTAAAAGTTTCCAAACCTTTCAAGTAGTTGATAGAAGTTGTCTTTATTTGCATTTCAGCGAGTTCAAAAGTTCTCAAACTTGTCAAAAAGTTGAAAGACTTTTTGTGTCAAGAGTTTTGAAGGTTTTGAAAGTTAGAGAAGTGCCGAAAGAATTGTTGTTTTCTCAAAATGATTCAGCAAAGTGAAGATAAAGATTTCAAGTTTCAACTAGTTCACAGGTTTGCGAACTTTCCAAAATGCCAAAAGATCTCTCAAGTTCACAAGTTCGCCAATTTGTCAAAAAGATGTCAGAGATTCGAGATTTTTCAAAAAGCCTAAAGTTAGTTTAGTTCGAAAGTTCACAAACTTTCCAAAGGGATGAAAATGAGTTTGGAAGTTTCAAAAAGTGTCAAATTGCTAAAAATGTCTTCAAAAGTTTCAAATTTTTAGTGTTTCGAGGGATTCTAAAACTTTCTAACTTTTTGAAAAGTTATAAGTTTTTCAAATAACCTATTTTTAAGTTATTTAAATAGGTTCACGGGCCCATTTGTGCTCTCATTCACATTTTCAAACAAGAACTTTGTTGCAACCCGTTGCTTCAAACGTCCTCTTGCAAATTTCCAGTTTTTCTACTCTGGAAGGTAAGTTCACTTGCATTCCAAATTAGGGTACTAGTATAAATTTTGTAGTGAATCTTTAGCTCATAATTATGATCAACTTGTTGAATTTTTGTCTTCCTTGTTTGCATTTTCATGAACCATGTGTATTCAATTCATCGCCCTCTCCTAGATAAAAGTATACTTCTTGTTGCACATCAAAAATTATTTGAGGCCCTAGCTTGCTTGATTTAGTTATTATCTAAACCACACAAAATGAAGTATAAATACCAGGTCTATGATCATGCTTCTATTATTCAAAATTTGTTAGTAGAGGTAAAGGATAATGATCTAGGGCACATTGATAGAGATAATTTTTGAGAAAGAATGAAGGTCAATCCTAGGACCCCAATGGCAGAAGCAACCTTTGCTAGTGGCCTAGCTCATGCAAGAGGTTTTCCATTTGCAATTCAATGCCCAAATTTAGTCCTAGCATGTGTAAAGAATTATCATCCATAGTCCCATGAAGTAAGAGCTTTTGATGGCATGGTAAAAGAAAGGTTGGATGGTGCGTCTCTTGGCATCACCTTGAGGTTACCAGCAAGAGATGAATATGCAGATATGGATATCAAAAAAGGATGGGACTACTTTCAGGATAAGAAAGATACATGTCTCAATAATATTACTAACCATTGGTTGAAGAATCCAAAGGGGGGAAAATCCCAGATCCAAAAGAATTTATAGAGAGCTTATTTCCAAGAAGACATTTTAGACATAATTACCCTGTCACATAGAGTAGTGGGAAGTAAAGATACCAGTAAATTTGAACGTTGGATGAGCAGGTTCATTATCACAATTGGGTATGCTTCCCAATTTGTAGATTGGGCTAAAATGATAAGTGATCATTTGCATGATCAATTGGTCAATTTCCAAAGCAATCAATACTTCTATATGTCTTCCTATCTATTTTATGCCATTGCTAGTATGGATGTGTGGCCTGGCTAGTAGATTGTTGGAGTATGTGATAATGCAACTTAGATTTATGACTTCTACCCACAACTTTAGATGGAAGTGGGGAATAAAGATTACATGAGAGTAAATGATGCTTTATGTATGTTGAATGTAAGGATATTAGAAGGAGAACTGGGATTGAGAATTTCTCCTGAAGAAGCTCAGTTGGTTATCCCGTTTAGTAACTTCTTCATCCAGTATAATAGGTTCACTTACCTAAGAATAGGTGGATTTGAAGGCATTCCCTACAAACTACCACTCTATGAAAGTGATTGCCTCATTTTTCTTGAAGTTTGTAGGCAAATGGGAGAGGTAAGCAAGAAAAATAGCAAAAAAATAGGTAGGATATAATTTCCCTCTAAATCTAAGTTACTATACTTGCAAATCTACTACAGATGCTCAGAATGTTGATATAATTCTATCCAAATTTAACTTCCATTCTTGCACAACAAGGTTGTCTTATGATAGTAAAAACTATGTTAAAGACAACTTGTATGTTGGAACATCATACAATCATGATTCCTACTTGGAGGACTATTGGGAAGACTATACATATGATTACAAGGTTCAAAGGAGAGATTGAATGAGACTAACAGTTGATTAGATGAAAGCCTTCAAATTAGGATGGGGCATTCCTGATATGGTGGATGATGGCACTAAGCTAGTTGATGAAGCCTATCCTTCTATCCAATCACAACTAATATCCCCAATTAACTAAGTTGATAAAGAAATTATTGATATAAGGGAAATGTCCTTATTTGTACTTAGAAAGAGCCAAAAATGGTTGATGGATAGAATTACAGAACATACAAGCACTAAACCACTGTCAAAGGACAATGTATCTAAAAATCAAAAGCAGTCTATAACATCTCCTTCAACCCAAACTCCTATCATCACATATTCTACCAGGTATAGTTCTACTCCAAGAAGGGATGATGATGTGATGAAGACCCAGATAAAGGAGTTGATTTGAAAGGTCAGAGTGAAGGTGAGGACCAAGCACCAAGAAAGAAGCTAGAGATAAAGACCACCTCTAGCACAAAAGGATGGTGATAATGTACAAGATCCAATTGGTGAGAAGCAACATGTAAACCATGATTTATCTCCTCTTCCTCCTTCTCGTGTGTCAACTCCTCCACCTTCTCCTCCCCTAGTACAAGCAACTATTAATACTATCATTGATTCTACCTCAAAGGTAACTCTACTCCCATTGATACTTAAGTCTCAATTAGTGTCATCACCATCTCCTTGGCTAAAGGAAGTAGTGGCAAAGAAAAGGAAGCACTCCCAAATGGTGGATCTTGGTTGTGATGTAGTAGAAAATTTGTTGCAAGCTACTCATCAATCGGTGAAAATTCACACAACTTCCAAAATGATGACAAATTCTTCCACAAGTGACTAATGTGTGGAGATTGTAGAGCCCATTATAGATGAAAATGAAGATGAGGCAACTGAGGTTGATTACAACATCACCATAGTAGATCTTGGCTCGTCTACACAAGAAGGTGATATTCATAATGCTAAAATATTTGTTGAGAAGCTAGTTGAAAGAGTTGAAAAAAGAGTAAAAGACAAGGGAGTAACTAGAAACTTTAACCACATCTATCAAATCTATAATAGATACTTGTGCTTAGCCCCTTAATACATCTTCAACAACTCCAACCAAGGTCCCACCTAAAGGAATAAGCTTTGAGGTTATAGATAAAATTGGTAAGTACCAAGATTATGGGAGAGCAGCTGAAACTTGGGTAGAAAAAGTAACCATTAGTGGTCTTCTTTATATCGAAAAAGCCATGAAATTATATGAACAATTTTTAGCTAGGAAAAAGAAAATTCATACTGAACTCCAAGCAGCCAAGAAGGAAGAGCTTGTACTACAAGTCATTGTCAGAGATTTGCAAGAAATGATCAAAGTTGATCTAAGTATTTTGGTTGTTGAAAAGGTCTTTAACAAGCTGGAAGAAAATGATACCCTCAAGTGGTTAAAAGGGGTTGAATGGAAAATTTTGGTAATTAAACAATCCTTAATTGAATTCAAAAAGCTTGTTAAGATATGTGACTCGGTCCTTATGGATGTTTGAGCTAATTGCCTATCAATATGTGTTGATATCTTGATGGAAGATGAGATCAAATTGTCTAAGGTTGATAAAGTGAATAAAAGCTTCAAAGACCTAATTTTAGAAGAGTTGTTTAAAAAGGACATTGTAGATGGAAATGCCACAGAGAAGTTGAGTAATATGTCTGCCTCTTTGATCTCCTTCCGAAAGGAAATTTCTAAATTTTACAAAAGGATTAAATATGTTAGCGAAGCTTTATCTACTTGGAAGATATGCCTTTGCACTATGTCTATTCCTAATAGAAAATTAGTGGCTCCAACAGTCACTAGTTTCAGAAACTATAAGGTGAAAATGGCTTCTTTGCAACCAAAGTCTCTAGCAAATGATGCAAACAACGGCCAAAGCTCTGACAAAGATAGAGAAAAAGAAGTTCAAAATTAATATGTTTCTTTTCTTTTATCTTTATTTGTAAAATGACTTTTATGTCATATTGTAATATAAAATAAACTTTATTCTTATAATGAAAGAAAAGAAAAGAATAAAGTTTGTTTTATTTATTTTCCTTTTTCAAGAAACAATTACAAATCAAGAAACCATTTCATTTGTAAAGCTATATAAGGTGGACTAGAGAAAGGAAAAAGGATCTTTTGCTTCTTTTTTATGAACGCTTCTTCTAGATTTTCCTCTAAGGTTATCCTTTCGTATCTTTTCTACTGTTGGAAAGTATTTTGCAGAAATACTATAAAGAAATCTGAGAAGAGACTTTGAGCTCTTGAATTTTGAATGCCAAGAATACAAATGAACTTTGGGTTATTGATTCTAAATTGTTGTGGATTTTCTTGTGTTAAATTTGTAACAACATATTGTGGGTTTCTTTCACAAACTATGTGTGGAATATGAACAGTCATTCATAGATCTTGAGTTTAACTCTTCATCTAGATATTCTTTTTCTTATGTTTAAACAATATCTAGTGAATATCTTTTAGATATGCATAATTCTAGTTATTTCTCTAGTAAGTTATGTTTGATATGTGACTTTTTGCTCATACCCTAAAGTCTTCTTTTATCTTTTAGTTAGCTAGTGTGCCTTTCTTGCTTTCTGGTTAAAAGCATAACCCAAAAACCCCAAATTCAATCATATGAGGAAGCTGCCCCTTTCATACGCATAATAAGAATTTTTTAGTTAATAACAATCTCTCCAACTATGGTAGACTTTGTCACTGCCCGTTGGGCAAGTCAAGTTGATTTTTTAGTGAAGAATTGCAGTGACAAATATGTTTACCAACAAGTTTAAATTCAAATTTAGGGCCAACAGGTTACCCTTTTCTACTTGACTATTGTGTGCTGACTAAACACGTGAAACATTTCCTTTGTGATCCTTAGATTCGTATTTAAAGGAGCAACCTTAGTTCATTTTAAAGAGCATCTAGAAAGGAATCTGACAAGAGCATTCAAGTTACATTTATTAACATTAAATTTAGAGAATTTTGCTACATTTATGCTTGCATCATCATCTAGGGCATTTGCTACATGTTTGCATGTGTCATCAATCATTTTCTAAACCATGGACTTGGTATCCTTTTAGGTTTAACATAAAGGGGTAATTATCTCTATCACATGCAAATTCCCAACCACTAGTGATAACTTTAAGAAACCCCCCTTGAAAAAAGATATAAAATCTTGGTGAATCTTTCATTTTTTTAGAAAAAGATATTAATTTCTATTGGTGAATCTTTCCTTTTTTTGAAAAAAATATTAATTTTATTGGCAATTTTTTTTAAATCACTAGAAATTTGTAGAAAATCCCAACGAAACTAGACAAAAAATAGGCAAATGCATTAATTACCATGGTGAATCCTTCCTTTTAAAAAAAATTAAATTCCTATGGAAAAGTAAGGACTTCAGGGTGGTAGTGATTGACTAGTTTAAGGTGTAGTGTTCATGTCTATAATTCCTTAATTCCTTAATATTTCAAATCAGACATTAAATATTTTAAATCAGCCCTAAATTCTTTTTCACCACTGTTAATTTTATTTATAATCTAATGGTTTGGGTTCTATTAAATGGGCCAAAATGTACCCGCAAAGCTCTAATGGCCATGGGGCCCGAAATTGTATTTGTTGTTGATCTAATGCAATTCTGGGCCCCATGGGCATAAGGGCTTTGCAGGTACATTTTGGCTCGCAGAATTTAACCCTAGCCGTTAGATTATAAATTGAGATCAATGGCCTAAATACATTTTTGGGCTCGATGGGCATTGTAGCTCCATGGGTACATTTTAACCCATGGAATACAACCCCAACCATTATAAATTATAAATAAAATCAATTGTGGTGATTAAAAATTGATGATATGGCCCTAAAGTAACCAATAATTATATAATATTATTGGCAAATTAATTTCATTTTCTACTATAACTTATAAAATTTAGGCGAATTTGATCTAATTAGGTATCAAATATTGTGGTAAATTTTTGAGTTTAAAAGTATAATAAAATAAATGTTTTGGCGATTTAACTAGGACTAAAATAAAATTTTGTAAAAATGTGGCGATTCAGGTCGCCTTATAGCTTGTATTATTATCCAAATTCTGAATCCCCAATTTCAACTATTAGCCAATTGGTGAATATTCACCACTAAAAAAATCATTGGCAACCACAACCAAACTTTTATGTGAAGACAAACATAGAAACTCCTAACAGACTAAAAGTGAACATTCAAGGATTTATAGAGATTAAATTTATACATACAAATCAAATTCACACTTGTGTAGGTTGGATTCACAGGTGCATGATTAATCTTGTAATTACAGAAGTGACCCATAATGATAGACAATAAGTTTACAATTTACAAAATATTTATCCTAACATCACTAAATTTTCTACACCCTACTAAATCATCCACAAACTTGTCATAACATATCTAAATCAAATTTCTAAGTAAATATCATTCGTTTAATTTTTTGTAGCATTTATTTTAGTAAATTTATCATTCCCATCTCTTTTAGCTGGGGTAAATTTTGAATGCTTTTTTTATGCATTTACCCTAGATTTATATAAAGGGGATTTTATTCTCCCTTATGCCACCATACTTTCACCTTACATAAATATGCTAGGGAAAATAACTAAACAATAATAAAAGCTTAGTATTTAAAGTTGGGATTAAAAAAATAAATGTAGAATAATACATGGATAATGCAATCCCCCACCTCACTACTATAATAGATATAGATAGGGTGATGCTAGAGAGGATAATCCTCCTTTCTCGTGGATACAACTTGCTCAACAAGGAAATTATGAAGGGCCCTATTGAACATACCCCACCCCATGCTACAGTTTAGAAAGGGGCCCTATCCTCAACCCTACCCTCTATAGTGCTGGTGGGGGGCCTACTATCTGTAGACACCTAAATTTGACTATATCTTACGACATTACATTTCGATATATTTTCTTCTAGGTCCCCTTCATGACCCCTTCCATCACTCTCATTAGTTAAATAAATTATATTTATTTAACTAATTCCTCTCATCCATTTATCCTTCTTTTTCATCAAATTAAATAAATCTTATTTATTTAATTCCATTTGTCCTCCATTTGCACCCAATTAAATAAATCTTATTTATTTAATCTCATTTTCCTCCATCATCCAATTTAATAAATTAAATATTTATTTATAGATTCCACTTGTCTCTCATGATTTAAATAATTTTATTATTTAAATTACTTATTCCCACTCACATCCCTATTCTTAGCCTCGTTCATTGTGAGTCATAAACACTTTCTCTCCAAAATAAATAAAAAATCCCATTTATTCCCACTATTCTCCTAATTTTGGCCTCCTGTCATACCCATTTAATGTGCGTCATAAGTACTAAAATTGCCTTTTAATCCTAGCCATCCACATCACACAATTGGCTTTCAATCCTAGCCATTCATTTGATTCCCTTTCCCTCTATAAATCAAAATTCATTTTCAATTTCAAACCCCCACACACTTCCTCATCAAATTTTCTCACTGATTATCTCCTCTCTCACTCATTGATTCTCTCGCTCTCTCACTCACTCAGTCACTCACTCACAAAAGTCAATTTTCATGCAATGCTTGAGCTATGTTATGCTACAACAGTGAGCAATCAACAATCCTTCGACATCCTGCATTCTTATGAGAGATCAAGAAGAGCTATGGAGATAAATCAAACCTAGCTTGAAGATTGGTTTGCTTTATATTTTTGTTTTCATTTTCATGCTAGTTTGTGCTTTATGGTGCTTGTTAGGGTTTAGTTAGTTTGTTGTTTTTGACATTAAATCTAATTTTCACTAGATACAAAATGATGAACCCGACGTGAACAACTCACTTGCCTTGATCTAGCTTGCTTTTTGCAGGTTTTCTTAACTTTTTGTTGCAAGTTTATGCCATTTTTGGATAAAACCCTAGGTTTTAAAGATTTCATCATATCTTTCAAATGGCTACGAATTTTGATACAAGATTTTAACAGAATTTTATGGATCCTCTTCAGAACCTACATAAAAAAATCATGTCTCTATCATTAGTTTTGAATGAGTTATAACGATATCGGTTTTTTTCATAAATCTGCATTTCTGTACACAAATTAATGAATTTTTTAGAAATTTTTATATTTCTGCAAATCTATTGAATTTTAATGGGGGTATGTTCTTTACAGATTTAATTTTGAGGTTATATGAGGTGCGAAATGATCAAATCTTTGTCAACTGTAGCTTTTTCATAAATCCACATTTCTGTGCGTAAATCAGGGAATTTTTCTAACTTTTTTATATTTTTGGAAAGGTCTTAGAAAATTAGTAGGGGTCTCTTTTATGAGTTTTTATATTTTAGGTCAAAAACGTTTCAAAATTATCAAATCTATGTCACTATCTGAAGAAAAAAAATGTATCTAAAATTGCAATCTTCTGATGAGCTTATCTTTTTGTGGTTGCATTTTAACATTATTTTCTAATTTTTTTCAGGGATTTGGTTTTGTGCTAACACTTTAATTGTAGCTATCTCGTTTTCGAAGATCAAATCACTGAAACTACTAACGGTGGTTTTGCAAGGCTTTTATTGATTAGACATCCTTTCCAAATGTCTATTTGCACACAGATTATCTAGGGGGTTAATTAATCACTATTTGTTGTGCTTGTAAGGTGGTAGGTGTATGCTCTCACCTTGTGCAAACTTGATGATCAAAAGCCAGACCCATCTCTTTTGTGTTTTTAATCCCTTAGAGGGCCTGCCTCCTAATTTGTGAGAGGGAATGACCCAAGCGATACTTTTGTTTCGGTCTGCTATAAAAATAATTGTGGTTGTGACGAAAGTCATCAATCGCCTGGTACCATAGTTCTATACCGATGGGAGTCTCCCTCAGTATCCATGAGATGCATGAAAACCCTTTCTAAGGGCTGGGAGACCTCTTAAATGAGTGAACCGACGCATGTATAGACACCAAATTATCCCAAAGTTCACTGACTAGAAATCACTTGTTATAGAGGCCAAAAACCTTTTTGCTTGTTGGTGCAGGAAGTCGAACCTCCGAAGCCGCCCTACACGTACTATTTAGGGTAGAGACAGAAAATCCCTCGGTTCATAAGATCTCTGGAACTTCGGGTTAAGAGATTTGGTGTGCCCGTGCCGTGGTGGGGGAGACAGTGTCACCAATATCTCTAGTTGTCCACCTTGTCTCAGTATATGGAGTAATCCAAGTAGGGACTCAGCAAGTAGTATCCTCTTTCTAGCCTAGGTTGTGCATGCTTACGAGTGTTTTCAAATTTGTCGAGACTAGTGAAAAATTGTGGGGCTAATCTAGGCCCCCATTCAGACTTTAACTCTGATTTTATATCAAAGTCATCCAAAATATTCTATCTACCATGTTTTGTGTGTGTGTGTTCAAAAACAAACATTGTCAATCTCAACCAAACACCACACCTTGAATCTATAACATTCCAACCTTACTCATATTACTCATATTCCCATTCTTGAACCTATTCCAATCCTCATTTGTCAAAATGGTTGTGATCATCAACAAATCTAGGCAAAATCCAAAACCATATGTACTCCGAGGTGACCCAAAATTTGCTCCTAATGATGATGAGGATCTTGTAGATTTTGAGGCATACTTGGAGGAACAAACCGAAATCCAAAAACTTCAATCTATGTGTAACTCCATCCTAATACTAGAGCAAAAGATCCTAGCACAAGAACTACAAGACATCGTCCAAACCTTCCACCAACTAGAACAACCCCTAAACCAACAAATCATACATCGATTACAAACCATCATCCAACCATTTCAACAAAACCAATCACAACAAATACAACAACTCCTAGTCAAAATCCAACAATTCATGAAATATCCATCTCAAAATCCTTCACATCATGAGCATGCTAGTTTTAGTCAATCCTTAAGCCATCTTAATGATATTCTTGACAAGGGAGATACCATCTCAAGTCTGGAATCATACACCAATCCATCTACCAGTCCTCCATCACCATCCAATAGAATGTCTATCTCAAAGACTTGTAGGCCTACACCAACACCACCATCAAACTTTCCAAGCTCTAATCCATCAACCAACAAATCCTCGAATGATTTTCTTGAAAGATTCTTTACAAAATCTAAAAGCAAAAGAAAAGCTATGGAGTTATCCAAATCAACCAATCCATTTAATCAAAGTCCAAGCCCTAAGTCTAATCCATCTAACACCCCTCTTGTCCTTCCACCATGGGACCTATCCACTCCTAGTCCTAATCCACCTAATCCAATTAGCCTTCCACCTAATCCTAATCATAAGCCATCAACTTCCACCACCCCTCAACCTACAAAGGATGTGATCCAAGGGTTACTAGCATGGAATAGACCATCCCCATGTCAAGCACCCATTGATGAGCCTACCAAAGAACCTTCAAATGTCATGCCTATTTCTCCAAATCCATCATGTAGTCCACAACCCATTGAAGAGTCTCCCACCATGAGTCCAAGTCAAGAGCCATTGTACCCTCATATTGGTGATTGTCAAGAGCTTATCAAGCCCATCCAAGAGTCATCCGCTTCCATTCAAGCAAACCAAGAGCTATGTCAAGAGTTTAATCCTAAGCATGTGGAAATATCAATCCCTCATCCAAATCAAGATCAAAGCATCTCTAAGTTCAACTCATCCATGACCTATATATTTTCTATGCTCAAGATATTATTTATGATCATGACCCTATTCGCAAGCAAATTTATCCCATTTATAGCACACTTAATCCTATTTCTTCTCCCATTTACATGATCAAGGTTCTATCTATGATCATGAAAACCATGATGATCCTCTTAGCCAAACTTTATGCATTTCATGCTCAAGAGATTATCACTCCACCTATCCCTACTCCCATAACCATCCATGAGCAAGATATCCAAATCCATAATTCCACAACATTCATTTCCCTTGATGAGACACATGCCTCCCAAGTAAGCATAGAAGATAAAACAAATAGCTTGGATCTAAATGAACATAATGATAATAAAGATCCTAATGATCATTCCACATCCACTATCAACCACATTTCAAATCCACCAACATATCCACTTGGCCTATCCACTTTCATCCATGAATGTTCTTCCCTAGGGGAACAACAACCTTTGTCCATCACCTCACCTTCTCCATCGAATAATGAACTCAAGTCCAGTGTCCAAACCACACCTAGTCCCATAGTCCACTGCATACTCCAAAACATGAACTACCAAAGTAAAGACTTAGGCTTTCATGAACAAGGTATTTTGGAGCAAATCCATATCAAAGTCCCTCCACACTCATATGGCCTTGGATATACACCCCAAGGTAAACAATCTAAATATGTTGGTAATTCCTCCATTCCTCCTAAGTCTACCACTTTACATCGCACATCCTATCATATTCCTAAAACATATGTTGCCATTCCACCTCCATCAAACTACAAGTGTCAAAAGCATGTGACCATACACCTTCCACCATCTAATTTACCTCCACTACTTCCAACTCCTAATTTCACTCCATCCACTTTACCACCATTTCTCCCAACACCTAATATCCCTATCATCCATAAAACCCCTTACATTCCTAATCATGACCAACAAATGCATGCATTGTCTAAACATGAAGCTTCTGCTCATTCCACTCATTCCAAGGGATGCAAAAACAAAAATTTAGATGCCTCCTTTCATAAAGCAAAAAATCATAAAGGTCATCATGCCTTAGGACATCAATTCAAAAAGTCAAAACAAAATCTATCTAAAAGACTATCCAAACCCATACCTTCAAAAGAAAAGGCTAAAACTAAAATGGTTTGGGTACCTAAGCAAAAAGAAATCAAGTCAAATGAGGCATCCACATCTCAAAAATCCCAACCATCCTCTTCCATCCAAAAATCCCATTCCATTCCACAATATCAAATTCTTCCATCCCACAAGCAAAGCAAAAATCATAAAAATGCTAAGTCTATGTGGCTACCTAAAGCACTTCGTCAACCATCTCCTAAGAAAACATCTCCATTGCTTCCTACACCACATCCAAATCAAAAGCTTCAATGTTTATCAAGGTGTGTGCAACCATTGGTCATGGTTCCCTTTCATTCCAAAACAATTCCACACACCTCCATCTCCCCATCCTTCACCTATTATCCTACATATCTTCACCATCACCTCCCTATGGTCCATGCTTTTGGATAAGTCTTACATCCATCCCTTTGCATAAGTCCTACATAATCAACATCATAATCCACTTTTCCCCCATCTATTATCCTTCCTTTCATAATCCATTTCATAATCCACCATCTGCCTAATCCCACTTCCTCTCATGCAATCTCATACCAACATCTATGAGCATAATGACATTTTACATCGTCCATGCGACGACATCCACCTCTAATGAGACTATCAACTTTCATAGTCCTTGGAGATCACATCCTTGCTCTCTTACATCCATTCCATCCACTTATCATGAGCTTTTTCCCACCCTTTTATCCATTCATCCAATCTTATATTATCCTTGCACCTAGACTTGGTTTTCCCTTTTCATTGGTATCTAGCATAAAGGCTATCAAAATTGTCATCCAATGCCATTCCAAAATTCTAAAAATCCAAAAAAATCAAAACATTCCAAAAATCCAAAAAAATCAAAACATTCCAAAAATCCAAAAAAATCAAAACATTCCAAAAATCCCAAAAAATCAAAACATTTCAAAACACAAAAAATCAAAACATTCTAAAAATCCAAAAAAATCAAAACATATCAAAATCCAAAGAATCAAATATTCACAAAAATCCAAAAAAATCAAAACATATCAAAACCCAAAAAAATTACAACATTCTGAAAATCCAAGCAATAAAATCAACCCAGTCATCAAATCATTTCTTCAAATCAATTCTTCCTTTTAATTCAATCAATCAAATCAATTCTTCATTTCAATTCAATCAATCAAATCAATTCTTCCTTTCAATTCGATCAATCAAATCAATTCTTCCAATCAATTCAATCCAATCAAAATCAATCAAACTAATCCAAGCCATGATATAAATGCAAGTCAATCCCTAATCCATACTAATCTAGTTAAACTAATCGACACACATCATCCAATCACATCCTTGGTTTTGTTTTAATCTTGTTGTCAACCAAATCAATCAATCATCATCATAATCAATGGGATATATCATTCCCGCAATCCTAGTGTTGTTCTTGGGATATATCGTTCCCATATCAACAACACAATCCTTGTGTTGTTCTCAGGATAAATTGTTCCCACATCAACAACGTTATCAATCATCAATCAATCAACCAATCAATCAATCATTGGTTTACAGCTTGACAGGGGCAATACCTTGTTTGTTTTTGTATCATTTGTGCATGCTTGCTTGTGTGTGTTATCATTTTATCTTACACTTGCATCAAATCTGAATTATTCCCAGCTAATATTCATATCTTGTATCTAGACAAGGTTGTATTACGCTGGGGCATGAGACACATTGTCACCTCCTTGGACCTCGGTGCATAACGTCTAGTGCTATATCAAATATCATGGTTGCTCACCTTCATTGCAGCATAATGCATCCTTCCCTTTCTTCTATCCATTCCCTTATCTTTCTCTTTGACCAATCCCTTTCATTTCAAGAGTCTACCCATGTTTGTCCAACCCGCCTATCCTCTCGAGGGGGCATCATCATCCTATCCTTTCGTCTTCTATCCATACCTTTTCTTCTTTGAAATGATGTTACTTCTCTTAGTCCCAACATCATCTCAAAGAGGGGCAAAATGCAGACACCTAAATTTGACTATATCTTACGACATTACATTTCAATATATTTTCTTCTAGGTCCCCTTCATGACCCCTTCCATCACTCTCATTAGTTAAATAAATTTAACTAATTCCGCTCATCCATTTATCCTTCTCTTTCATCAAATTAAATAAATCTTATTTATTTAATTCCATTTGTCCTCCATTTGCACCAAATTAAATAAATCTTTTTTATTTAATCTCATTTTCCTCCATCATCCAATTTAAATAAATTAAATATTTATTTAGATTCCACTTGTCTCTCATGATTTAAATAATTTTATTATTTAAATTACTTATTCCCACTCACATCCCTATTCTTAGCCTGATTCATTGTGCGTCATAAGCACTTTCTCTCCAAAATAAATAAAAAATCCCATTTATTCCCACTATTCTCCTAATTTTGGCCTCCTGTCATACACATTTAATGTGCGTCATAAGCACTAAAATTGTATTTTAATCCTAGCCATCCACATCACACAATTGACTTTCAATCCTAGCCATTCATTTGATTCCCTTTCCCTCCATAAATCAAACTTAATTTTAATTTCAAACCCCCACACACTTCCTCATCAAATTTTCTCACTAATTCTCTCTTCTCTCACTCACTGACTCACTCACTGATTCTCTCGCTCTCTCACTCACTCACTCACACAAGTCAATTTTCATGCAATGCTTGAGCTTTGTTATGCTGCAACAATGAGCAATCAACAATCCTTTGACATTTTGCATTCTTATGCGAGATCGAGAAGAGCCATGAAGATAAATCAAACCTCGTTTGAAGATCGGTTTGCTTTATATTTCTATTTTCATTTTCATTTGAGTTTGTGCTTTATGGTGCTTGTTAGGGTTTAGTTAGTTTGTTTTTTTTTACATTAAATCTGATTTTCCCTAACTACACTATCCATAGACTACCATAACAACAGATGGAGAATGAATATGGTGGATCAACAATATATAGAGATAGGACATTCATCTTTGGAAGCACTAGGGAGGGCTCCTCTTCCCATGGAATGAATTTTGCTAAGCTTGAATCTCGAGTGCCACACATGTGAGTTAGAGCTTTCCCTAGTAGGTTTGGTCTCAAATGGATAAGGAAGAGTGTTTGCCCTAGATAAATAGTAGGGCCTCTCCCTCTACCCCCCTACTCTAGAGATTTTACCCTATCCCCCCATTATAGAGTAGGGGTGGGGTGGTTCACATGGACCGCCCCTCTATTCTATCGAACTAACTCCAAAGAGCCTTGAAAATGATGATTGAGATCAGATTTGACATTTTCAAACCATGAAACACTTGGTTTCCATTGAGGTTCTAGATGCAACAAACCCTCTTTTAAAAAGATAACAAAATGAACTAGCAAGAAAACAACTCCAATATAAATATATTAATTAATGCATAAGCCAATTGTACATACCACCATTGATAAACATCAAAATAAGAAATATTGACCAAATCAGGGGTACCTCCTTAGGTAAATGCTTCTACGACTGGTTGACCAAAATGAGGGCCCCAAATTGCATAAGCAATAGGTCTTACATGTAAGGGGTTGTGGACCCTATGATATTATAAATCTACTCACCACAAAAATTAAATGAGGTAGACTCAGAATAGCACGTGTTGCATGTTGCACCCTTGTTGATGGAGTGGATCAAATTACTTCTACTCTTATGAAAAAATCTAGCTAAGAATAGGAGAATTTGACTAATCACTCTCTTCTCGTGGAAAGAGGATCTCATGTGTCACACCCCAAATTTTGACTATGATTTACTTTTTTACTTGCACGTAATTAGTGATTAATCACGCATGAATTAATGATTTGACGTTATGTGAAAATGTCAGGATAAATCAATGATATCATGAGTTTATGTTTATATGATTAGAATTTAGACATTTGATTATAAGATGTCATGATTATTTATTCATAAGGTTTATGGATTGACTAACGATGCACTAATCTTAGTTTGGTGATTCCAAGTTGTAACCAGGAAACAGGTTTTTCCACCTTCTGAGAAAGAGAGGGAGAGCATCATCAGAGAGAAAAGAATAGACATATGGATAAGAATAGATTGTTTTCCATCTAAGTCTCATGCTTTCACAAGTTTAGTGAACCTTCGTCGAGTATGGTAAGTTATGTTTGACCAATTGGTCTAAGTTAGGTTCTGACTCGACAAATTGTTGATTGTCAACTAGTTTCATCATGCTGAGGTTATTATCAAAAACTAAGTCAGGTTAGAACTGTTGCAAGTATGGGTCTAACCGGTGTTGTCATTGATGTCAACATACTCATGTTTCATTAATGAGAAGGATTGGATGAGCTGTGTGCTAAGGATATTGAGAAAATTAGTCTCAATCAGGAACAATGAAGAACAGTGATGACAATAAGGTAAAAGTCCAAGATAGGTTGAGGATCAGAGGATGCGGTTTAAAGGGTTAGTAGATATGAGACCTTAGATGGTCCAGTCAAGTTTTCAGAGGTCCGCATGAAGATCTGAAGAAGTTATGGCCGCTCAAGTAGAACCGGTTCCGGCAGGTGTTCAGAGGTGACAGAGTGACACAGATAGGTCCGGTGAGATCCGGAAATACATTATCCCATTCTGCGGATTTGAGGAAGTGTTGAGGACGTCCTTGTGAAGTTTCAAGTCGATTGGTTCGTGGTTTGAAGGTGTGGAAGAACCTATTCCTTTGTGACAGTGATGACAGACTGTGTTCTTGAGGTTTCAGATGAAGGAGAGAAGGATTCCAGTAAGCAGATGAAGTGCGGATGTTTTTGGTGATTCAGAAAAGCTTGTGGTGATCTGTGGATTGTGTCCAGTTCATGTTGGTGGTCCGCATTGAAGTTAAAGTTTGCATTTGAAGAATAACCACTAGATGTTGGTGTTCTTCCTGAGACTGGCCGACCGGATGTATTACACGTATTGCAAATGTTCTTGTAGGTGTTTTCCGACTTAGATGATTGTTCCTAAGTCGATGCCTTGTATAAATAAGGGATTGTGAAGTCATTCCAAAGTGTGTCTGGTGGAGATGAGAGTGTGGTAACAAAGAAGAGAGCGAAAGGCAGAGCAGAAGTTTTTGGGCCTAAATGGAACTGATCCAAGCATGGTAAAGATGCTATTCTCCAGTTCAAGTTTGTAATACTTGTTACTTTGTAGACAGTGTGTCTCTTGTAGGTAGTGAGCCTCTTGTGAGCAATGTGCTTGGGCAGTGAGCCCTAATTGGCATGTGCCATTTTTTTCTTTCTATTCTTCTAACAAAGAATACAATCTTGGGTTAATCACCCTGTGGTTTTTCCCTTAACCGGGTTTTCCACATCAAAATCTTGGTGTCTTATGTGTTGATGAGTTTGTGCTTGATGTTTAATTGCATTATGTTTCATGATTGATATACTGCTAATCACTAAGAAGATTTAAGTGTGAAGTTGGAAAAAGTTTTGGATAACTGATTCACCCCCCCTCTCAGTTGTGTGCCCTAAGTCTAACAATTGGTATATGAGCCAAGTTCCTCGAAAAGAGCTTAACCGCTTGAGGAGATCCAGGATGTCGTCCTACAAGAAGGATAGTCTGAAGTTTGATTGAACCAATTTCAATCTATGGAAAGGTCGCATGAAGTGTCACTTGCAATGCATGGGAATGGCATATTGGACCATGGTTACAACACAGTATGTACCTCCACAGGGTGGTCCAAAAGCTACAAATGAAATCACAGATGCTAAAAACAATCTGCGGACTAGAGAAGCTCTTCTAAGTGCATTATCTGATTCAGAGATCTCAAATGTTATTGACCTTCCAACTGCTTTTGATATTTGGAAAAAATTAGAACTTTTGCATGAAGGAGACCAGTACATTAAATGTGCAAGGTTACAGAGTCTGAAAGAGAAATTTGAAAAACTGAAGATGAGAGATGATGAAAATATTACTTCTTTTATGCCAAGAGTAAATGAGCTTGTTTGTGGAATTAGAAATGCTGGAGTCTTGGATGAAAATGAGATTGTTGGAAAAATTCTCAGATCCCTTCCTGCCTCTTACAAAATCAAGGTTGCTTCCATTGATGAATTCAGAGCCCATACAACTATCACAAGAGACCAATTGGCTAGCAAATTGGCTGCATTTGAAATGACCGAGTTTGGAGATAATCCCCCCAAGACTGAATCTACATTTAAAGCCAGTGCCTCTGTAAAAGGTAAACAAAGGTTTGATCCAAGAGAGAACTCATCAAGGAAACTGTCATGGTATGAAAAAGCAAGAAAAGACCTGGAAGAAGAAGTAGAAACTACTCAACTTGAAGCCCTTATTGCAAAGAGACTGCTAAGAGGATCTGATAAGTATGAAGGAAAATTGCCTTTTAAGTGTTTTAACTGCAATAAGATTGGTCATTTTGCCTCAAAATGTCTGGAAAGATTTTCAAGGCCAAATCCTAACAGATCAAGGTTCCAAAAGAATTGTTACTATGTTCATGAAGAAGATGATAATGAAGGATTAACAGATGATGGATCAAAGACTGAAAACAAATCCGGAAGTGAATGGGTGTTTATTGCCATCAAGGAAGAAGAACCAATATCCTCTGTATCTGTCAATCATAAAGTTGTAGAAAGAGCCCTGGCTGCCCAAGTTGAAGAAAAGGATGATTGGGTTATTGACAATGATTGCTCTCACCATATGATAGGTGACAAAAATAAGTTCATAGATTTGGAAAGGTATGAAGGAGGAGTGGTGAAGTTTGGTGATAATTCTCTTGGTAGAATCAGAGGAAGAGAAACTATTTCTTTTGATGGAAGGAACAAAACTGGTAATGTTATATATGTTGAAGGCTTGAAGCACAATCTTCTCAGTGTTTGACAGTTGGTGGACAAAGGCTATGATCTCTGGTTCAAGAATGGAAAATGCAAGATCTTTGAAAGCTCTGGAATAGAGATTGCATCCGGTACCCAAACTAAAGGTAATATCTTCCACTTGGTTGGCACTGGTAAAAGTTGCTTTTTTGTTCAAGTTGATCAGAGTTGGTTATGGCATAGGAGAATATGTCATGTAAATTTTGATAATATTATCAAGATAAGCAATACTTAGGCTGTAAGAGATCTTCCAAAATTGGTGAAACCTACCAATAGCTTGTGCAAAGAATGTTAGTTGGGTAAGTTGAGCAGAATCACATTCAAGAGCAAGAAACTGTCTTCTACTAGATTATTGGACTTAGTCCATACTGACCTTTGTGGCCTATCAAGAATCAGGAGTATGCAAGGTGATAGATACTTCATGTTACTAATTGATGACTATTCCTAGATGATGTGGGTAACTTTTTCGAAAGAGAAATCAAAAGCTTTTGAGAAATTCAAAATATTCAAGGCTATGGTAGAGAATGAAACTGGATTGAAATTGAAATGTCTGAGGTCTGATAGAGGTGGAGAATTCACATCCGGTGAGTTCATAGAGTTCTGTGCGAAACATGAAATAAGGAGACAGTTGTCTGCTCCTAGGACTCCACAGCAGAATGGAGTAGTGAAGAGAAAGAACTGGACCATACAGGAAGCTTCTAGAACCATGATAATGGAAGCAAATGTTCCTCATATCTATTGGAGAGAAATTGTCAGCACTGTAGTCTATACTCTAAATCGAGTTCAAATCAGAAGCAATACTGGTAAGACTCCTTATGAACTTTGGTTTGGCATCACTCCTACTGTAAGGTATTTCAGAGTTTTTGGTAGCAAATGTTACATTAAAAGAGATGAAGATCTAGGAAAGTTTGATGCTAGAAGTGATGAAGGAATATTCTTGGGTTACTATACTCAAAGCAAAGCATACCAGTGTTATAACAAAAGACTGAGAAAGATGATAGAAAGTACAAATGTAAAGGTTGATGAGGGAATTGAGAAACCCTCAAGGTTTTATGAATATGATGAAGATGATAAGAATGGTGTTCTGACTCAAGGAGCCCAAGCCTCATCTGTTAGTCAGATTCAAGCTAATCCGGTAAACCAGGAAGAAGAAATAAGTTTCAATGAACTTGATCAAGAATCAAAAGTGCAGGAAATTCCTAAAGTTCCTAGGTATGTAAGACCGAACCACTCTGAAGATCAGATCATAGGTGATAAAAGCAAAGGGGTACTGACAAGAAGGAGAATTGCTCAAGATTCAGAAGAGTATTGTTTGATTTCAAAGATTGAACCTAAGACAGTGAATGAAGCTTGCAATGATGAAAACTAGACTAAAGTAATGGAGGAAGAGCTAGTGCAAATAGAGAAAAATCACACTTGGGATCTTGTTCCCAGACCTAGAAACAAGAATGTGATTGGAACCAAATGGGTCTTCCGGAACAAACTAAATGAAGTTGGCGAAGTAATCAGAAATAAAGCCAGATTGGTCTACAAGGGCTACTCTCAAATAAAAGGAATTGATTTTGAAGAAACTTTTGCTCTGGTGGCAAGAATTGAAGCAGTCAGATTATTTCTTACCTTTGCTGCCTTCAAGGATTTCAAGGTATATCAGATGGATGTCAAGTCTGCCTTTCTAAACGGTGACTTGGAAGAAGAAGTGTATATAGAGCAACCAGATGGATTTCAGTTGTCTGATCATGGTGATATGGTTGGCAAGTTGAAGAAGGCACTGTATGGATTAAAGCAAGCCCCAAGAGCCTGGTATGAAAGATTGGATAAGCATCTTTTGAAGATTGGTTTCAACAAAGGTACTGCTGACAGTAACTTATATTTCAAAATTGATCTTGAAAACATCTTGATTGTCGAAGTATTTGTTGATGATATCATCTTTGGAGGAAGAGATAGTATGTGTAAAACTTTTGCAAATCAAATGAAAAGTGAGTTTGAGATGTCTATGCTTGGTGAAATGAATTTCTTCTTAGGTCTGCAAATTACTCAAACAAAGAAAGGAATCTTTATTTCTCAGACCAAATATGTGAAAGAATTGTTGAGTAAATTTGGGATGGAAGATTCAAAGCCAATGAATACTCCCATGGCAACCAGATGTAAGTTGAGCAAAGATGATGACTCTCCTAAGGCAGACCAGACAAAGTACAGATTAATGATTGGGGGATTGTTTTATCTCACTCAAACTAGACCAGATATAATGCAGGTTGTTGGTCTTGTTGTGAGATTCCAGGCTGATCCCAGAGAATCTCATGTCATGGCAATCAAGAGGATTTTTAGATATCTAAAAGGAATAGTTGAGTATGGTTTGTGGTATCCTAGAGATCATGATTTCTCTCTTCATGCATATACAGATGCAGATTGGGCAGGAGATGTGGATGACCAGAAGAGTACCAGTGGTGGAGCATTCTTTTTGGGGAAGAGATTGGTTTCTTGGCTAAGCAAGAAACAAGAAACAATATCTTTGTCTACAACTAAAGCAGAATACATTGCAGGAGTAGGTAGTTGCACTCAAGTTTTGTGGATGAAGCAGGTGCTAAAAGATATTAAAGTAAAGTATGAGGAGCCTATCACAATCTTCTGTGATAATTCAAGTGCAATAAATATATCTAAGAATCCGGTGTTGCATTCTAAGACTAAGCATATATCTATCAAGTTTCACTTTTTGAGAGAGCAAGTGAACAAGAATGAAGTCAGATTGGAGTTTGTGCCTTCCAAGGATCATATTGCAGATATCTTTACTAAACCTCTACCTAAGGATTCTTTTGAGTATCTCAGGGAGAAGTTAGGGGTTATTGCCTCTCCGGTGATGAACTAAGGTGCACTGAGGTGCATCAGTCCAGTGGATATCACTGTCATATCTTGTGATCTGGATTGATGGGAGCTGCTACTCAGGGGAAGTAGCAGGTATGATTCTAAAATATTGGAGTTACAAGTATGAGCCCTTTGCCATTGATGTCAAAGGGGGAGAGAAGACATGTGAAAAACAAGTGGGTGATGATCAAAGGGGGAGCAGTAAAGGAAGAGAAGACATGTGAATGGTTGTTGCTGACAGGGGAAGTTGTGACAGTAAGGAGAAATTCTTGTCTTATTGGTTTTTCACATCATATGTTGCCATCAATGACAAAGGGGGAGATTGTTGCAAGTATGGGTCTAATCGGTGTTGTTATTAATGTCAACATACTCATGTTGCATTAATGAGAAGGATTGGATGAGATGTGTGCTGAGGATATTGAGAAAATTAGTCTTAATCAGGAACAATAAAGAATAGTGATGACAATAAGGTAAAAGTCCAAGATAGGTTGAGGATCAGAGGATGCGATTTAAAGGGTTTGTAGATATGAGACCTTAGATGGTCCAGTCAAGTTTTCAGAGGTCCGCATGAAGATCTGAAGAAGTTATGGCCGTTCAAGTAGAACCAATTCCAACAGGTGTTCAGAGGTGACAGAGTGACACAGATAGGTCCGGTGAGATCTAGAAATACATTATCCCATTCTGTGGATTTGAGGAAGTGTTGAGGACATCCTTGTGAAGTGTCAAGTCGATTGGTTCGTGGTTTGAAGGTCCAGAAGAACCTATTCCTTTGTGACAGTGATGACAAACTGTGTTCTTGAGGTTCCAGATGAAGGAGAGAAGGATTCCAGTAAGTAGATGAAGTGCGGATGTTCTTGGTGATTCAGAAAAGCTTGTGGTGATCTGTGGATCGTGTCTAGTTGATGTTGGTGGTCCGCATTGAAGTTAAAGTTTGCATTTGAAGAATAACCACCGGATGTTGGTGTTCTTCCTAAGACTGGCTGACCAGATGTATTACACGTCTTGCGAATGTTCTTGTAGGTGTTTGCCGACTTAGATGATTGTTCCTAAGTCGATGCCTTGTATAAATAAGGGATTGTGAAGTCATTCCAAAGTGTGTCTAGTGGAGATGAGAGTGTGGTAACGAAGAAGAGATTGAAAGGTAGAGCAGAAGTTTTTGGGCCTAAATGGAACTGATCCAAGCATGGTAAAGATGCTATTCTCTAGTTCAAGTTTGTAATACTTGTTACTTTGTAGACAGTGTGTCTCTTGTAGGTAGTGAGCCTCTTATGAGCAGTGTGCTCGGGTAGTGAGACCTAATTGGCATGTGCCATTTTGTTCTTTCTATTCTTCTAACAGAGAATACAATCTTGGGTTAATCACACTGTGGTTTTTCCCTTAACTAGGTTTTCCACGTCAAAATCTTGGTGTCTTATGTGTTGATGAGTTTGTGCTTGCTGTTTAATTGCATTATGTTTCATGATTGATATACTGCTAATCACTAAGAAGATTTAAGTGTGAAATTGGAGAAAGTTTTGGACAACTGATTCACCCCCCCTCTTAGTTGTGTGCCCTAAGTCTAACAAGAACATGAGCGTCGACAAGGAAATGGTTGATAGTCATTTTTTTATTTGTGTGAATTAATATAGATTATATTACAAGAGCAAATAAATACTAGTAGTTAAACTACCTTATTATTGGTAATTACCAATTAGAATTCTATTATATTAATTTATCTATTTTTGAGGTTTAAACAATTTTAAGAGGACATTCTCATATCATATCGTGTGTTAGAGACAACGTAAGTATACATTGTATACAATGATATTATGTTGTTAATATCTATTTTGATATGGGCTACTAGTTAAAACCATAGTAAGTAGTCAATGAGCTTTTTAGGGAATGTGGTGTTGTTGCAATTTAATGCAAAACCACTTCATGCTCTTGAGAAAACTTGAATCCTTCCCTCCACGTCAGTTATGGAGAGTAAGGAGGAGCTTTTGATCAGTTTTGGAGTGGTCTTTATGACCAGTAACTCCACCATCTTTCTGCATGTCATTTTAGAGTGTTTATAGGCATTGATGCGGGAAGGATCTCCGCAATAATGGGCAGAGTAAAGCCTTTTAAAAAGGCAATATCAATGAGGAATCATCCTTATGAATGTAAGGCATGATCACTTAGTTTAAAATGTGCAGATAAGAGAGCCAACAACTCCCATCAGAGAAGGGAAGGGGGCGAGAGACTTTGTTAAAATCATAGAGCTCTGTTATCTTCAAGATCCATGGGGATAGTGCAGTGGGAGATACGAAGGAGACTCTCTTTAGAGAGTATAGTGGGAGAGAGAAGAAGAGGGGACAACATTGAATATTGTATCTTGGTCTGAGTTAAGAGCAGAGACAACATCCATAGGAGAAGGTAAGAGTTTGGGTTTTCATGCATTGAATATATATAGTTATAGTTGCAAGCTTAAAACTAGATATAATCTATGGAAGAATGCGTTATCTATTTACATCATGAAAGATACCCTTGTATTAGTAGAACGCAAGTTCAAATCTATATATGCCATGGTAGATAACTGTATAATGCAAGCTGATAATGAGAATCATATCATGAAGGATAACTCTGTAGTATTAGAGTGCAAGCTTTAAACTATATACCACCATGAAAGATATCTTTGTATACATATCATTGTGATGGTCATAGTGCAAAAAACAATCTTCTATTAAATACACTGCGTTCATATACCTCTTGCGAGCATTATACTGGATGTTGACAGTTTTGTATGCATTGAACTATTACATTGCATGACTAACTCGAGCTATCATTTGTACACTTTGAAATGGATAGAGCAGGGATGATAAACATACACTCGTAGCCAATAGACATGTAATGACTGTAAAAGTGTAGGTAGATATTATATTATCCTTGTATGATTGTAGAAGCCTAGAATAAACTATTTGAAATTGTCATACACCACTTTTTTACTGTGAAATGTATCGTATCTCTGCAATTTCATAAACATGAATATGCTTTGAGAGATAACATTATTATTTTAGTTTAAACTCGTGAATATACTGTGCAAGAGATAGTTACTTCTGCAAGCTTACACCTGTGTAAAAATTTATACTATGGTAGATAACTTTCTCATGCCATCGTGACATAGGATTATGGAAAAATATTGTGAATATCATTGTTTTCATAGAGGTTTCCGATCCGTAGGAAGTTGTCACATACCTACGTATACTCAAGAAAACATAGGTTTCTTTAGCTGTCAAAAACACCAAGTCTGTGTAGAAACCTAGCATAAAAAATTCAGAGACTAAACATTTTTTTTTAGAACTCAGATATAAACCTAGAAGTTGAGATGAGTAAGATTAAAGAAAGTTTAGACAATGATAGGTTCACATTTCATAATGTTTTATATGTATAATCTTTAATGTTTATAATCAATAGATATGGTGATAGATATTCACTTTTATAGAATATATGATATTGATATCATTGAAAACATCTAAGTATAGAGATATAATATCACTATTGCATTAGACAAGTAATGATAAGCATTATCATGATATGCAAAGGATGTTAAATATGAGTTCATAACTTATCATTTATCAAAAATCGATGGACTTAAGAAGACCAAGATGTCGAAAATATTATATTATTATTTTAGACTCAGACCTATTTAGGTTGAAATATTCAACTTAGTCAAAAGATTAGTTATGATCTAATGATAGTATTCATTAAGATCTTATATGAATGACGATATACATCATGTACTATGTTTATACATGTTATGAGAAATTTGATGCCCAAATGGTCAAAAGAAGACTAGAGGTTATCGTTTCCATGTTATATTATTATAAATTTTTTTAAATTTTGGGAAAACAAGAATATTTGATATTCCAATGCATTGGGATAGAGAAGTTAAATTCCTAGATTCGACCCTAAAGGGTTAAGAAAACTTGAAAACTCTTAAATCGATTATAACATTGAATTAGTCTATTATTTATTACAGTCGACAGTGAATGGTCGAGAAACCATGAAACACTTATGATAAAATAAATGATTTCATGATAGAGTCAAAAACTTGTTATATTACACAAGAGTGTTCAATCTTTGGGTCATTGAGTAGAATGACAGGAAGTCATAGACCCTAGTATTTGCAAGTATGCAAAGAAGGACTCTCTGAAAGGTTAAAGTCACCTAAACCCATATATTACATATATCCTAGTTTAAGGATTAATTCTAAGTCATATTCACTAGTATTTGAGTTTAGTCAAGACAATTTGTGTCTAGAGATACTAGTCAAGAAAGTCAAACTATAGCATGAGGTAGTTTCCAAGTCGAGTTAGAGGTGTGTGAACACACGACTACATTTATTGCAAACATCTATTTATAGAGAAACGTTGGCCAAAGTGATGCATTTGTCTCTGCATGCATTAGTCAATTCACTGTATCTAGATTACATAACCTATTTGAATGATCATACTTAGCTAGAAGATTGTCTAGAGTTGTATGGTTGATGAGTTACGTAAGACACAACACTAGGACTCGGATAGCAACCTATTGGTTCCTTATGTCTATACTCTTCATGAAGGGTAGAGCCACTTCCAGATGGAAGATGAGCGAGGGATTGCCAGTCTGTGGTTGGAGGAAAAGCACTCGGATGATGCTCTCCCTCTGTAGCAGAAGACTCCTCGAGACTTGTGAGACAGATACTAGAATCCAAATGTAGTATACTTCATTATATGACTGATTGTCAAACTTATGTAAACTTATTCATATTGCCAAGTGTAAATTATTTGTAATTGTAAAGTGAAATGATTTCACTATGATTTTATCTTTGAATATATTGTGGTTTCAAGTTTGAAAAATATTCAGCAAAGATATACATTTAATTCTATGAGATTATGCAAATGTTAAAAAAAATTCTCACTCACGGTTAAACATGTTTTTTTACTTTCTTAGTAAATTTTGTGAGTAATTCCAATATGTATGAGTTGGTATGTTACATCATGGATGGTAGTTGTTGGGACTTAAAAAACCTGTCCCTAAAATGCCCAAATTTCCCCCAAATTCCATATGAATCCCACTTTATGCCTTTAGTGTTGAACATATTGATGATAACTGATCAGAGATGTCTTTCATAGGTTTTCATTTGTTTGTCTTTTAAAATGCAAGGAAAAAGCCCCCAAAATTGGTTAAGTCCCAATATCCTAAGTGTTCCCTTGTGTTTTTTCCCTTTGTCAGAGGTCAGAGTTTCGGGCTTCCTCCTTCCATCCTACTTTCCCTCTTGGCTCCAAAATCCTCCAAGGCTAAAATTGCATAAGTGTTAAGTTATTGAAAAATTCTTCTACCTTTGTCAGAGTTTCGGGGTTCATGTCTTCTGTCTTGCCTTGTCTATCAGCTCTAAAATTAGGCTCCAAAATTTGTCTAAGAGTGTCGAAGGTCAAAGGTCGGGCCTTCCTCCTTCCATCTTCTTCATGGCAGACGTCGGGGAGAAGGGTCAAGGGCCGAAGTCGGCCAAGGTAATGAAAAATATTCTAATTATGATGCAATACTGTGGAGTGTCAGAGGTCAGAGATTTGGCCTTCTGTCTTCTTCAATATTTGCAGAGTGGAGGGCCCAAAGGCCAAAGTCCGACGGGGCCAGTGTAGCACTAAGTGTGTTGAAGGTTGGAGTTTGGGCTTCCTTCCACCTTCTTCATAAGAAGACGGAAGGAGGAAGGCCTGACAGTTGACCCGCCAACAAGTGTTCCTTCTATGCAAGGTGGAAGGCGGATGTCGGGGCTTCCCTGTTCTCCCTTCCGAATGGTGTATGGTGAAAAGGTGAAGGCCTGAGCCCTGACCCCCAATGCCTTCATATCTATACATAGGTGGGGTCGAGGCTTCCCTCCTTCCTCTTCCAGATTTTGTAAGTTGTAAGGAAGAAGGCCTAGGCTTTGAAGTCTGATTTGTCAGAGCCTAACTTTCTGGCCTTCCTCGCTCTTTCAAAAATGCTGACAGCTTCTTAGATCACCATAAATGCTAAGTGGGTGGATGAAAACATCATTTTTAATGTGTTTAGTGGACTTGGTGAGGTTTTCCCTCCCATTTCACCCTCAGATCGGATTGACTCATGCTATAAATAGAAGATCGAAGCTCTTTTCAAAGGGTTGGTCGTTAAACCAATTGTCTGGTCTAGAAAATGCCTAAGGATGATTTTAGGGCATCAAGCAGAGGAAAATGTATGGGCAATGAATGAAGGAATGTGTCTAATAAAACATAGGAAGGATTGCAACATGCATTTTCATGCAGTGAGATGTCTCCATGGTTGTTTGTAATAATTCAAGGGAATGCATTGTCGTAGATTTGTATTTTGCCTTCACCACATTTGTCAGCGTGATTGTAATAGGCTTTGATAATGTATGATAGAATTTAAATCAATACATATCTTGTGTTGGGTCATTTCTCTATTGCAAGTGGGTTATTATAGTTTGGATTTAGATAAATAAGTATGTCTAGTGCATGAAGTGTAATCTAAGAAATGTATGTGAATATATTTTAGTTTTTGTTGATGTTGGTTTATCCCATTTCTTTCCTCTTTATTGTTTATGACTCAATTGCCTAATCAAATAGGCACCGGTCCGTATTGGGGATGGATCAATAATCATTTTTATCAAACTCTCATCCTGTTAGTTGTAGGAGTAGGAGTAGGTTGAGTTTAGGGTTCTACATGTTGTTCATGGTTTTGTTTTATAACCAAGGATAAGTTTAAAGTAATGCAAAACAAACCGGATCATTTGTAAATCATGAGCATGTATGCCTCCACTATATATCTTGTGTATGAGAAGTTAAGTGGATTCATTCCAAGGAGTATAGTATTACCATGTTTGGGTGCAAATGCATATTGCAGTAATCAACTCAATACAGAGGCCTATGCAGCCAGTTTGTCTTGACCTAGTGACAGTTTTGGGGGTCAAGTGCACATTGGGTATGGCTGTGTATGTTTGTTTGTGTTTTATTTCATGCCTCTAAGAATATCCCTCCTAAGTCTAGTTGAGCCTAAAGTGCAGAGGAGTATACCCACTCCTGTCAGTTGACCAAGATCGCCCTTGACCTATTGATAAACCTCTTTCAATCACCTCGATGACACCCCTAGCCATGGTGATTGTGAAATGTTTTAGGGTTTAGGGTTTCATCTATTTTGGGTCCCAACAGTAGCAATACATTTGTGTAGAATGGGGATCACATCAATAGTTCAACTCACTTTGCGAGGAAGGAGTTCTTGGTTGTAGACTATGGTGTTGATTTGAGGTGTGGAATGTGAAGTGGTTGTCACTTAAACTATTGGGGTGTTTAAATGTTCTCTTTGTAATGCTAGTATTGTGAGTCTAGCATCAATGTGTATAATGAGCTCATCTAGGAATATAAGTTCTCTTAAGTGGGACTCTTCTCTTATCTTCCTTTGTTTGTTGTGTTCTCTGATTTGCCTATGTGTGGGCATAATTTTTTGAATTTTGTCAAGGACCACCTCAATCCAATTTTTTAAATCCCAGGACACATTTGGCATGAAAATCCAAGTAAAGGACAAAGAACTTGAAATATAGTGATTGCTTGGGTTGTTGCTCACTTCGTTGAAGTGTTTACTTTATCTTCTTTTATATTTTACATTTTCAAGTAGTTTAAAGAGTTGTTTACTTTACATTGCAAGCATTGAAAGAGTTGTTTGCTTTGCATTTTCAAGCATTGAAACAGTTGTTTGCTTTGCATTTTCAAGCATTGAAAGAGTTATTTAATTTAATTCTTACCTAAATTTCACTACAGCTCATTCAGGTAGAGTTTTGATTCAAAACTTATAAGGTACATTTCATCTAGTCCTTCATACATTACATTCAAGTGCATAAATGAAATAATTAAGGAGATTATGTTTATTAGATTACTGCATTTATCCAAGTGCATGTAACATAAGAAAGATCTATCCAAAATCTTTTCTGAAGAATAAATAATATTTATTGAATGTAAAATGTACATTATCTCACACAAGTCGTGAGGTTAACTTTCTTATTCAATGAAATAGAAGACCAATCTATACATGAATAAGTAAATGTAAATAAATGTGCATGTAAGATTAGAGGCCAGTCATTGCCTGGGAATGACTGGTTTTGGTTCTGATGTGTTGTCCTATTGCCACTGAGTTGTCTTTGTTCTTCCTAGTTTCATGTCATCTCTAGTTCCTGCATCTGGCAAAAAATAGTGGTGTTAAAGCAATGCTCTAAGCAATGAATGGTCCTGAACCATACATGAACAAGATACCAAGCATGTATAAACTGATCCTCAAATGCATTAAACAAGAAGTGTATAACTTGGATGTCCTAGAGAACAATCAAGTCACCAAACACATCCAAAATATGCATTTATTTTCTAACAAGTTTGCTTCATGTGCAGATACAGGTGTAATTATGTTTTTGTTTGATTCATCAGGTTACATTATGAGTAGAGGAAATGTGGCTCCCACAAGGGTTGAGCCCAGCTCATAGTCCTCACAGAACATTTCATATGCAATATACAAATGCAAGACAGACTGCTAGGGAGATAGGGATAGTCATCTCATTGACTGTAGCATCACATAGTTCAGAATAGTTTAATGATTGTCCAAGAAATCCATCTGTCAGAGATAAACTAGAAACAACATCTTGTGCTCAGAATGATTGCATGCTAACAGCAGTCAACTATCAAGAGAGAGCAGCAAATGAAAGGTACATAAAATCATGATTAATTGTATGAGTATGAACCAGGAATACATCTACTGTAGAAAACATAATTGGTGCTTCATAGGTGTAGTAGAGTGTTAAAAGATATAGCTGTTATAGTCACATGATACAAAAAACCTGACTGTTAGGAGCAGCATAAAGTCATGGGACAGCAACAATCCACTAGAAGATAAGAAATTCAGTCAAAATCACTGAGAAAACAATTATGAAAACAATCATATTGACTATTATAATAGTAGCCAAATATTTTTTACAAAAGAAAATAGTCATGTGGAGTGGAATGACTATTAAAGAGTTATCATGAATAGAGCAATCAGTAAGAAGATAGGTGTTTTAGCAGCATGATAGAAGGATTTATCAAGTTTATATCCTCTATGCATTCTTTAAGTTTGCTTTAAAGCCCTGTCCGGCTATATATAAGCACAATATCAAGAGACATGGTCTTCTGGGTAAAGAGTATTCCTACAAGATGAGGAAAAGGTTGCAGCAGTCGTCATAATGTCAAGATTGGAAGGATGCAGTGTTAGCTGTCATAAAGGAATAACAATCATTTCTATTTAAGAAGACAATCCAAGCTCAAGCAAAGACTATCATGAGAGATACAGTCATATGCATGAAAAGGTAGTCATAGTACGACTATAACCAATCATTATAGTAGTGGTTGTAAAGGGGCAAAATGATAGAAGGGATAGAGCCATCATGAAGTTCAATTTCACCAATACATAACCAGAAAAGAAAAGACTGCAGTTCAAATCAAATGAGGTCATGCATTGAATAATCAAAGGACAACAGTGATATAGTGTTGAAGGTTCCAAACAGACATGCTTAAATATCATCCACTTCAGCAATCAAGAAGCTCAGTCTGAGCAATAAAAATATAACAAATGTTTACCACTTTTTGTTGTAAGATGTAAAAATTGCTTATGAAGTGTTTTGACCTTTGAGGTGGCTGATATCCAAGCAAAGTGATGCTTTAAACAATCCAGAAGTAATTATTATGATGACTATGCAAAATGCATGGGAAAGTCAGCTACAGGATGAATTCAACAAACAACAAACAACAAAATCAAAGATGCAATGAGAACGCCATGTGTCAAGGAGATACAGGACTATTTTCAGTCATATATAAAAGCATAGTGGTAGCCTAATACATGTCATGCCACTTCACAAGACCAAGGTCTCATCAAAATTAGGATTGAATATCACAAAATAGGACAGGAGCTGTCATTTTTGTTGTGCATGAAGAACAAATACATAGACAGTCTTGAAAGATATTGATGGAAGACTCTATATGACAGTCAAGAGATAATGAAGGACAGTCAAGGTTTCTTGAAGGTTTGACAGCCATCTATAGAAGTTTCAAGGACTCTTTTTGAGTAGTGAAGAGCAGAAATAATGGAGAAATCATATATATCATCTAAGGCAGAAATGCAGTCATCTTTATCAAAGACAACCTACAATAAGGTAAGGAGGAGAAGTCATCACGGTAAAGGAGTATGCCAACAGTGTAGTATGAATTGCAAGACAATCATGCCATGTATCGGCTAATGAAAGGACAGTTATGTTCAAAGGATCAACATTGATGAAGATCAGATGATAGAAAAGGTAGTCAAGTGCAAGACAGTCTAATGCATGTATCACTGTCCTTATCAAAAGGCAGTCATTTATATCAAATGAACAAGTCATTTTTCTTTTTCTTTTTAAAAGAAGCAGATCAATCTATCATAAACAACAAAGATGATCATAGAGGACTATCACATAATTGTATATGCAAGAATATATATCACCATTGCAATAAAAGAAGAACTCAACCATTTTCAAAATAAGAAGGTACTTTGATAATAGAAGGAACAAGAGCATCTTAAGACAATAGACAGTAAACCTAGAGATATAAGCATGACTAAGGTAATCTGGAGAAAAATAGTGTATACATGCTACAGAATGCCACAAAATTTCAAGTTCAAGATGCAAGGTATCATGGAATGTTTATACACAGGTGGTTTCCCAAACACAGTGACAGGAGTACAAACTTTGTGAAATGAAGATCAGCTTATGCAATGTATAGATGATACTTATCATCTCCTTTAGTTTTCTTCCTTTTAAATGCATACATGACCCATACAAATTCAAACCATGATCAAATACAACCATATACCTAAGGAATGAATGATGGAACAACATTATAGGCCACATCATGTGAGGATTTTTGGAACAACAATGCAAGGTAAAAACTCATATGATACAAAATATATAAACAATGGAGCAGCAGTCCTATGACTGTGTTGTAGACAAAAGGAAAGAGCAGAGATGCATAGTGCACAGGGATGTTTTTCTTTACAATTTTTCATCATAACTAGAACTCGTTTTGAGTCAAAATGCAGATGTAAAGAAAGATAGCACCCATTTTCAACTCATTTCTATCAAGGATACTCAAGCTTTCATGAAATTGCGCCTTTGCTAGGGCCAAATGTAAGGTAAAAAATTTAGAAAAAGAGGAAAGATTGACAGTCAAGGGTGAATTACCTTTCTCTCTGTCGTTTGTTTTGCCAAAACCACGAAAAGATCTCAAAATCAACCTCCTTTTCAGCCTCAGCACAGTTAAAATGCAATACAAGGTGGTCGGCCATGACGAAAACAAAGAAATGCGTAGAAAAACTAGTCAGAAATCGCGGCCAGAGAGGCCTAAATATGCCCAGTATCAACTTCAAAAGGTCAAAACCTCATCTAAATACAACTTACCTTGCATTTTCCTCAGAAAATCAACCCAGAATCGACCAAAAATGATGCAGATTGGGCATCCAAACCCTACAAGCATGGCGGCGTGGTAGCAAGGAGGAGAAAATAATGAAATACAAATGATGAGTTTTTTAGGTTTTTCCTTCTTCTTCATTGATCAACCCTTTTGAATTATTGTATTTTGACCTTTGATTTTGTTAAATCATTGCTATCTATCTTGTGTCATGGTAGACTTGAAAAAGTCTTTAAAACCTAATGATGATACATCAAGGGGGCTATGAGACATCCCTTTTTGCTTAGTTCATTTCTTCCAAAAATCAAATGCAATATGAAAACATAAGGCCGAGTGTTATATCTTGCAAGGTATGTATTGGTATAATCACAAGGTGGATGAAATGATGCATATAAGGCATTGTAATGTGTAGTGGGAGATATAAGGTGGTATTAAGGTATGGAGAGTAATATCTATTTTTGCATATAGCCATAGGACATGGTGATGTGTGTTGGGAGGCATAAGGGTCATCTTTAAATTTATTGCATTGGGCCTTGTATCATGATGATAGATATGTATGAATGTATGAGTGGCTAGGGGTGATGAGATGCTTTGATATAGCAATGTCATACGTGATATGATGCAAGTGTATGGAGTCTTGTTTTTTTTTTTTTGCCTAGGGATTACAAGGTGTTGTTATGTTGATTTTGCATAATCTAGAGATATATTAGATGTTGTAAACAAACGATAAAGTAATAAATTATAAATTACTTTATCATTTGTAATAAAAATACAAAGGGGCAATATTGGGCATTTTTATCACACATGGAAAAGTAAGTCTCATCGATTACTTTGTCATTCTTTCACAACATTTAATTTGTCCCCAAACTATGCAAAATTGGGAAATTAAATGTTATATCCTAAATGCCATTATTTTCTGCATAGGTTTGTAATAAATCTGGAATGTAAAACATTAACTAAGTGGTGTAATTATAAACCTCTTAGTCAATGTTAAATAAATGCAGAAATAATGTGTATTTACATCATTTATTGTGCAAAATATCAGACATTTATGATGTTGTAGGGGAGGTTGACAAACAGGGAGAAGAGTTATTGCACAGATTTGACTTGTTTTCAGTGGCCTTAAAGAGCATTTAAAGGTATTTAAAGGCATTTTCTGGAGATTTTATGGTGGGTGATGACATGCCTTGACTATTTCTACATTGGAAACCCATTTTGGAGGACTTTAGGCAGATATTTTGGGGACATTTATGAGATGCACGAAAATGGAGTTTTCTCATCCTTATCTCATTGCAGCTATTTGGAGAGTATATAGTCATTCATTTGACTCTTTGTAGGCAGTTCTTTTTCAAGCAATTTCTGGAGTTAGTGATTTTTTCTGCAATCCTTACTCCGTCTGAGCATGTTTTTGTAACCCTTTTTGGCATATGAAATACAGAGAACACTTTGGATGTCATTGATAGTCAGATTTTGCCTTCCTAATTTTTTAGTATTGGGCATCATCAAGTGTTTGATCAGGTTATTTGTGAGGTATTTTTGTTTACTTGTGACTTTTTCTCATGTTTCAATACCTTTTCTGCAAAAGGTGTGTTTATGCAGGTTGCAAACTATGTCTTAAATTGTTATAAGGATTTTTAAACTGTGAAGTTAGCTTCCTTTTAAAGAGTTTAATGCATTTAGGCCTCTTTGTGAAGAGTTTTTGCAAACATACAAAAATAGGTTGTGCAAGTTTAGTTTTTGTTGTCTGTGGCCAAGTGTATGCAAATCTGAGTTTCATTAACCATATCAAGTTTGGTGAATCACCCTTATTTTCACATTTTCCAGTTTTAACTTTCATTTTCAAAAGCATTCCTTTTCCCTTTTCCTCTGCAAATATAGTAGATTCTAGGTGATAACTAGCTAGGAAGCTGGCCTTCTCCGGAGGTTCTTTCCATCACAGGTGACCCACAGGCCTAGAAAGATCCAATGTTTCTCCAGATTGCTAAGTTCTGCAACTTAGCAAGGGTACAAATCTGAGAGACAACAATTTTTGGCACACCCGGTGGGACTGTGGAATTAGAAACAGTTCAAATACTACCTTTTATTATTGGTTTTGATGTGTAGCCAATGATTTTCAGACCTATAAGAGGTTAAAAATTTGCATATCTGGCGACTCTGAGCTTTGGTTTAGGAAAATCATTATATTTCTGCTTATGAGAAGAATACAAACCAGAAGCAGTTCATCTTTTGAGTATTTACAATTATCCCCACCTAGGAGAAGAGGGATAATAGCTGATAAACCCAAGAAAACTTGTGTCTATTCTAGGAGAGCCAAGTCTACTCCTGTTGTTGGAGCTCACATTGTACCAAGAATCCCAGTTACAATGATTACTAGAGCCAAAAATTGGCCATTTGTGGCATCCAACCAAGGCATCCCACTGAATTTAGCTCAGCATGATGACATCCCTGTAGCTGCCTTGAAAAGTTTACCATATTTTAATGGTGAAGATCAGACTACTCCAGCTGAGCATATAAAAGATGTTGCAAACCTGTGTGTTGTCCATCATGTGACACAAGAGAATGTTGCAATTAGATTGTTAGCAGCTTCCCTCAAAGGGAAGGCTTTGCGGTGGTTCAGAAGCCTGCTAGTCAACTCCATAGATTAATGGGATCATTTAGGAGAGGAGCTTCTTTGAAGACAAATCAGACCATTTGTCATTGGTGGAGCAGTTGTCTATGATTAAGAGGGCTCCTCACGAAGTTATGTTGGACTTCAACCACTGTTTCCAGAAGACGTGGGATAGAATCCCACCAACGGTAAGGCCTACTGTTGATCATGCTTTCTTATATTATTTGAGAGCTTTGAACAGTGATATTTCTATTATGATTCAATCTATGGGAGGAGATTCCTTACCACAAGCTTATGCTATAGCCATAAGAGCTAAGAACAACCTCATACAGGCTGGTAAAATTGCCCCTAGGCCTCCTTTGCCAATATTCCCTACCATTCAGCCACCAATACCAATGTATGTGCCTCCTATAGCTGTTATACCTGCTGCACCAATGTTACCAACACCTCCTATTTAGCCCAATAACCAAGAGAATGTTGTTCAAACTCAATCTTTTGAGTTACAGGAGATCAAAGGACTATTACAATCTTTTGGTAATGAGATAGTGAACCTCAAGAGGCAGCAAAGTCAAAAATTTAGACCTTATCAGCCCCCATTTCAGTCTAATTACCAGCAAAATTAGTCAAATAGGCCACCTTATTAGCCAAATAATCAAGATCCAAGGCAAGCCTTTAACTCTAGGTCCTATCAGGCCTACAATCCAAACACTGCTAGCTCCTTGAAGGAAATTGTACCCATGCAAAATAATTTGGCTCAGGACTATGATTGGTGCTTTCCTTGTAACCAACCCCATAATCAAAATACCTATGCCAATGGGGTGATTAACCAAGCTTTGATGGTTCAAAATAGTCCAGTAGTGCAGTCTAATGTGCCTGTAGAACCTCTTGTTCAACATCAAGAAGAACAGGTACATGAGACAACACTCCTAAACTGGCAAGGAGAGGAATTCTGTGTTATGAACCAAGTTGGTTCTTCAATTGCAACCAATACACGCAACAAGAAAAGGGCTATTGATGAAGGGCAACAATCTGGCAAGGTTCAAACTCATGAGCATCAAGTGTTGAACATGAATCAAGGTGTTTCCAACCCATCAAATGCTGAGAAAATTCAAGTTTTATCAAAAAGTTAGCCTTTGGTAGGTAAGGAGCAACTTAATCCACTAGTTCAGCCAGCTTGTACTCAAGGTGACGTGGCTACCCCTAAAAGCCAAGTTAAATCAAGTACATCTACTTTCAATATCCTTGAGCATATGAAAAAAGTGAATGTATCCATGTCTATGTGGGATTCCCTAAGTATCCCTGGCCAAAAAGATTTGCTTCAATCAGCCTTATCAAATTTAAAATTGTCTCAAGAGTCTGATATAGATAAGTCTAAGATTGTTTTGACAAATAACATTAGAAAAAATGTAGAACAACAAGCTTCAGAGGTCAAACCCCCACCATTTTACGTGTCTTTGATCATAGGGTATCATTTAGTCCATAACTGCATGACTGACTCCAATGCTAGCAGTTTCGTCATGCCCAAACAGATTGTTGACAAGTTAGGAATTGAATATGAACCATTAGAGAAGGGAGTTGTTCAGCTAGATGGAATCTATTAATACAGTGGGTGTCATAACGGGACTAGGTTTAAATCTACATGCCTATCCAAATTTCTCTATCCCGTAGGACATATATGTCATTGAATTACCTCCTTATTTTGCCATTTGTTTGTCAAGGGATTTTGCTGCAAAGATAGGAGGTTACCTGTCCTCGAATTGGTCTCATATGTTGTTTAGAATGAGGTACGGCACTAAGGTGACTATCAAGTCAGAACCCATTGCCAAAGACCATATTGAGCCTTACACTCCATGCCCCATCAATGCCAACTTGGTTGCAAGTGAACAAGAGGAACAACCTGTTGTCCAAGAAGGCAGTATGCAGATTGAAGGTATACCAGAAGTTCTTCTTGATGAATGGGCAGATCAGACTCAAGTGGTTGATCCATTTGAGCACCTAGAAGAGGCTGGTTTAGGTGTGTATATGATGCACAAAGCTAATTCATTTCTGCCTAACATTGAAAAAGTGCAGAACAACAAGATGGGAAGCAAGATAATGAGGTCTGGGAGCTATTTTTTGATGGCTCAAGGAGTAAAATGGGTGTCGGTGGTGGATGTATGCTTGTTTCCTAAAGGGTGAAAGGTACTATTCAGCTTTTAGATTCTATTTCAGCTGTACTAACAACGTGGCTGAATATGAAGCTCTTATTCAAGGCTTGGAATGGGCAAGACAAAAAGGTATTGGCTGTCTAAAAGTTTATGGGGATAGCGAATTGGTTGTAAATCAGGTGAGAAAACTTAATGTCACAAAAAATGATCTACTTAAGTCTTACAAGCATAGAGTATGGGACCTCTTGGAGGGATTTGATGCATTCAATTTCATATCCATACCTAGAAATCAGAATAAACATGCTGATAGGCTGGCTGCTGTAGGGGCAGAATATGATATTCCCAAAGAGATTAGCAGTGGTAAGACTAATCAACATATTAAGGTTGTTGTTAGGCTTGTTGTACCAGATAACAACACGCATTGGCAAGTGTTTGAAAGTGATCAACAGATTGTAAACTTCTTGAGAGAGGAAGTTGAATTCTCTCATACCAACCAAGAGAAGCTACATCACCAGTACGGTGACCAGATCATTCAGCTGAAGAATAACAAGATGCCAAAGGGTTTGTCACCTTAGAGTCCATTTTTAATACTGATGATGAAGCTACAAAAACCAAGGCCAGCTTACAAGTTCAACAAGATCGCTATGAAGAGTTTGAGATCTTCAAGGGTAAGCTCCTTAAGCTGGGCAAGGTATGTACAGCAAAGGAAAAACATGCGTTTATTCAACTTTTTCAAGAATTTAGTGACATTTTTGCATGGGAGTATAGCGATTTAAAAGGATTTGATCCCCATCTTGCTCAACATACTATTGAACTTGAGCCTGATGCCAAGCTTGTTAGGCAGAAACAGAGGTCATTGAAACCTAAATTAGAGCCTCTTATGAAAAAGGAACTGAACAAGTTGATTGAGAGTAGCATAATATTTCCTATTAAGCACACCTAATGGGTTTCCAACCTTGTGCCATTTAGGAAGAAAAATGGGGAGATAAGGCTATGTGTAGACTTTCGTGACTTGAATAGAGCTTCCTTGAAAGAATGTCATCCTTTGCCTTCCATGGAGCAGATACTCCAAGTAGTCTCAAGATCAGAGAGGTTTTCCTTACTAGACGGTTATTCCGATTACAATCAGATATTAGTAAGAGAGGAAGCCCAGTAGAAAACAGCCTTCACCACAAAATGGGGGACTATGGCTTACAAGAAGATGCCTTTTGGTTTGTCTAATGCTGGAGCAACCTTTCAAAAGGCTATGGATATGGCCTTTCAAGGCCTAATGTACAAGACCGTCCTAGTCTACCTTGATGACATTACTGTTTTCTCCAAAGAGGCCGAGGATCATCTAAATCACTTAAGGCAGATTTTTGAGAGACATAGGGAGTTTGGGATATCACTTAATCCCAAAAAGTGTGTGTTTGCAATCCATGAGGGTAGATTGCTTGGTTACGTGGTGTCAAAACAAGGTATCACCATTAAATCTGAAAGAATAAGTGCAATTTTGGCTCTCCCCTTACCAGCAAACAAGAAAGGCCTGCAGAGTTTCATTGGTAGGATCAACTTCGTCAGGAGATTTATCCCTGATATTGATGATTTGTTAAATCCACTAACTTCTATGTTGAGAAAGAACGTGTCTTTTAGCTGGACTAGAGAAGGAAAACAAAGTTTTGAGCTTATTAAAGAGGCATTGGCAGCTGCACCTACACTTCTAAATCCTGATTTTTCTAAAGATTTCACTTTGTATGCTTATGGTAATGTTGATTCTATTTCTGCTTTGTTGGTATAGAAGAATGATTTAGAAATGGAGCAACCTTTAGCTTTTTTCAGCCAAGCATTGAAGGATTATGAGCTAAGGTACACCTTCATTGACAAACATGTGTGTTCTGTTATAAGGAGTTTGAAGAAGTTTAAACACATGTTGTCAAGTAATAAGATTAATCTAATGGTTGCTCATCCGAGTGTGAAGGAATTTCTGTTAAGTAAGGATCTCAGTGATAAGAGAGCTGGTTGGGTGACTAAAGTAATGGAATATGACGTGGACATTAAGGTTACCAAGTTGGTCAAGGGAAAAGGGTTGTGTGAATAGCTTGTTGATGGTGTTATCAGCAAAGAAGAACATGAACAAGAAGTTGTTCTATAGTTACAAGATCAAGAGCAAGCAGCTGTTTCAGTTCCTGTTACTGATTGGGTGCAAGAAATGGTCCATTTCCTATAGACTGGTGAGTGTCCTTAGGGCTTGGATAGAGCCAAACGAAGGTATTTTAGATTGCAGTCCATACCTTATGTGCTCATTAAAGGCTTGCTTTTTAGGAAAGATTTCAATGGAGTGTTAATGAGATGTATTGAACCTAACCAAGTTGAAAAGGTGTTGCATGAATTTCATGAGGGGTCAACTAGAGGCCATTTTTCACCTAGAGCAATAGCTCTTAAGGTGATGAAAGGTGGCTATTATTGGCCCAATTTGTTCAAGGATGCACACTTATGGGTCAAAAAATGCAAAGAATGTGCTCTATTTCCCGGAAAAGAGAAGTTGGTAGCCTTACCTTTGCAGCCAGTTCAGGTTGAATAGCCCTTTATGAGGTGGGGATTAGACTTTATTAGGGTTATAAACCCTTCATCCAGTGTTGTCCATAAGTGGGTTCTTATAGCCACTGATTATTTCACTAAGTGGACTGAAGTAGTCGCACTTAAAGAGGCCAATGAGTCTGTTGTTCTAAACTTTTATGAAGAGCTGGTTATTAGATTTGGAGTGCCGGGGTCCATTATTTCAGACAATGCCCTTGCCTTTGTTGGTTCCAGAATCTCTGATTGGACTGTAAGAAATGGTATTTATCTCAATACATCCTCCAATTACTATCTACAAGGCAATGGCCAAGCAGAATCCACCAATAAGAACTTGATCAGAATTATCAAGAAGACCATGGAGGGTAACTAGAGAGCCTGTCATACACAGTTAAAGTCAGCATTATGGGCTGACAGAATTACTACAAAATGATCAACAAGGCATTCACCTTTCATGTTGGTGTATGGAAAGGAAGCAAGGCTTCCTATCACACTTGAGGTACCAGCACTTGATTTGGTGAATCAGCTGGACATGCTAGAAGAAGGCCCTATGACGATAAGGCTAGCTCAACTAGTTGAGCTTGAAGAAACTAGAAATGATGCCATCAGAAATATAGAGCATCATCAAGCTCAAATGAAGAGGTCATTTGACAAAAGGGCATCTCCAAGAACATTCCAGGAGGGTGACATAGTGTTGAAATGGGATGTGTTGAAAAGCAAACCTGGAAAGCACTCTAAGTTTGATGCTTTTTGGAGTGGGCCCTATATTATTTCAGAATGCAAACAACATAATGCTTTCCAACTGATGGATGGTGACATCGAGCCAATCCCAGTCAATGGGATTCAACTCAAACATTGCTTCTGAGGTAGGATCTTTCATGCTTGTACATATTTCATGAAGTTTCTATGGTTAAATAAGTGTTGATGCACACTAGATTAGATGCAGATTTCATTTCCCTAACTACATTTTTGCACAGTTCTTAGTTATTCCTGGGTCTGGTTATATGTGAGGATGAAACTACTGTAATGTACTACAGCTGTATGTGTAGACAACCATCATATGAAACAGTGAATACATGTACTCACTGTCACACATCATACCTATCCCCCACATAGAGTTGTAATAAATTGCAGTAGTTTGCTAAGGATGTGTTCTTGTTGGTCATCCCCTCTAACATTTCAAGTAGATGCATATCATTAATGATAGTGATTTTTGTTGGTTCACTGTCACCAACCATACCCATGCATGTGATGGATTAGAAAAGATTGCAGTCTGAAGTGAGTTGCAGCAATGGAAAGAAATGTTTTTCAAGTTTTTGTCAAGTATGAGTGACACTATGCCCAATGGATAAGCTTCAGGCAACTAGTTTGATGTTTAGCAGGCAAACATATAGCAAATGTCACCAAAAATGTTACCTAAATTTCATTGCAGCTCATTTAGGTAGAGTTTTGATTCAAAACTTATAAGGTACATTTCATCTAGTCCTTCATACATTACATTCAAGTGCACAAATGAAATAATTCAGGAGATTATGTTTATTAGATTACTGCATTTATCCAAATGCATGTAACATAAGAAAGATCTATCCAAAATCTTTTCCGAAGAATAAATAATCTTTATTGAATGTAAAATGTACATTATCTCATACAAGCCGTGAGGTTAACTTTCTTATTGAATGAAATAGAAGAACAATCTATACATGAATAAGTAAATGTAAATAAATGTGCATGTAAGGTTAGAGGCCAGTCATTGTCTAGGAATGACTGGTTCTGGCTCTGATGTGTTGTCCTGTTACCACTAAGTTGTCTTTGTCCTTCTTAGTTTCATGTCATCTCTAGTTCCTGCATTTGGCAAAAAACAGTGGTGTTAGAGCAATGCTCTAAGTAATGAATGGTCCCGAACCATACATGAACAAGATACCATACATGTATAAACTGATCCTCAAAAGCGTTAAACAAGAAGTGTATAACTTGGATGTCCTAGAGAACAATCAAGTCACCAAACACATCCAAAATATGCATTTATTTTCTAACAAGTTTGCTTCATGTGCAGATACAGGTGTAATTATGTTTCTATTTGATTCATCAGGTTACATTATGAGTGGAGGAAATGTGGTTCCCACAAAGGTTGAGCCCAGCTCATAGTCGTTACAGAACATTTCATATGCAATATACAAATGCAAGACAGACTGCTAGGGAGATAGGGACAGTCATCTCATTGACTATAGCATCACATAGTTCAGAATAGTTTAATGATTGTCCAAGAAATCCATCTGTCAGAGATAAACTAGAAACATCTTGTGCTCAGAATGATTGCATGCTAACAGCAGTCAACTATCATGAGAGAGAAGCAAATGAAAGTGGTGCAGGAGTACCTACCTTACAGTGGCCTCCATGAGGCAGTTAGTTAGTTTTAAGTCTTGTTGATGTTTCCAAGAAGGTCTTATAAGACCAATGCATTGTAATAAGGTCAACCTGGACCAATATTTAGTTTGTATCTAGGTTAATGTGCAAGTTTGTTAGGTTGTTAAAGTTTGTTAGTTGGTTATGGTTCCCAGCCGCTTGGAACCAAGTCTGTACTACCGAGGGTCATTGGATAAATACCCTAGATCGATTGATTTAGAGGGCAGAGAGATTGGGAGTTGCAATCAGTCAGTTGTACTGAGAAACAGAGCAATTGTAATCACCATTCTGATAGAGAAATAAGAGATCCTGTTTGATTTTACTGTGTAATCGATTTGTTGTTTTGTTTGGCCGAATGGATTTTTTGCCCCATTCCTCCGGTTGATTCTGTGAATCAGAGGAATGGCTATGTACAGTAGTTTAGGGTTTTAGTTTGCATTTTCTGTTTGTTCGCATGCATGTTTGCAGGATCGAGGTTGAGAGGTGTCGAGAACCCTAGCATGGGTATGTGCTAGGTGGTGCAGGGTAGATCAAATCAGAGAAATCACCAGAGAAGTGAACGAGATCGTTGCTAAAGGTCAATGGGTCGAAGTGGCATGTGATGAAGAGTGTATCGGTGTGAGGAGGTATATCAGCGGAACAATTAAAGGTTGGGCCGATGGTAGAAGCTTTGTCGACGAAGGGTTTGGAGTTGGCATCAGGGTGACAATCGGCAAGTGTCGCCGAAGGGAGTTCGTTGGTGTGAGTTGAAGCATCGGCGAAGGATTTTCAAAGTCTTCCGATGAGTTGAGTCTCATCGATGGTCGCAGGGGAACAAAGGCTTCGTCGGGGTGAGATGTGTATCGGCATAAGATTTGGAGAGGGAGCCGATAGGTGTATGTCACAGTGACAGTGTTAGCCGCTATTGTATCGGGGAGAGTTTGACCATCGGACGAAGGCGTTGGGGTGTTGCCGATAGTTCACGTCTTGGCGATGGACCAGCTATCGCAAGTAAGGGCACCGGAAGGAAAGGTTGAAGTCTGGCGTCGGCATGAGGTGAAGCATCGAGGAGACCTTCCGCGGCTAGTCCGATAGCATAAGTGTTGCCGATAGGCAACCAAAGGCGAACATCGATCGCCGAGAGGATAGCGATCGGTAGGAGTGGTAAGGAGTTTGCCGATAGGGGAAGTGTGGCCGATGGTAAGGTGAATGTCTATTTCGGTGAGACATTGGAGGTATCTTGCCGATAACAAAGCAAGTGCATATTTTGACTTTGTATGGTCTTTAAGAAAAGGTGATCAAGTAAAACCCTCAGGTATGTTGGGGTTGGGGAAGTGGTTTACTTGCCAGACAGCAAGTTACAGTTCAGAACTCTTGGAGCAGCCAAAAGACAATAGAGTATAAAGCTGGAACAGGTCAGAACACTGAGATGGCAAAGAGTAAAGGTGGAATTATTCCACAACCTAACTCATGGGACATGAGTTCTTTTTTGTTGGGGAGTATGGTGCAGGAGCACCTACCTTACAGTGGCCTCCATGAGGCAGTTAGTTAGTTGTAAGTCTTGTTAATGTTTCCAAGAAGGTCTTATAAGACCAATGCATTGTAATAAGGTCCGCTTGGACCAATATTTAGTTTGTATCTAGGTTAATGTGCAAGTTTGTTAGGTTGTTACAGTTTGTTAGTTGGTTATGGTTCCCAGCCGCTTGGAACCAAGTCTGTACTACCGAGGGTCATTGGATAAATACCCTAGATCGATTGATTTAGAGGGCAGAGAGATTGGGAGTTGCAATCAGTCAGTTGTACTAAGAAACAGAGCAATTGTAATCACCATTCTGATAGAGAAATAAGAGATCCTGTTCGATTTCACTGTGTAATCGATCTGTTGTTTTGTTTGGCCGAATGGATTCTTTGCCCCATTCCTCCGGTTGACTCTGTGAATTGGAGGAATGGCTATGTACAGTAGTTTAGGGTTTTAGTTTGCATTTTCTGTTTGTTCGCATGCATATTTGCAGGATCGAGGTTGAGAGGTGTTGAGAACCCTAGCATGGGTATGTGCTAGGCGGTGCAGGGTAGATCAGATTGGAGAAATCGCCAGAGAAGCGAACGAGATCATTGCTGAAGGTCAACAGGTCGAAGTGGCATGTGATGAAGAGTGTATCAGAGTGAGGAGGTATATCGGTGGAACAGTTAAATGTTGGGCCGATGGTAGAAGCTTTGCCGACGAAGGGTTTGGAGTTGGCAACGGGGTGACAATTGACAAGTGTCGCCGAAGGGAGTTCGTCGGTGTGAGTTGAAGCATCGGCGAAGGATTTTTGAAGTCTTCTGATGAGTTGAGTCTCATTGATGGTCGTAGGGGAACAAAGGCTTCGTCGGGTTGAGATGTGTATCGGCATAAGATTTGGAGAGGGAGCCAATAGGTGTATGTCACAGCAACAATGTTAGCTGCTATTGTGTCGGGGAGAGTTTGACCATCTGACAAAGGCGTTGGGGTGTTGCTGATAGTTCACGTCTTGGTGATGGACTGGCTATCGTAGGTAAGGGCACTGGAAGGAAAGGTTGAAGTCTGGCGTCAGCGTGAGGTGAAGTGTTAGGGAGACCTTCCGCGGCTAGTCTGATAGCGTAAGTGTTGCCGATAGGCAACCAAAGGCGAACATCGATCGGCGAGAGGATAGCGATCGGTAGGAGTGGTAAGGAGTTCGCCGATAGGGGAAGTGTGGCCGATGGTAAGGCGAATGTCTATTTCGGTGAGACATTGGAGGTATCTTGCCGATAACAAAGCAAGTGCATATTTTGACTTTTTATGGTCTTTAAGAAAAGGTGATCAAGTAAAACCCTCAGGTATGTTGGGGTTCGGGAAGTGGATGCTCTGCACAGAAGGCAACAAAAATCAACAAGGAAACTTCAGAGGCAGAAGACCTTTCAGAGTGTTTTGTTTGGCCGAATGGATTCTTTGCCCCATTCCTTCGGTTGATTCTGTGAATCAAGGGAATGGCTATGTATAGTAGTTTAGGGTTTTAGTTTGCATTTTTTGTTTGTTCGCATGCATGTTTGAAGGATCAAGGTTGAGAGGTGTTGAGAACCCTAGCACGGGTATGTGCTAGGCGGTGCAGGGTAGATCAGATCAGAGAAATCGCCAGAGAAGCGAATGAGATCGTTGTTGAAGGTCAATGCGTCAAAGTGGCATGTGATGAAGAGTGTATCGGCATGAGGAGGTATATCGGTAGAACAATTAAAGGTTGGGCCGATGGTAGAAGCTTTATCGACGAAGGGTTTGGAGTTGGCATCAAGGTGACAATCGGCAAGTGTCGCCGAAGGGAGTTCGTCGGTGTGAGTTGAAGCATCGGCGAAGGATTTTCAAAGTCTTCCGATGAGTTGAGTCTCATCAATGGTCGCAGGGGAACAAAGGCTTCGTCGGGGTGAGATGTGTATCGGCATAAGATTTGGAGAGGGAGCCGATAGGTGTATGTCACAGTGACAGTGTTAGCCGCTATTGTATCGGGGAGAGTTTGACCATCAGACAAAGGCGTTGGGGTGTTGCCGATAGTTCACGTCTTGGCGATGGACCAGCTATCACAGGTAAGGGCACCGGAAGGAAAGGTTGAAGTCTGGCGTCGGCGTGAGGTGAAGCGTCAAGGAGACCTTCCACGACTAGTCTGATAGCATAAGTGTTGCCGATAGGCAACCAAAGGCGAACATTGATCAGCGAGAGGATAGCGATCGATAGGAGTGGTAAGGAGTTCGCCGATAGGGGAAGTGTGGCCGATGGTAAGGTGAATGTCTATTTCGGTGAGACATTGGAGGTATCTTTCCAATAACAAAGCAAGTGCATATTTTGACTTTGTATGGTCTTTAAGAAAAGGTGATCAAGTAAAACCCTCAGGTATGTTGGGGTTGGGGAAGTGGTTTACTTGCCAGACAACAAGTTACAGTTCAGAACTCTTGGAGCAGCCAAAAGACAGTAGAGTATAAAGCTGGAACAGGTCAGAACACTGAGATGGCAAAGAGTAAAGGTGGATTTCTTCCACAACCTAACTCATGGGACATGAGTTCTTTTTTGTTGGGGAGTATGGTGCAGGAGCACCTACCTTACAGTGGCCTCCATGAGGCAGTTAGTTAGTTTTAAGTCTTGTTGATGTTTCCAAGAAGGTCTTATAAGATCAATGCATTGTAATAAGGTCAGCTTGGACCAATATTTAGTTTGTATCTAGGTTAATGTGCAAGTTTGTTAGGTTGTTACAGTTTGTTAGTTGGTTATGGTTCCCAACCGCTTGGAACCAAGTCTGTACTACCGAGGGTCATTGGATAAATACCCTAGATTGATTGATTTAGAGGGCAGAGAGATTGGGAGTTGCAATCAGTCAGTTGTACTGAGAAATAGAGCAATTGTAATCACCATTCTGATAGAGAAATAAGAGATCCTGTTTAATTTTACTATGTAATCAATCTATTGTTTTGTTTGGCCGAATGGATTCTTTGCCCCATTCCTCCGGTTGATTCTGTGAATTGGAGGAATGGCTATGTACAGTAGTTTAGGGTTTTAGTTTGCATTTTCTGTTTGTTCGCATGCATGTTTGCAGGATCGAGGTTGAGAGGTGTTGAGAACCCTAGCATGGGTATGTGCTAGGCGGTGCAGGCTAGATTAGATCGGAGAAATCGCCAGAGAAGCGAACGAGATCATTGCTGAAGGTCAACAGGTCAAAGTGGCATGTGATGAAGAGTGTATCGGAGTGAGGAGGTATATCGGTGGAATAGTTAAACATTGGGCCGATGGTAGAAGCTTTGCCGATGAAGGGTTTGGAGTTGGCATCGGGGTGACAATCAACAAGTGTCGCCGAAGGGAGTTCGTCGGTGTGAGTTGAAGCATCGGCGAAGGATTTTCAAAGTCTTCCGATGAGTTGAGTCTCATCGATGGTTGCGGGGGAACAAAGGCTTCATCAGGGTGAGATGTGTATCAGCATAAGATTTGGAGAGGGAGCCGATAGGTGTATTTCACAGTGACAGTGTTAGCCGCTATTGTATCAGGGAGAGTTTGTTCATCGGACAAAGGCGTTGGGGTGTTGCCGATAGTTCATGTCTTGGCGATGGACCGACTATCGCAGGTAAGGGCACTGGAAGGAAAGGTTGAAGTCTAGCGTTGACGTGAGGTGAAGCGTCGGGGAGACCTTCCGCGACTAGTCTGATAGCGTAAGTGTTGCCGATAGGCAACCAAAGGCGAACATCGATCGGCGAGAGGATAGTGATCGGTAGGAGTGGTAAGGAGTTCGCCGATAGGGGAAGTGTGGCCGATAGTAAGGTGAATGTCTATTTCGGTGAGACATTGGAGGTATCTTGCCGATAACAAAGCAAGTGCATATTTCAACTTTGTATGGTCTTTAAGAAAAGGTGATCAAGTAAAACCCTCAGGTATGCTGGGGTTGGGGAAGTGGATGCTCTGCATCAGAAAGGTACATAAAATCATGACTAATTGTATGAGTATGAGCCAGGAATACATCTACTGTAGAAAACATAATTGGTGCTTCATAGGTGCAGTAGAGTGTTAAAAGATATAGCTATTATAGTCACATGGTACAGCAAACCTGACTGTTAGGAGCAACATAAAGTCATGTGACAACAATAGTCCACTAGAAGATAATAAATTTAGTCAAAATCACTGAGAAAATAGTTATGAAAATAATCATATTGACTATTATAATAGCAGCCAAATATTTTTTACAAAAGAAAATAGTCATGTGGAGTGGAATGACTGTTAAAGAGTTACCATGAATAGAGCAGTCAGCAAGAAGATAGGTGTTTTAGCAGCATGATAGAAGGATTTATAAAGTTTGTATCCTCTATGCATTCTTTAAGTCTCCTTTAAAGCCTTGTCCGAATATATATAAGCACAATATCAAGAGACATGGTCTTCTGGGTAAAGAGTAGTCCTACAAGATGAGGAAAAGGTTGAAACAGTCATCATAATATCAAGATTGGAAGGATGCAGTGTTAGCTGTCATAAAGGAATAACAATCATTTCTATTTAAGAAGACAGTCCAAGCTCAAGAAAAGACTATCATGAGAGATACAGTCATATGCATGAAAAGGTAGTCATAGTATGACTATAACCAATCATAATAGCAGTGGTTGTAAAGGGGCAAAATGATAGAAGGTATAGAGCCATCTTGAAGTTCAATTTCACCAATACATAACTAGAAAAGAGCAGACTTCAGTTCGAATCAAATGAGTTCATGCATCAAATAATCAAAGGACAACAATGATATAGTGTTGAAGGTTACAAATAGACATGCTTAAATATCATCCACTTCAACAATCAAGAAGCTCAGTCTGAGCAATAAAAATATAACAAATGTTTACCACTTTTTGTTGTGAGTAAGATGTAAAAATTGCTTATGAAGTGTTTTGACCTTTGAGGTGGTTGATATCCAAGCAGAGTGATGCTTTAAACAATCCAGAAGTAATTATTATGATGACTGTGCAAAATGCATGGGAAAGTCAGCTACAGGATGAATTCAACAAACAACAAAATCAAAGATGCAATGAGAATGCCATGTGTCAAGGAGATACAGGACTATTTTCAGTCATATATAAAAGCATAGTGGCAGCCTAATACATGTCATGCCACTTCACAAGACCAAGGTCTCATCAAAATCAGGATTGAATATCACAAAATAGGACAGGAACTGTCATTTTTATTGTGCATGAAGAACAAATACATAGATAGTCTTGAAAGATATTGATATAGACTCTATATGACAGTCAAGAGATAATGAAGGACAATCAAGGTTTCTTGAAGGTTTGACAGCCATCTATAGAAATTTCAAGGACTCTTTTTGAGTAGTGAAGAGCAAAAATAATGGAGAAATCATATATATCATCCAAGGCAGAAATGCAGTCATCTTTATCAAAGACAGCCTATAGTAAGGTAATGAGGAGTAGTCATCACGGTAAAGGAGTATGTCAATAGTGTAGTATGAACTGCAAGACAATCATGCCATGTATCGGCTAATGAAAGGACAGTTATGTTCAAAGGATCAACATTGATGAAGATCAGATGATAGAAAAGACAGTCAAGTGCAAGACAGTCTAATGCATGTATCACTGTCCTTGTCAAAAGGTAGTCATTTATATCAAATGAACAAGTCATTTTTCTTTTTTTTAAAAAAGAAGCAGACCAGTCTATCATAAACAGTAAAGATGATCATAGAGGACTATCACATAGTTGTATATGCAAGAATATATATCACCATTGCAATAAAAGAAAAACTCAACCATTTTCAAAATAAGAAGGTACTTTGATAATAGAAGGAACAAGAGCATCTCAAGACAACAGACAGTAAACCTAGAGATATAAGCATGACTGAGGTAATCTGGGGAAAAATAGTGTATACATGCTACAAAATGCCACAGAATTTTAAGTTCAAGATGCAAGGTATCATGTAATGTTTATACATAGGTGGTTTCCCAAACACAGTGACAGGAGTAGAGACTTTGTGAAATGAAGAGCAGCTTATGCAATGTATAGATGATACTTATCATCTCCTTCAATTTTCTTCCTTTTAAATGCATACACGGCCCATACAAATTCAAACCATGATCAAATACAACCATATACCTAAGGAATGAATGATGGAACAACATTATAGGCCACATCATGTGTGAGGTTTTTTGGAACAACAATGCAAGGTACAAACTCATATGATACAAAATATACAGACAATGGAGCAGCAGTCCTATGACTGTGTTGTAGACAAAAGGAAAGAGTAGAGATGCATAGTGCACAAAGAAGACTACTACAGGGATAAAAGAGAAATATAGTGGAAATAGACCCCAACTAGGTGATACAAAGAGAGCCATTTTCTTCACTTTTTCAAGAAGATGGAAGACAAGTGCCTTTTGCAAAATACGGAGAGTTTGAATGATTACAGTGATAGCCGATAATGTGTTTACATCAATAGTCTATACTTCAACAAAAAATTGTGGAGTGATAATTTTCAAACCCTAGCATTTCCATTACAATGAAATATTGAGTTTTCTGTGCAAACCCAGAGGGTTTTTTTCCCCATGACATGAAAGAGACAATTTCTTTTTGAAGTTTTGTGAAAACCCAGATGAAGATACAATGCTTTTTAAGTTTGTTGTCACAGGAAAAGCAATGAGAAGTCTCTTGTCTATAACAAATACATGGTTTTCATATGTTAAACAAAAAATGCCTAGAAATGCTCAAATCGAGCCTCATGCTACAACAGACAAACAAAAAATGCAGAATTTCAAGTTCAAAATGCACAGGGATGTTTTTCTTTACAATTTTTCGTTATAACTGGAACTTGTTTTGAGTCAAAATGTAGATGTAAAGAAAGATAGCACCCATTTTCAACTCATTTCTAACAAGGATACTCCTTTCATGAAATTGTGCCTTTGCTAGGGCCAAATCCAAGGTAAAAATTTTAGAAAAAGAGGAAAGATTGACAGTCAAGGGCGAATTACCTTTCTCTCTGCCATTTGTTTTTCCAAAACCACAAAAAGCTCTCAAAATCGACCTCCTTTTTGGCCTCAACACATTCAAAATGCAATACAAGGTGGTTGGTCATGACGAAAACAAAGAAATGCATAAAAAAACCAGTCAAAAATCACGGCTAGAGAGGCCCAAATCCACCCAGTATCAACTTCAAAAGGTCAAAACCTCAGCTAAATGCAACTTACCTTGCATTTTCCTCAAAGAATCAGCTAAAATCGATGAAAAATGATGCAGATTGGGCATCCAAACCCTACAGGCGTGGCGGCGCGGCAACAAGGAGGAGAAAATAATGATATACAAATGATGAGTTTTTTAGGTTTTTCCTTCTTTTTCATTGATCGACCCTTTTGAATTCTTGTATTTTGACCTTTGATTTTGTTAAATCATTGCTATCTATTTTGTGCCATGGTAAAGACTTGAAAAAGTCTTTAAAACCTAATGATGATAGATCAAGGGGGCCGTGAGACATCCCTTTTTGCCTTGTTCATTTCTTCCAAAAGTCAAATACATTATGAAAACATAAGGCCGAGTGTTATATCTTGCAAGGTATGTCTTGGTATAATCACAAGGTGGATGAAATGATACATATAAGGCATTGTAATGTTGTTTTGGGAGATATAAGGTGGTATTAAGGTATGGAGAGTAATATCTATTTTTGCATATAGCCATAGGACATGGTGATGTGGGTTGGGAGGCATAAGGGTCATCTTGAAATCTATTGCATTGGGCCTTGTATCATGATGATAGATATGTATGAATGTATGAGTGGCTAGGGGTGATGAGATACTTTGATATAGCAATGTCATATGTGATATGATGCAAGTGTATGTAGTCGTGTTTTTTTTTTCGCCTAGGGGTTACAAGGTGTTGCTATGTCAATTTTGCATAATCTAGAGATATATTAGATGTTGTAAACAAATGATAAAGTAATAAATTATGAATTACTTTATCATTTGTAATAAAAATGCAAAGGGGCAATATTGGGCAGATTTATCACACATGGCAAAGTAAGTCTCGTTGATTACTTTTTCGTTCTTTCATGACATTTAATTTGTCCCCAAACTATGCAAAATTGGGAAATTAAATGTTATATCCTAAATGCCATTATTTTCTGCATAGGTTTGTAATAAATCTGGAATGTAAAACATTAACTAAGTGGTGTAATTATAAACCTCTTAGTCAATGTTAAATAAATGCAGAAAAATGTGTATTTACGTCATTTATTGTGCAAAATATCAGACATTTATGATGCTGCAGGGGAGGTTGACAAACAGGGAGAAGAGTTATTGCACAGATTTGACTTATTTTCAGTGACCTTAAAGAGCATTTAAAGGCATTTTCTGGAGCTTTTATGGTGGGTGATGACATGCCCTGACTATTTTTGTGTTGGAAACCCATTTTGGAGGACTTTAGGCAGATATTTTGGGGACATTTATGAGATGCACGAAAATGGAGTTTTCTCATCCTTATCTCATTGCAGCTATTTGGAGAGTATATAGTCATTCATTTGATTCTTTGTAGGCAGTTCTTTTTCATGCAATTTCTAGAGTTAGTGATTTTTTCTGCAATCCTTACTCTGTCTGAGCATGTTTTTGTAACCCTTTTTGGCATATGAAATACAGAGAACACTTTGGATACCATTGATAGTTAGATTTTGCCTTCCTTTTTTTGTAGTATTGGGCATCATCAAGTGTTTTATTAGGTCATTTGTGAGGTATTTTTGTTTCCTTGTGACTTTGTCTCATGTTTCAATACCTTTTCTGCAAAAGGTGTGTTTATGCAGGTTGCAAACTATGTCTTAAAGTGTTATAAGGCTTTTTAAACTATGAAGTTAGCTTCCTTTTAAAGAGTTTAATGCATTTAGGCCTCTTTATGAAGTGTTTTTGCAAACATACAAAAATAGGTTGTGCAGGTTTAGTTTCTGTTGTCTGTGGCCAAGTGTATGCAAATCTGAGTTTCATTAACCATATCAAGTTTGGTGAATCACCCTTACTTTCACATTTTCCAGTTTTAACTTTCATTTTCAAAAGCATTCCTTTTCCCTTTTCCTCTGCAAATCTAGTAGATTCTAGGTGATAACTAGCTAGGAAGCCGGCCTTCTCTGGAGGTTCTTTCCATCGCAGGTGACCCACAGGCCTGGAAAGATCCCATGATTCTCCAGATTGCTAAGTTCTGCAACTTAGCAAGGGTGCAAATCTAAGAGACAACATTAACATTTTCAAGCATTGAGAGAATGAAGAAAAACTAATCTAAATGCATGCAAAAAATAATATATTCTATCTTTTTGCATTTTCTGAAATTGAAGTGTGATCTAATTAACTAAATGTAACTAACTATGATGCAATTACACTATGTTTTTGGAATTTTTCTGATTTATGACAAGAGCTTCCAAAGCAATTTTTAACCTACTTGCAAGAAACTAACTTAAACCTATCTTTACCTAAGGAATTGAAATATAAACTAACTAAAAAACAACAATAGAGTGTTACAGTCCTTAGGCAAATTTGATGATCTAATTACTAAAGAAACTTTAAATAAAGATGCTTTTAAAATGAAAAGAACTTGAAAGAAGCTTTGAATGTTCAATCCCAAATGTTGTAATTATGTCCTTTGAGGGTCCAAATTTTGTTCACTTCTTCTCCTCTTCTAGCCTTAGTGTACTTCACTTGATGGAAAGGGAAGATTCAAGTTGGGATCAAATTGGGAGGAAGGTGAATTAGCTTCCTGTGAGAGTCGAGGAATGGGGATTTGGGAGTGGACTATATAGTGGGGCATGCAATCTTCTAAGGTGATCTGATACTTGGGGAATGGATGTAGAGATTTTAGAAAATAATTGTACAGGCAACCTATCAATCCTATATATCCTATGAAGAGGAATTTCACAAAGCTTTGATGTGCAAGAGTGCTTCTCTATTCTCTAAGCTCTTCTTGTTCACTCTCTCCTAATGAGAGAAGAAGGGATTATATAGGAGAAGAATATAGAATATTGGGGAATAAAATATGATAAAGATAGCCATAAAAGAAAGAAAGAAAGTGATAAAACAAAACTAAGAAGAAAGTAAGGTAAAAAGCTATTCATTGGGATGGAAATTGGAAGAAAACTAGCCAAAGATAAACAACTTGCATGTACTTTAAAACATGATAGGGTCACTCGTGTTGGGGTATGGGTCACCCCTTCTACTAGGGTAGGTCTCTCGAGTGAATTTGTAGCTTAATATGGGTTGCCCAAGAAACACTGAGGTCTCTTCGGCACCCCTGCAACTTAAGGTAGGAAATAGGGTTTTCAAAATGTCGAAAAGTTACAGAGGCTAAGAGGAGGGAAAATGTTTGAGGGAGGATACAATTATGCTAGGAAAGATTCCATCAAGGTAACAAAGGTTTTGAGGATAAATACGCACACCATGTAGGTCATGTGCTAGACAAATCACTAGTAGACATGTAATATCGAACCATGCAATTTTGGGTGCTTACATATTGCCCCATTAGGTATGGCATTCTACATAGAAGGTATGTTCCATTCCATAAATAGGTGTATGGGACCTACACTTACCTGGTCTTACCTATTTGTTGTTGCCCCGCATCCAAACCTTCAAATGAATTAATCAATTACATATTTAATATGGTAATTGAGAAAGCACAAAGGAAAAGTGATGAGAGAAAATTGCCATTGGTGTAAGGTTATAGAATGACACTACCTTTGTTGCATGCCTTGACTTGTGTGAATAGTTGTCATTATGGGGTTCAATGTGCACTAGTGTTGAATTACTCCATTTTGATGATGTGCAGGAAGAAGAAAAACACACAAAATAGAAGCAAAAAACTACTCCACAAAAGCAAAACTGGACAAAAAGGTCATTTTTACTTGCAACCATGAAGAGAGGAGATGAAAGAAGAGTGGAGAGAAGGGGGAAAACAATCAAACAATGATGGAATTAGGCAAACGCATAGTCTACGAAGAGATAATAATGAGAGGATTGGTCTCATGACAAGTGCCTTGGAGGATCTAAGCTCATAGTCGACTTTGAGGCTTTAGTTGACACCTTGTGATCTTAGCTTTATGTTTCCCCCTTGCATGGGGAGATTTTCTAGTTGATGTACTTAAGTTATGATTGTGAGTCTCCCTTGATGGATCCTATGTACTCAATATATTTATACTATCATGTACTTGATGTTACTTTGATATTTAAGACCTAAGATTGATCTATATATAGCTAGTGGTTGGCGTCTTTACATTGTGTCTCTTATGTAGTGGTTAGCTTAGAATCCAACTTTTATTCTATGAATGTATGTTGATATAGATGTTATTTTTATCATGTTTGGTTCTTTTCTACTTTGATGTGTGTATGCAATGTGCAGTATGTATGGATATGTATGATGATTATGACACAGTGGATTCACATATAATTTATTTTGTAGGTGCCATTTTCTATGGCATTTATTTTATGATATGTAGATGATACAAATAGTGTGGTTTGTCTTTACAAGATTTTTTACTTAGGGTTGACTCAGCATAGAATGACTTACTATTCTTCTAGGATATATTTTAGGGGATCAAGTGGGAACAAGGATGTGAGGGGAAACAATTTTATTATGACTTTTCTACAAGGCTAAAGATTGATCCTAATCTAGACTGACCACTTAGACTAGCTTAGACATTTTGACAAGCAAAAATTTTTATTGGTACCTTCTAGACTTAGACCAAAAGATTGCCATTATGTCAAATATAGGGTAAAGAAAAGGTCATCAACAAAGATGGTCTTTCAAAGGTAAATAGACTCTTGGTTGTTTCACCTAGTTTGTGTGTGTGTGTGCTTTTCTTTTTTACTCCTTTAAATGCCACCCTTGTAGCTTCAACCTTTTAGGTTTCCACTTGTGAGTATAAACATTGAGCAATGTTTCTTTCTATTTTGCACTATTTATTTTTCTTTTTTTGACACAATCCCCATGATCTAACCCCATGCAACCAGTAAGATGCAAGGGCTCATCACTAAAAATTAGACTATGCAGATGTGGACGTGCATTTTTTAGAATTAGAGTTTTTTACTCCCTTAACCTAGCCCCATACTACCAATAAGAAATAAGGGATCACCACCAAAGGCTCTAGGTAAGGAGAGTAAGGGACTAAGCGCAACCAAATTGATACTAGCCATTTCTAAGCCTTCCCCCTATTGAGGAGAATTAGGGAGATTTGTTTGTTAGCTTCTATTGGGTACTATAGGCCTAAAGACTTTATTTATGTTTTAGATTAGATTTCATGATAGCTAAGACTAGGGTTAGTTTAAAACTTTGAGTAAATTATTTTGAATTGTAATGGTAATAAATATTTTTGGATTTTGTGACTTAGCAAAGGTAGGCTATACTGAGAAACTTAAGACTCCTACTAAGACAAAAATCAAAGAAGATAAAATCACTAACATATGGAGAGATGGAATGAAATAATGCAATGCATGTTTTATTCTTTTTTGAGATATATAAAAAAAATTGTGAGTTTTATGTTTTTTTAGATGTAATAATTTTTAAGATGGAAATAATTGATGGTTTTTCCAAAATATTCACATTCCATCATTCACAAGAGATAAATGCCATTTTTTAGGTCTTCCTTAATTATATAGGGACCTTTCCAATTTGGTCTAAATGTTCATCCTTCACTGACCCTCTTGTGAATGAGATTATTGATTATGTGTATGAGGTTTCCAAGCTTGAAAGGTCTGGGGATGATTTTTTTGTTGTATCACTTACTTGTCTGAGCCAAGTATGACTCATGCCTTTGTATGTCTCACAATCTTTTCTCATCTAACATTTCTAGCTCTACTAATCTAACAACTTGATATTCTTCATTATCTAGAAGCTCTTGTAAGGATACTTGGAGACTTGGTATAAAAATATCTATAAACTCATTGAGAGGCTCTATATACTCACATATTTCATCATCTAATAATTTGGCCTCTAGCTTCATCATTTTTTGTTCTTCTAGTGTTCCAATGTTTGTTTCAATAGTTTCATCAATTAAAAATGGGTGGCCTTCTTTGAACTTCTGAGGGGGAATTAATATTAATCCCAAAATAATTTTTATGACAGTTCTTGTGTGGGTTTTGGTTCTTCTTCTTTAGTAATGATCACAAAGATATTGATGCTCATATGTAGCTCAATAGGAATGGTTGCTAGGCTGAATGGAACAGCCTAGGAATGGTTGCTAGGCTGAATTTTATTGAGTGGGGATCAAAGGGCAATTATCATATTGTCCCTTCTCCTATGGATTTTAAATTCCTAGCAATATTTGTGACCTGTTAAGGGATGTCTCTCCTTCCTTGAATACTTTGATTCCTAGATTGTTGGTATTTTTGAATAAATCTTCTTTATTTTTGGCTTTCTTGATTTTGTAAATGCTAAAAGGATTGAGGTCACCTTTGATGATGTGGATTTCATCCATGTGGAGGAAATGGACCCTTTGAAATATTGTGGAGGGAATGGCCCTCATCTTATCTATCCAAGCTCCTCCCAAAATCATGTTGTAACTAGTTTTTTCATCTATAACAAAGAATTTTGAAGGTAAGGTTTTGGGACCTATGGTAATAAGAAGGTTAACTTTTCCAATGGCATGAATGTTGAGATTGTCATGGACCTTAATGGTTCTAGTGATGTGAATAATTTGAGACCTGTCATAACCCATTCTTTGGAGGAGAGAAAAAGAGACTATGTTAATTGCATCCCCATCATCGATCATGACAAATTTAATTCAATTATCATGAACATGAACCTGTAGGTAGAGGGGAGGATCACCTTTCTTAGCCATATCATTATCTATGGGTAACTTTCTGAAATCAAGTGTGAAAGTAAATTGCTTTTTGTTTGGAGCATCATTAATTATATGGCCTACATTTAGAGCATTGAGGAGAGCATTCTTATGAGTCAAATAACCCTTGAGGAGGTTTAACATGTGAGAAAAAGTTGAATCAATAGGAGTGGGAACTGGTCTCTCTGATCCTTGTGTAGTAAAAATTTCTTGGTCTCTATCCAATTCCACAAGACTTAACACATTTTAATCAAAGGTTTGTTGATGATTAGCCTATTGGGTGAATATTTTGTCGTTAACTAACTAACAACAAAATTGTTATATCACCATAGCTATGATGAGAAATTTCTCTCCTCTCAGAGGTTCCCTTTTCTAACTACTTCGAACTTATTTACAATAAAACTAACTTTGGGGTGATTTCATATTATCCATTTCTCTTTTTTCAGAAATGATGTTTACAATGCTCAATACAAAACTCAAAACAATTTACTATTTGAAAAGTACCTACTTGTGTTGATAACCAAGAAACCCACGAAAACACAAAGTTTCTCGTTGCTTCTTATGCCAATTGAAAATGAAAGATTTCATAATAGAGTGCAACTCAAAGTCTTCACTATATGCTGAGGTAAAATGACACAATCACGAACAATAATTTGCAGCCCAAAGTCTTCAAATTACTTTTCATTCACAAACTTAAACTCTAATCTCAAATATGAAATAGAAACACAAAGTCTACAAATTCTTATTTGAATCACCTTCCAAACACTTGATATTCATGCTCACAATTCAAACATTCATATAAGATCATGTGATAGAAAGGACATAAGAACAATTCTATAACATTCACAAACTTGCTCCAAGACAAAGATTGGATGCCAACTTGCTTCTTTATATTGCTTGAAAATTGACTTACAAAATAAGCTCAAAGTCTCAAATTGCTCTTCAAAATGGTAGCGCTTTGCTTCAATAGTCAAAAGATAAATATTACAATAGAGTCCCTCTTTATTTATAGGGAGAGGCCTTGAGAAAATTTAGGAAAAATCTAACTACTTTGACTTATTCCAAAATAGGAGTCCTTATTGACTTGAGACTTCCTATATTTTTACATGTAATTACATATGAGAAAAGTACATGTAAATATGTCCATAACTACAAAGAAAAGACATATGAAAACATAAAATAAACTAAGTTATAAAAATTTTCATCAACTTGTATTGCCATCTTTCTTCAAATTAGCATCATACATAGTAAATGTTGCTTGCATCCCCATGTTGGCAAGAGACACTATGTGGCTTCATTATTGTTGTCATTGATGGCAACAAAGTTTATCCCACACATCTGCAGCACATAGTATGTCTATACCAGAAATCAGACTGAAGAGTGTTTTGGTCCGGTGAACAAGAACAGAGCATGTAGCAAGGTCTGACAATCAGGTCTGGATCTCTCAGAGGATATATCTCAACAAAGTGTGGACTTGGGAAAGTCAAGAGGAGTACCATGACTACTACATTCTAGAGATTGAGCCTCCGGTGATGACAGAGTGAAAAGATATGAGCATCTAAGTGTTTGGTTCCTGACAGGCAGAGTAGACTAAGGAAGAACTGACTGGCAGAGCATCAGACTTTAATCCGGATAAGAAATTGATGGTGGTCAAGCTATTTAAGAGATCATACATGGTTGGCCGACATGAATGATGACTTCTATGTCTATGACTTTGATACGCATCACATATTAAGCATGGATTTAGCCAAAAAATTAGTGTTTTGTAAATATCTGAAGTGTTCTAATTGCTGACTAGAAAGATGTTGAAATCCTTGATGCGGATATATATACCAGATGGATTTTAGTATGAAGGTGTGTGTGTGTCGATAAAAATGTGCAAGGAAAGGTAGAGAGAAGTGTGGAAGCAGGAATACAAATCTGGTATGTGATAGAACAATAGCATTAGAGCAGAGGAAGAATGAAGTGCATTAGATCAGTTTATTGAGCCTAACTGGAACTGAACCTCAGCATATGTGGATGCCTCTCATTAGTTCAAACACCTGGTTACTTTCTATATACCTTGTAGATAGTGAGTCTCTTGTAGGCAGTGTGCCTCTTGTGAGCAGTGAGCTCAGGCAGTGAGCCCTAATTGGCAAGTGCAATTTTGTACTTCTTATTCTTTTAACAAAGAATACAATCTTGGGTTAGTCACCCCGTGGTTTTTCCCTTAACAGGGTTTTCCACGTAAAAATCCTTGTGTTATGTGTGTTGATTTTATTTCTGCTCTCATGATTATGTATGCTCTTATGTTTTGATGTTGCATTAATATTAAAGAAGAAAAGAAAGTTAAGATATTTAAGATAACTGATTCACCCCCCCTCTTAGTTATCTGCCTTGTTTCCAACAATTGGTATCAAAGCTAAGTTCCTCTAAATAGAGCCTAACAGCTTGAGGAAGATTTGGGAATCTCAATGGATATGTATGGTATGAAGGAACAACTTTAGTCTGCCCTAGATGATCTTGAGCAATCTCACTTTGAAGTCAATAACTTGAGAGAAAGACTCAAACAAGCTGATGATTTCATAAATGAGCCAAAAGAAAAATTGAGTGTCTCTGTGAAAAAGAGAAAGGAACTACTTCAACAATTAGCAAGTCAAAGTGAAGCTAATAATACTAATAAAGATCTGAATGAGAAAAACAAACTATGTGAGAAGCTATCAAAAGAGGTCATTATGGTTAGACATGAAATGGAATCAGGGGTTATAAGATTCACCCAAGAAATTGAAGAGAAAAGGAAAATTGAAGATAATCTAAAACAATCTCTCAAAGAGAAGTCAAAGGACTACCACAAAATGGATAGAATAATCAAGCATCTGGAATCTAATCTTGAAGAAGCCAGAGATAATGAAGAACAACTTGAGAATCAGATAGACACTCTTAAAAGGGATCTTCAAACAACAAATGAATACAAAGAGAAATTCAAGATAAGCTCTGCTCAACTTGAAGTTCTTCTTGAAAGACAAAAGAGGGTAGATGACAAGCATGGCTTGGGATATGAGAAAGGCGAAAGCTCTGGATCTGGTCAGAAGAACTCTGGATCAGGAAATCCAAGGAATAGGCCTAGAAGACCTCTGATAAGGCAACCAAATGCTCAAAGATATCCATCCTTCAATGGATACTGCTACAATTGCAACAATTTTGGTCATAAAGTAACTCAGTGCAGAAGAAGAATGAATCAGACTAATTCATCCTTCTCCGGACAGTGCTTCAACTGCAAAAGGTATGGTCACAAATCTAATGAATACAAAAATATGCAAATAAATGATTCATTCCATGGTAGATGCTTTGCATGCAATAGAATTGGACATATGGCTAATCAATGCAGATCTAGAGGTTATTTGTCACATATGCAAAGAAATGTTGTTTGCTACAATTGCAATAGAACTAGTCATATTGCCAAATTCTGCAGAAGTAAGAATCAGGATAAAAAGGGTCCGGTGCATCATAATCAAAATCAAGACAAAGGAAAAGGAAAAGTGAATGCGGATGAAGTTCAAAGGGAGATGAACAAGATTTGGGTGAAGAGAAGTATAGAAAATGTTGGGGATGGATCTGCACCAGAATTTGGTGCTAATATTCCTTCTAAAAACTAAACAGATGAGCTCTGGCTCAGGGGGAGTCGCAAAGGAAAATAAATTCCCCCAGCCAGTCAATTGGTGCCCAAATTTAGCACATGGAATGTTGCGGATTAAAGGACTCTCAGAGAAATGTTCAAATAACCCTCCGTAAAAATATGAAAGATCCGCAAGGAGTTTTGAAGAATTTGATCAGTCAAGATTGATTCGGTTTGACAACCATCCGGTAAAGCAAGATCTTCATAGACAGATCTGGTATGATTCAAAATAAAATATCTTGATCTGCAGACTCATGGCATGATTCGAGGAAAGAAGATACATTGTCAATTTTGATTGAAAATGATTCTAAGTGCATCTCAGTGGTTCGGAAAGATCTCTCTCAGAACAAGGTAACCGAATGACTTAAGTTGTGCATTTATTACAATAGGAATTTAGGGTTTGCGCAGAAATAAAAGGGTTATTTTATTCATCACTTACACATTTGCATTCAAAAAGAAGAAAGGAAGAGCTCTACAACAAGATTGTTACAACCCTCTCAAAGATCAACTGCAGAATTTGATTCAATCAGCAATATTTTTCGACGCATATTGTGAACCCTAGAAGCGTGAAAAGGTATTTCAATTTCTGAACATCTCTCTTTAAATCTTTTGTAAAGATGGCTACTCCTATGGTTGTTAAGATCACTAATAGGCCACACCCAAAGTTCAAGAAACACCCCTACTAATTCCTAGAAGTTGATCCCTTAGGCGCCTTTTCTAGCATTTTGCATGGGGTTCTGCACGTAGAAGATGTTAGGGTATACATCCATGCAAATATTAAGGAATTTGGAGAATCAAAGTTGATGGATATCTACCATAAACAACTAATAGATGAAACCTTTGAACTCAAACCTCAATACAAGGCCATCTGGGATAAGCATTTTGGACATTGCATCCACTTTCCCTGTTTTGCAGAAGATGAATGGGTCCAGTATGTTCTTAGCAGAATACATGACAACTTCATGTGGTTGTTGAAGCCCTTCAAGATAACAAAGGACGCAATTAGGGCAGTAACTGGTTTGCACTCATCCAGTGGGTTGCCTGCTCTTAAATCAGTCAAGAACCAAATAGTGAGGCTACCGGATCAAAGTTTGACAAAAGAGCAATGACAATAGAAGATATCACAAATCTGGATATCAAATTTGCCTCCATGATAATTGGCTACAAAATATATCATTCCAGCAGGGAGAACTCTGTATCTAGAACTGCAATTTATACTGCATATCAGATGCTAAGGGAAAATGCAGACTATGATTTATGCGAGCTTCTCTTGAGCCAACTATTAGAAAAATTGCAAAAGATCAAGAAGGACAAGAAGAACTTATTCAAGTATGGTGGTTTGATACTATGCTTATTCTTTTACTATATGAATGAGCTACCCAGATCAAGTGGTTGGGTATGGCAAAATGACAGACTAGTTTCCATACAAATTAGAGATTATATGTATGGGCTTGGTGATGCAAAGGCTCAAAGTACATCACTCTAGGGATAATTCAAAAACTTCCAAAGTATGATGCAGGCCAGAGAAAGAATTCCCCAATCTATAGTCAAAAAATACAAGGATACAATGTGTTTCATGGTAGACACTGATCAATGCCTAATGGAGGCAGTGGAGCCCAGAACAGTCTAGATTATGCCAATGGGCTATAAGGTAGATGAGAAAATCCTAGAGCTACATGTCCAACACCTGCTGAGTCAGCCTAAGGACCCTGAGGTAGAAAGGTTTGGAACCTTTCAAGAATTGAGTGTAAAAATACATGTTAAACTAAGACAACTATAGATGAAAAGAAAAGTGAGAAGGGAAGTAGAGGAAGTTGCCAAAAGATATGGCATTTCAAAAGAGGCAATTGATGCAAATAGAGAAAAATTAGAAAGAGCTGAGAAGGAGAAACAAGAAGTAGAAAAAGGAAGTGTTCTGGTACAAGCCTCCTCCCAGACCAGATCCTCCAAGAGCTCTGCACCTGCCACATCTTAGAGCTCAAAATCCTCAAAATTGGAATATAAGACATCCGGAAAGGGAGAGAAGAGAATGAAGACAAAGGCCACAAGGTCTTACATAAGCTAAAAGGATGACGAAGAAACAGAATCTGATGAAGAAGTTAAGAAAATGAGGAAGAAGAAGAAAACATCAGGGGAATCCTCTGCCAGTACAAACAAAGAAGAAGAGGTGGAAGAATTTGTTGAAAGGCCTACTCTCTCCATTGATGATATCATCAAGGTAGTCACAGTGGATGGGAACCTGCAACCAGTCACTGAATTCTATGATGAGTATAGTGACACAGACAAAAAGATCTTGGAAGAAGCTACAGTTAAGTACCTAAACATTTATAATAAAGCATTCATTGAAATTATCTCTCTAATTCCCAAAAGTCTAGAGAAGGTACTTGAACTAAGAAAGGAGAATGCTAAGGCAAAGGACCTAGAGATCCGGGCACAAATTTGTTAGTGTAGGTTTTTATTTCCTAGATGGGTTATTTATTTTTCCTATTTTCCTAGGTTTTTCCTACACTTCTATTAATCTTGCTTAGGTTAATAAAGCATGTCTTATTAGGTGAGTGGTTGCGAGGTGTCACCTTCCTACATGTGAGCATCCATTAGCTATCTTGGGAAGATACTTTGCTATCTTTAGTCCGATAGATGGTTGCTCCTCATTGGTCAGTGTTGCCACCTCCTCTCTCTTCCTAGTCTATATAAGCATGCTACCTGACTTGTATTTGGTATCTTTTATTTTTGCATCCTCTTAATGCTATTTTTCTTCTAGCATTTGCATTACTCTCTTGGAGACTAACTCTGTGTTGCTATTTTGATTTCGTATCATTTGCATTCATAGTTTTAATATCTATTCTTTGCACTAGTTTTCTGGGTTATTAATCTTTTCAGATTCTAACATGGTATCAGAGCTATTCTATGTGCAAGATTAGATTTTAGTTTCCATATTTGAGAGATTCAGGGGGGGCTAATAAATCTTATTGCAGGTTTTTGAAAAACCAAGTATGCTCTTCTCTTGATCTTCGGATGATCTTGAGAATCAGAAAAGTTTGACGGAAACTTTTTTAATCTCTGGGGTTGCACATGTGTTTTATGAAATCTGGGTGATTGCAGCATTTTTGGTTATACTGGCAGCATTTCGGGCTGTTCCAACGCGTCCAGGAGGCTTGCGAAAGTCAGATTTGGCTTTCGTTTCACCGAAATCGGAGATCGTCATACACAGTTGCGGAACCGGGGTTTCAAACTCAAATCTGACAACCAGCTTGCATATTTGGTCCTTTGAATCAATATTGTAGGTTCCAGCATCTGATTCAGCCTTTGCATGTCATTTTTTGGTTGTTGGGGTCATTTTTTGTAGCTAAAGGTGTTCCATTTACACTGGAGCAACATCTTCTGTGCATTTACAAGAAAAACACCTTCTGGGTTTTGTTCGCAGCACAGAAAAAACCATCTTGGTATCTTTCTGTTTTTGCATGTAGTCTGTATATTTTGCAAAAACGTGCTCAGAAAGCTACAGCAGGACCCCTCTCCATTGGCAGCTGCAGTTTTGAAGACAGTTTTCAAATGCTCCATTCTTGCTCATACGGACTCCTTTTCCCACGATTTTTTTTTTGATTTTGGCTATTTTTTCGTGCTCTATGCACTAGTGCAGTCATTTTTTGATTTTGATGCCAAGATTTTTTAAAAATTGCAGATTCTCAGTCGTGACATTGCACGGTTCTCATTTTGGGAATTTCAGAGGATCATAACTTTCACATACGACCTCGTATCGAGGTGATTCTTTTTTTGAAAGTGCATGATTTTTTGAGTAAATCGCAATGGTGCTATTTATTTCTCTGGATATTATGCCAAAGTTGTATTTTCAGCATATGCTCTTCATGAGGGTTTTGTAAATGCATTGAAATCAAAACCACTTAGTATTAATTGCTAGTGGTAGTTGTAAACGCACTAATATAAAGTGCCAAATCATATTTTCTTGGGGGGCGTTCTTTGATTGAGTGAAAAGGGGGGGTTGTCTTGGTTGGGTTCTCTTCTTTTCGACACTTCTTCTCTACATTTCTTCATCATGGATCAAACAAATCTGCCTATCCTAACTCCATACAATTACTTTGAGTGGAAATCACGCATGACAATTCACTTAAGAAAAGCTGGATTAAATAGGATAACTATGGGACTTGAAACTGAACCTGCTAAAGATGAAGATAAGCCTAAGTGGTTTAACAAATGTGATGAGGCATATGGAACATTGTATTTGTCTATTTCTCCTGATTTGCTCTTTCACATTGAGTCTTTGAATACACCAAATGAAATCTGGACAAAGCTAGAAACACTATTTGGCACACAAGATTCAATGAGGGGTCATATGTTGGAAAATGAACTAATTAGTTTAAGTCCAGGCAATTTCAACACAATCCAGGATTTCTTCACCAAGTTGAAATCACTAAGGCTGTAGTTAAAACAATGTGGAATTGAAAAGAAAGATGAACAACTAATTCTTAGTATTCTCTCTAAGCTAAGTTCAGAATATTCTGTGTTTGTTTCTACTTTCTATGCTACTAAGGGTGCACTTGGTACTCAATTCACCATGCCATCTTTAGATGATTTTGCTGTCAATCTCACTCAGGAACAGGACAAGCTAATCTAGATGGGCACTCTTAAGTCCTCTAAGTCACATGCCTTGGCTACCAACCAAGGCACAAAAGAACAGAAAGGACAAAGTAGTAACAATAATAGTAAGGATAAGAAACAAAAGAATAGCAAGGAGAAGAAGGATCAGATAACGGTTGCTTCAAAAGAAACTAATGAGACCCAATATTCTAAGGGCGACAAGCCTAAGAAAGAGAGGGTCCAATGTGCCTATTGTAAAAGACCTGGTCATGATGAACATAAATGTCTGAAGAAACAAATTGATCACTTGACACACATTCTTGAGAAGAATAATATCAGTGTTCCTGAGTCTATCAAACAGAGTTCTAATGAGGGGTCTAATAAGGCAAAAGAAAATAGCAAGGGAAAAGGAAAGGGCAAGGCCCTTGTTGCAATTGCTTCTTCACCATCCACTTGGGTTCTTGATTCGGGTGCTTCGCACCACATGGCTTCATCTAAGGAAGAACTTGCATCCTTGGAGCCGTGTACTATGCCTTCTATTTTGATGGGTGATAACACTCCTGTTGAGGTGTGTGGGAGAGGGTCTGTTGATGTGGGGGATGGCACATTCCATGATGTTCTTTGTGTGCCCTCATTATCAACTAATCTCCTATCAGTATACCAGATCACTCACACAGGTTCAGGCAAGCGGGTTGAGTTCACTCCTAATTCAGTGGAGATTCGTGAGTTACACAGTGGTTCTACAGTTGTAGTTGGGAGAGTAGATCATCAGTCACGGCTCTATCTGTTTTCTCACTTTGTTCCTGATCCTCCTTCGACTATTTTGCTCACTCATTCTAATGATGTGAGTAGATTATGGCATGAGCGGTTTGGCCATCTTAACTTCCGCTACTTGCAGCAGCTCAACCAGCAGAGCATGGTCACAGGGTTGCCTTCAGTTCAGTTTTCAGGTGGAGTTTTCCAAGGTTGCATTCTTGGTAAGCATCCTAAGGAAAAGTTTGACAAAGGTAAGGCATGGAGAGCTTCACAGATACTAGAGTTAGTTCACAGTGATTTGGCTGGTCCATTTCAGCATCCTTCTTTCAGCAGGGCTAGATATGTCCTCACATTCATTGATGACTTTTCTCGAAATACTTGGGTGTACTTTCTCAAACAGAAGTTAGAGGTATTTGATCATTTTTAGGACTTCAAGACTTTTGTAGAGAAGCAATCCGGGAAAGCCATCAAAGTTTTGCGCACTGATAATGGTGGTGAGTATGTCAACCATCGTTTTGAGAGGTTTTGCACTTCAGAGGGGATTGATTTGCAGCATTCAGTTCCATACAATCCTCAGCAGAATGGTGTTGCAGAATGAAAGAATAGGTCCTTGACGGAAATGGTGAACTGCATGATTCACTCCAGATCTCTTGCACCACAGTATTGGGCAGAGGCCATTAACTGTGCTTGTTATATCCAGAATCATGTTCCTCACCGAGCCTTGAAGGGAGTCACTCCTTTTGAAGCTTGGAGCAGTCGGAAACCATCAGTTAGGCACTTTCGAGTTTTTGGTTCTCTTGCATGGGCCCACATTCCTACAGAGAAATGCAAGGTCTTGGATCCACAGAGCAAACCTTGCATATTTGTAGGTTATCCTGATGGTGTGAAGGGTTATCGGTTGCTCCACCCTACTACACATGAGTTGTTCATTGAGAGGAGTGTTCAGTTTGAGGAGGGCTCTTCGAGCTCACTTTCTATCACTTCTCCAACTCCTTCTACTTTGACATTGGAGTCACTTGGGATACATGACAGATCTTCTGATGAGTCAGATTCACCTGAGCAGTTTTCTACCTCCACTTCTGATGCAGAGAGCGATTCAGAGGACTCACCTCCTTCCTCTCCTAGTCATCATTCAGAGGTTGATGATTCTCCTCCAAATTCTCCATCTTCCGGTCCACTTTGGGCTAGACAAACCTTGCAGTCTATAGGTGATTGGGTTGGGGATCCATTAGACACCAGGTGAACTCGTTCACAGTTCCAGGATGCTCCACATGTCTTCATTGCTACTGCCTTAGATCCACAGTCTTTTCATGAGGCTTCTGGTATTCCTGAGTGGGATACAGCTATGCAGGAGGAGTATAGTTCCTTGATGAGGAACCACACTTGGGATCTTGTCCCTCTTCCTAAGGGAAGAAAACTTGTTCGATGTAAGTGGATCTATCGGACAAAATTTGCAGCAGATGGGTCAGTTGAAAAGTATAAGGCTCGCTTGGTCGCAAAAGGATTCTCCTAGGTTCCTGGGATTGACTACTCTGAGAATTTTGCGCCAGTTGCCCGAATGAATTCCATCTGACTTGTTCTTGCCATTGCTACAGCTAATCGTTGGGAAGTACACCAGATGGATGTGAAGAGTGCTTTTCTTCACGGTGACCTTCAGGAGGAGATCTAAATGGAGCAGCCACAGGGGTTCCTTCAGGATTCTTCACTTGTGTGTCGTCTTCGGAAGTCTCTCTATGGCCTCAAACAGGCTCCCCGGGCTTGGTATGCCAAGATGGACTCCTTCCTTCTATCAGTTGGGTTCACTCGGTGCCATTCTGATCCCAATGTCTACATTCTGCAGCAGGATGATTCACTCCTATTTCTGGTTCTATATGTTGATGACTTGCTGATCATAGGGAGTTCTTCATTCACCATTGGGGCTGTCAAAACTGCCCTTCATGATAGGTTTTTGATGACTAACTTGGGCTTATTGCATTACTTTCTCAGGATTGAGATCTACCAGTCTGCTTCTGGGATCACCATCAACCAGTCCAAGTATGCTCTAGATTTGCTCTCGAGGTTTCATATGGCTGACTGCAAGCCTGCTCCGACTCCCCTTCTTTCTGGAGTCAAACTTGAGGCTCAGTGTTCTTCTCCACTTGTTGATGGCACTTTGTACCGACAGCTTGTTGGGAGTCTCATTTATCTGACTCATACGAGACCTGACATTTCATATGCTGTAGGCATGGTCTCTCGATTCATGCAGGAGCCTCATGAGCTGCACTGGAAAGTAGCCAAGTGGATCCTTCACTACATTCAGGGTACTCACAATTTTGGGATTCACTATGCAGCGGGCATTGAGCTTGACTTGGTGGGCTACACAGATTCAGATTGGGCGGGCGATTCTCAGGATTGCAAGTCTACTTCAGGTTACAGCTTCTCACTTGGTTTAGGTCCTGTTTGTTGGTTGAGCAAGAAGCAATCTGCTATTGCTCTATCTTCTACTGAGGCCGAGTATCGGGGGGCTGTGAATGCCTCTACTAAGGCCATTTGGCTTCAGAATCTTCTCACTGAGTTTGGCATCCAGATCAGACGGCCATTAGTCATATTTTGTGACAACCAGAGTGCCATTCAGATCTCACGGAATCCGGTCCATCATCAGCGGACCAAACACATAGAGGTCCACATGCACTACATCCGGGAGCTCATCCATGGCCACGTCATCGACCTTCGCTACTGTCTGACTTCCGAGCAGGTTGCTGATATCTTCACCAAACCCTTCACTGAGAGCAAGTTCCTTCATTTGCGAGCTTTGCTAGGGGTGCGGGATGCTTCATCTTCTGGGGGGGCTTCTTCCTCTCACTCGAAGTCCTGACTCTCTCTACTTTTGGGGGGGTCTCTTTTCTCTCTCTTTGGGGGGAATTTTATGTACATGGGTACCTCATCAGGCTTGATTTGCTGGGACCCATTTCTACATCCACCTAAGCTTCGCTTATGGGGGGGTGTTAGTGTAGGTTTTTATTTCCTAGATGGGTTATTTATTTTTCCTATTTTCCTAGGTTTTTCCTACACTTCTATTAATCTTGCTTAGGTTAATAAAGCATGTCTTATTAGGTGAGTGGTTGTGAGGTGTCACCTTCCTACATGTGAGCATCCATTAGCTATCTTGGGAAGATACTTTGCTATCTTTAGTCCGATAGATGGTTGCTCCTCATTGGTCAGTGTTGCCACCTCCTCTCTCTTCCTAGTCTATATAAGCATGCTACCTGGCTTGCATTTGGTATCTTTTATTTTTGCATCCTCTTAATGCTATTTTGCTTCTAGCATTTGCATTACTCTCTTGGAGACTAACTCTGTGTTGCTATTTTGATTTTGTATCATTTGCATTCATAGTTTTAATATCTATTCTTTGCACTAGTTTTCTGGGTTATTAATCTTTTCAGATTCTAACAAAATTGCTATTCAGCTCTATCCTTCCATTACTCCAAAACAAATGAACATGATCTTTAAGGACTGCAAGGATGAGTTCCGGAGCAAAGCAAGAATGAACAAACTTATGCTTGGAGAGATAGATCAAGTTGCCAAAGAAACAGAGGACATCCTCTGGAATGCATTTAAAAGATTCAATCTTCTTGTTATAGAGGACATAGATGATGAACCTTTTGCCATGGATGACGAAGGACTAAGTACATCAAAAGAAGAATCTATTGAGAAAAATGCAGAAGAGCCAAAGGAGTTAGGTGAGGAGAGGACTAAGGACTTGGATTCCTCTATTTCGGAAGAGGAAGTCCATGAAGAAGCAAACATCTCTCTTTTGGATCCCCCTGCTGACTCTAGAACTGAAGGAGAAGGAAGAAAAGAGGAGAAATTGAGTCAAGTAGAGGAGGAAAAGGGAAGAGAAGAAGAACACATAGAGAAGATCTCTGATGACAGTTCTGAGGCTGCAAAAGGAAAGAAGACTTTGTCTCCAGCAAGAGACACTGTAGAAGCAGTGAAAAACTTCCTGACTAAAGAGATGATGGAAATAGATGAACCCGAACTATTTCAAGGACCACTCAATTTTGACTCCCTCTCTCCGGTCCAGACAATGAAGGTAGCATCTTTTGCTCAAGCTAGAGCAAAAGAAAAGCTTCTAAAGTCTCACATGGAAGACTGTGAGCTGATAGAGATTGCATCCGGTGTGTTGGAGAAGATCATGCCATCCTTCCAAAAGGATCATTCGGCCTCTTCATCCGGTAACAAATCTCTTGTTAATTTTGTTAGCACACATTTTGATTCTTTGGAGAAATCGACAGAAGAGAAAGTCTAGAAAGAGTTTTTGGGAAAGAGATTCTCTGAAGTATAGGGACTCATAGCAAATGATAGGAGAAATCTGGATATTGGGATAAAGAGCCTAGAAAATGCTCTTAAAGATGACAGAGAATTATACAAATTTTGTCTTTCTTGGTCCACAGTGACAAACGACATTTCAAAGAAGGTGGAAGAACAAGAGGGTAAACTGTCAAGTTTATCTCAGAATTTTGATCCTCTCACCTCATCCATAATGCATCAAGAGTGCCAAGCTATTGCCACTATAAATGAAATAAAGAGGCTTGAAAAGGAAAAGAAGAATAGAATAAGCAGGATGAGTGAGCTAAGAGGGATAATTATCCCTAAGTTAGAAGCAATGCATGAGGCTTAACTGATGCTCAGACCACCGCCTGGACCAGTGATCCGATAGACTTAAAGAGGGCAAAAGCTTTTGCATTTTTGTTGAGTGGTCACATCTCAATTTTGGATAGGATGAAGTAGAGTTGGGCGACAGAATTTGTCTAGTTGAAAACCACTTTTGCAGATATACTTAAGTATATGTAAGTATAACATGTATATATACTTATACGGCTATGTATAGGTTGGTTTTTACAAATTTTGGTGTGTGGATTACACCCTTTACCATTGATGTCAAAGGGGGAGTAAGGAGTAGTGAAAAATGTGGAATCCGGCAAAGGGGGAGCTCCGGTAAAAATGTACATAAGACAGAGCATCAGCCAAGGGGGAGTTTGCTATGACACTTAGTCATTTTTCACTAAGTGTCGCCATCAATGCCAAAGGGGGAGATTGTTGGCAAGAGACACTATGTGGCTTCATTATTGTTGTCATTGATAGCAACAAAGTTTATCCCACATATCCACAGCACATAGTATGTCTATATCAGAAGTCAGATTGAAGAGTGTTTTGGTCTGGTGAACAAGAACAGAGCATGTAGCAAGGTCTGACAATCAGGTCTGGATCTCTCAGAGGATGTATCTTAGCAAAGTGTGGACTTGGGGAAGTTAAGAGGAGTACCATGACTACTACATTCTAGAGATTGAGCCTCTGGTGATAAAAGAGTGAAAAGATATGAGTATCTAAGTGTTGGGTTCCTGACAGGCAGAGTAGACTAAGGAAGAACTGACTGGCGGAGAATCAGACTTTAATCTGGATAAGAAATTGATGGTGGTCAAGCTATTTAAGAGATCATACATGGCTGGCCGACATGAATGATAACTTCTATGTCAATGACTTTGATACGCATCACATATTAAGCATGGATTTAGTTGACAAATCAGTGTTTTATAAATATCTTAAGTGTTCCAATTGCTGACTAGAAAGATGTTGAAATCCTTGATGCGGATATATATACCAGATGGATTTTGGTATGAAGGTGTGTGTGTGTTGATAAAAATGTGCAAGGAAAGGTAGAGAGAAGTGTGGAAGCAGGAATACAAATCTAGTATGTGATAGAACAACATCATTAGAGCAGAGGAAGAATGAAGTGCATTAGATCAGTTTATGGAGCCTAACCAGAACTGAACCTCAGCATATGTGGATGCCTTTCATTAGTTCAAACACCTGGTTACTTTCTATATACCTTGTAGACAGTGAGTCTCTTGTAGGTAGTGTGCCTCTTGTGAGCAATGTGCTCGGGCAGTGAGCCCTAATTGGCAAGTGTCATTTTGTACTTCTTATTCTTTTAACAGAGAATACAATCTTGGGTTAGTCACCCCGTGGTTTTTCCCTTAACAAGGTTTTCCACGTAAAAATCCATGTGTTATGTGTGTTGATTTTATTTTTGCTCTCATGATTATGTATGCTCTTATGTTTTGATGTTGCATTAATATTAAAGAAGAAAAGAAAGTTAAGATATTTAAGATAACTAATTCAGCCCCCCTCTTAGTTATCGTCCTTGTTTCCAACACCCCAAACTATCCAGACTAACAGTGTTTCTAAAGATCATCTGAGCCCTGATCATTGCATCCTTCACTGTTGTGGTCACCTTTGCATGACTAGTTAACTTAGACTTCAAGGTATCTAATGTTAACTGATTATCCAGAATGTTGTCCAAAGAAGAAGTTGAGAAAAAAATGTTGTCCAAAGAAGAAGTTGAAAAAACTTTATCTTCAAACTCTTTTTGGAACATATTTTTGAATTCTTGAATCATCTCATCTGTAGGGATGAAGTCATGATCCTTTGATATCAAATTACAAGGAAGCTCCTCCAATTTATGCAAGAGACTAACATTACTTTGTTCACTTAGCTCCTTGGCGCTTTCCAAGTCTTTGATCAAGTCTTTCCAAACATTACTTTGATAGACCAATGATTCTTTAGTTTCCACATAAGAATCACAATTTGGAACAACACCAATTGATATCAGAGTATTTACCTTCAGCTTCTTCATTTTGATCCACCTCTCATAGCTTCCATCGAGATATTCAATATCCTGAGAAATAGTATCAACCAGGTCATCAAGTTCTCTTCTGATCTTCTCCATCTTGCTTGTCTTTTCAGCTGTCTTTGTGAGGAGAAATTCCTTGTGCCTACATCTTTCCCAAATACTCTTCAACCACTTTTCCTTTTAGGTGAGTCTTCTCAGCCTTCTAAATGACAGGATCGTCTACAGAAATAGCTTTAGGATTTATTGACTCAGATGCTAGAGTAATTTTACTCACCACCACAGCCAATTGTTCTGTCATTGCCTTGTAGTGGTCCTTCATTTCTTTTTCCTGATCAAACTTTTGAATTAAAGAATCCAGTGCAGATTACATATCAGATTTTGCACTTTCATGCGTGATCTTTCCAAGTTCAATTCTAGAAATGGTGTAGTCATTCATACTAAAATTTTCAATAGTTACATCCTATGGTGGTCAAGCAATCTCCACATATTTATGGCCTTTATCTTCCAGTAGCTGAGAAAGAGTTTTGGGCTTCTTTTGAGTTTTAGCCTTTACTGGTACCAACTTGCCAAAATCAAAGTCATCTGGAGAAATGGCTTGTTTCTTCCTCTTAGGTGTATACGATAAAAGCCAGGGAGGAAGCACTGATGTACTAACATTTGGATCAAAACCCATTGTTGGTATAGGAGGAACTATACTCACACTTGTGGTAGTAATGATAGGAGGAGTATTGGTAAACACAACACCTGACATATCCATATTAGCAACTTGCTCAGTACCCAAAACAAAATGTTCAAAGATTGAAGATTCACCAATGTCATAAGAGGGTGAGGACAAACTAGGAATTGAATTTGAGGAACGAAGAACATTATCAAAAGCAACTTGAGGATTATCAAAAATTGTCCTTGAAGATGATGGTGACTCAAAAGATGGAATATTGATGTGTGAAACTGGGGTAATAGGAAGAATAGACAAAGGAGTTGAAATAGATACATTAGGTAGAGGAGAAGGGTTTTCAGTTCCTTGTGGCACATCCCTTTGTGGAGACATGGTTGTATCCTGTAGATCTCCCTGACTATCTCCTTCTTCTTTCTCCTGTTCATCTCTTTTCTCCCCTGAAGACTTATCTTCAATATCCATTTCTTCAGCAACTTGTTCATCAACACCTTGTTCTTCAACTTCCATTTCCTTAATATCAGACTCTTCTTCTACAACTTTGGTCTTTTTTTCCTTTGGACACTAATTTGATCCTTGGTTTGGAAACCTTGGATGTGCTTGGAGTATCACTTTTATTCTTTGTCCTTAACTCAACCTTTTTCCCTGTTTGCTCTAAGACTTCTTCCTCTGATCCAGTTATGAAATCCTTCAAAGGAATACCTTTTCTCTGAAGCCACAGATTCGTATTAGCTAGAATTGGCTCAAACCTTTTCCTCAAGTAAGTTACCTCCTTCTTTGACAATTGTACAAGAGACAAGGTAGAGTTAGCAATATTTTCATTGACATAGCTTGACCTGACAACTTCTTCATCATCCACCATATCCTTTGGAATATTGGCCAAACCTAAATATTCAATTTGATTCAGGGTCAACCTATTGTAGTCCAACTTTCTAATCTCCTCTTCTGTTGTTAAATCAATCCAGATATCTTCGACCATTGGCTCATGAAACTGAGTTTTTCTCTTGATCTTGTCCTTCACTCCCCGATAATCAAATCAGAGTCTCTTTTTGAACATCTTCATAGTGACTATCTACATTCATGTTTCCATTGCCTTGGCCTTAGCAGCAGTTGCTACAGAATATCTACCAATCTAAATAGGAAACCTAAATCCAGGGTTTTTCAACTCCATCTATTTTTTATGAACAACAATCATTTGTCGACACAACTCCATCAGGACAAGTTTGTTAGAGGGGAATTTTGGAACCATATAAGGATAACCCTGATAAAAACCAACTCTTAAATATGTGAAAGTGGAGAATTGAAGAAAAAAGCAACCATAACCATTCACCACTGCCCAAGCTTCATCTAAGACTCTTCTCTACTCCAACTGAGGATAAAAAAGACACAAGAAAACAACAAAGAAGGATCATTCACCCTTCTGAAATGATGAATTGAACCTTTCAAAGTGAGCTGGGGATAATACTTATAAACTAGTACAACTCTCCTATCTCCATCAGATGTTAAGCCTAGAAAACTTCTCATAGAAGCTGCTATATACACCAAATATGAAGTCATGTAGAACTTTGAAGTAGTTGACACTTTAGTTAGCTGCTCATGAAGAGCATTACTAACTTGTTCTCCCCAGAAGATAGTTTGCTTACCCTAAAGTATGACCTTGATGTATGGGTACATCCATTCATGGAAAGTTGAAGATGAAGATAAACCACTAACTCTATTGAGGAGAGTTATTAGATCACTTACTTCCTCCACAAAATCACTCCTGGGAAAACTCTTGGGCCATCTAGACAAATTTGGTCTAGCAGTCTTGAGCTACTTAGTGTTTATCACCCTTTTTGCCTTTTCTACATCTTTATCATACTCACGTTGAGCAATACCAAAATCCAATTCTGCAACATTTTCAGCTTCCAGACACATGAACACCTTATCTATGAATTCTGGATCAAGCCTCATGATGACATTGCCATGAGTATCTACCACTGCTCTGGTATCTTTGTTATAGAAATGAGCAACTTGGAGAACAAACTCCATATTGTGTGTAGCAACTGGGAATGAAGATACCAGATGAATGTTGCTTTTAACAATTTTCTGCATATGGGGACTTGGTTTATCAGAATTCGTTCTCTCAACAAATTCAATCATATCCACATGGTCGATATTTGTATCCTGTATTTCATCAACATTTGATGTCACTGAAGTTACGGGAAAGACACCTTGATATTTGTATTTCATTGCTTTGGCTTTCTTTGGAGACGGATCAGTCATCTGGAAAGAAGACTCCTTCGGACAAGTTGAAGACCTCGGCAGCTTGCAGGAGAAACTGTAACAAAAAGTCATGATCTTGCAGTTAGGGGAAATACTGGTAATTTTGGGAAACTGTATGTTGTTGATCATGACCAAAGGAATGAGCTTAAAAGGGTTAAAGAGCAAGTAGGTTGAAAAAATGGATGAAAGCGAGCTCAGGATAACTTTTTGGAAAATCCTCCAGAGTTAGAAAAATTCTGAAGAGTGATGCATGGGCGGCAATTTTTGCCGCCATTGCATGTAAGATAGAACTTTTGCAAGGCATATTGCATAAGTGGTAAATTTGTCGCTTTTGCATGTTATAAGAAAACTCTGGCAAATGTACAAGCAGAAAAATTTACCGCTTTTACACTTAGGAGGGGATAAAACTTTATTATGTTGGAGCAGCAAATTTTGCCGCTATCACTTAAAATTCCAAACTCACCAAACTTGTGTAGGGGTGGTGAATTTCGCCGCCCTTACACTTAGGGTAGATCCTCACAAAGAAAAAGACATGAGCGGCAATTTTTGCCGCTTTCACATCTGATGTAGTTAAACAAGTTTTATGTAGGGGTGGCAAAAATTGCCACCCTTACACTTGGATATCTATTAAGGGAAAGTCATATGCATCGGCGGTAAAAAAAGACCACTGATACATCTTATTAAACAAGGCAAAAACCTAATTTTTTCAAACATCAATCGAAATCCACCATTTACAAGAACTTAGGGTTCATTGAAAATCAATGAATACTGCTGATAAAAAATAATAATGAAAAGCATACACAATCACTAGGGTTTCAAAATAGTCCACAAAGAAATACAAACAACAATCGATTCATACAAAAAAAATGTTTTAACAAAAATGTTTACAACAAAACACTTATATTACCACCAAAACCTAACAAAAGAAGAAAAAATAAAAATGAAAATAGGAAAAGCATCATCCTACCTGGTAAGAATGATGGAAACCCTAGGCACGAAATATGCTCAATCCACGAGTTCCGCAGTTCAATTGAATTCACAGAGGGTTTAGACGGCTTATCTCAAGAGGTTTAGAATGAAAACTAAATAAAAACAATGACTAAAACACTTTTAAAAGGTTTTTAAAGGTTGCATTAATCCCTGACACAAGTGCCATTAATGCACTCTTAGTTGACACGAATGAGATATGCTCGAGCGGTAAATCCCACTGCCTTTACATATCACAAGGACAATATGCATGGGCGGCAAAATTTGTCGTCCCTGCACATAAAAGTGTGAGAAGACAAATATGTTACAGCGGTGATTTTTACCACTCTGACATAAAAGATAATCAACAAGAACAAAATGCATGGGTGGCAAAAATTGTCACCCCTGTACATAACTCAAAAACAAAAATATGCAATGTCGGTAAAATCTACCGACCTTGCATATTTAAAAAAATCCTCTAACTCTTCAAAATTGTGAAAACCAATTCAACCACTTGCGCAAATTTTGAGAAATCAAAATGAGAAGGTACTTGAATAGATACTCAGGAGCGAGAGGACTATGCATGAGGACGAGATGACTTGCCTTGATTTGTGAGCTTAGGGTGTAGGCTACGAAACAAACAAGTTTCATGGGGGTCATCCTACAAAATGAGCGCAGTTGATTTTGAGGACAATAACTGGCTCTAACTGGGGAACTTCCTTCGATCGTTCTTTGAAATGATCAAAGGGAGGAGAATCCAGTCTCTAATTGCCTTCATCCATGCTATTGGGCCATAGAGTCAAGCTACCAAAATGAAAAGACACAAAAAGACTAAACAAAAATGAAAAAGAAAAACACAAACTATACAATTGTACAGGTGAACTTATCTGACGTTTCATGGATTGAAAAGCTTCAGATGTTGTCCACTATGGGGTAGCAAGAACGGTGTCCCATCTTGATACTCCAGCAACAAAACTATTCTCACCACAAAGTTGGTGAATGACGAATGGGCCTCTCCATAGAGAATCAAACTTCCCATGCATTCCTTTTCGCTCTCTCCTCTTGTCCCATAACAAGACTTGATCCCCAACTTGAAATTCTCTGGCCTTCGCCTTCTTGTCAAAAAGTTTCTTGACCTGACTTTGATGCTTAGCTATACGATCTACCACCATAACCCACTGCTCTTCAAGTTCAGAAAGGTACATTATTCTTTTGTCAATAGAACTCTCAAAAGTTCTATCTTCCGCTGCTTTTATCAACTTCAAAGCTGACAATTCCAAGGTAATAGGTATTTCTGCATTCAAACCATATAGAATCTGGAATGGTGACATACCAATTGCCCTTTTAGGGGTAATTTTGTTAGCCCATAAAGCATCAAACAAAGCTTTATGCCATGTTCTCTGATTGTCTTCTACCAGTTTCCTGATAATTGTAACCAGATTCTTATGGCTAGATTCTTCTTGACCATCCCTTGCGGATAATAGTCAGATGAATGAGAAATAATAATCCCATATTTAAAGAAAAAACTAGTGATTTCATTTGAAGAAAAAACATGTAGCATTATCTGCTACAATTTTTTTTGGAACTCCAAACCGACAATTGATGTTCTCCTTGAGGAACTTACACACTACCTCAAAAGTAGCATGCTTAACTGGAATAGCCTCCACCCACTTGGTGAAGTAATATGTTGCAGTAAGAACAAAACTATATCCCGCACTCGATGGTGGATTTACAGCACTAATGAAGTCAATGCCCCATTGCTGAAAAGGTTCCTCAATCACAACTGGTTTTAGTGGTAATGCAGCTAACTTAGGCTTCTCAACAAACTGTTGGCAGAGTTCACATCTACATACCCAGTTGTACGCATCTTGAAATAATGTAGGCCAATAGTACCTAGCCCGCAAAATTTTATGAGATGTTACAGTGCAGAAAATGTCCTCTAGATGTCAAATTGTGAAAAGACTCCAAAAGTTTGCTTTGTTGTGCTTTATCCACACAACAGAGAAAGACTCCATCAAGACTTCTCTTATACAAACCATTATCCCATAGGACATAGTTTGCAGCCTTTAGCTTGATAGTTCGCTTCTCTTTATAAGATAAATGAGAAGGGCACTCACCACATGTGAGAAAATAAGTGATATTAGAATACCACTCATCTATTGTAGTAACAAAGAGAACAGTTGGAACCTCTTCAACCTCTACCTCTTCATCACCTGTTTCTTTTGGGACATTATCAACAATCAGCTGACACAAACCTCCCCCATGCACAAGCTCGGTGGGTTTGATATCATAATCAAATTCCTAAATTTTGGCAATCCAATTGCCCCTTTTAGTCCCAAATTCTTGTTGTGTTAGGATAGATTTCACTTTTGTATCTAGCACCAAAACAACAGTATGTGAATTCGGAATGTAAAACCTGAAATGCTTCACAGCTTTGACTATAGCATAAGCATGTTTCTCCATATTTGAGTACTTAAGTTCATGAGCCTTCAGTGGACAACTCATGAACGAAATCAGAGATTCCACATCTTCCTCATTCTGTTGAACCAGAATCGCTAAAAGTGTATGCTCTGAAGCATAACTATACATTATGAAACCTTTAGTGTAGTCAAGACAAACCAAAACCAGAGCATGGGCTATGTCTCTTTTAATGTCCTCGAAAGCTACTTTACCTTCCGTGCTCCAATGGAAAGTGGTCTTACCTTTAATCATATTAACAATATGATGAGTTTTCTCTGCGACTTCCAGAATTAACCTTCGCAAGAAATTCACCTTCCCGAAGAAAGAATGAACTGCAATTTTACTAGCAGGCAAAGTAAGACTTTGGATAGATTTGACTCTTTCTGAGTCAATTTTAGTTCCTTCTTTGGACATAATGTGACCAAGAAGCTTACCTTCTGTAACCCCAAAAATTGACTTCTTAGGATTAAGAGAAATACCATTTTGACGACATCATTCCAAGACTTGTCATAAATGATAGGCATGATCTTGAAATTTCTTAGAGAAAATAGTCAAATCATCAAGGTACACCACAATGAACTTACCCATCTCATCTCTAAAAGTGAGGTCCATTGCTCTTTGGAAAGTAGTGCCAGCATTAATCAAACCAAACGGCATCCTGCGGTATGCAAATGTGCCCCATGGTGTCATGAAAGTAGTCTTGTATTGATCTGCTTCACTGACTTCTACTTGATTGTAGCCTAAAAAACCGTCTAACATAGACAACATCTCTAAACCAATTATAGTTTGTAACACTTGATCCATAATAGGCAGAGGGTAGTTATCTTTTAACGAAGATTGATTAAGATTTCTAAAATCTACACAAATATGGATCTCTCTGTTCTTCTTTATTATAGGAACAATATTGGCGATCGAAGTAGAATGGTGAATAGGAAAGATTATCCTAGCATTAAACATTTTTTGGATTTTAGCAAGAATAGTACCTGATATCTTGGGATTATACTGCCTCTGCTTTTGTTTGTGAGGCAATGATACTACCTTGAGAGGAGTCTCTTGTTGGATCTCCTTGGGTCTTAAAGACTTTAGATCATCATATGAATATGCCAGCACATCAATGTAGTGAAGAAGAAGTGTAATGAACTTGAATTTCTCATCAGCAATGCAACATTTCCCGATGTTAACCATCTTGGGATCCGCTTCTAAACTCAGGTTAACTTGTTCAAATTCCATTGATGAATTTGAATCAAGTTGTTGCTGTTGTTTGATATATCAGTCATGCTTGTCAAATAACTTTTCTAGAGAAACCAAACCTTTCAGAATTTTATTCCCTTTTAATTGGAGAATCTCTTCTCCAGTCTGTGAATCAACTTCAAAAAAATATTCCTGAGGTGGAGAATCACTTCGTTCAAAGTAGAGTTCATCAAAGCTATCTGTCTTCTCTAAGAAATCTATGATCTGATTATCACCATTGAAGACTTGCCAATGGTTAGCATTATCCGGTACACTTGGTTAGAAGACCAACTCAATTGTGTACTTGTTACCTTTAAAATCCTTATGAGGGACCATAAGGGTGGCAGAGACGGATAATGAATTAGCATGATCATTAAACTCTCTTGGTACCGCCGAAATGTCGAAAGCATCAAAACCTTCAATGCAATCGCAGACATGATTGCGGTAATGTCTTAACCTTTCATTCTTGGTTTGGTAAAGATTCCTTACTTGACAAACAACAAGCTCTGCATCACCTAGTGCATGAAGATTTTTAATACCTTTAACACGAGCAGCCTCCATTCTAAGTAACAATGACTCGTACTCAGCAGTGTTGTTAGTATTGTCAAATTGTAGCTTATAGGAGAAAGGAAAAATATCACCTTGTGGAGATATTAGAACTATTCCAACACTAGATCCAGTGGAAGAATAGCTACCATCAAATTCTAAAATCCAAATATCATTTGAATTTCGCACTTTGATATTTATATGACCAGTAGACTCTTCGTCGGAGGAGTAAGAATCTGGTATCAGCATACTCTCGTCTGAACTTTCATCTAAATTTTCTTCTGAGTCTTCATCTAAATTATCTGAATTTTCATCTGACAAACTAGAAGTGTTTTCAGTGGTCAAGAAATAATTACCCATCCCTGAAGCCTCAAATAAAATTTGAGCTTTTGGATCTTCAGTTTGAGTAACAATGTATTTTGCCTCCCTTTCAAGAAACAATTTCTACATGACACCTTTGACAGGTATCCTTGCCTCAGACAAATCCATATTTAGTTCTCTGCCTACATCATTACAAAAATTACGTCCAAGCAAAATACCATATGAATCTAGAACATCAACAACCAGGACAGTCATCTTTATTCTTGTCTCTGGAAAAGTTGCAAATGTAAATTGTGCATCCTTAATTTGGCCTAACAAAAGCACTTGCTTATTTTCCATTGAAAAGCATCTCCTGAAAGTCTTGGTCAAAGTGAGTCCGAGAGCATCTGCCACCTTGGTAGGCATGACATTGTCAGATGATCCCGAGTCTATGATACAATTACTCGATTTATGACCATTAACTAACAGAGAAAAATAAAAGGGTTCAATTTTCCCTGGGGCAACAAGGGGAGTGGTAACTAGATTGTTCTGGGCAGACCTATTCTTTGAGGAGTTATGAGTAATTTTAGGAGAATCTTGCCCTATAGGGGAAGCCTTATTCTTAACAAATTTGGCTAACATTTCAAATTGATCAGGGTTAGCTTGTAAATATTCTACCTCAGACATCTAGATTTTAGTTTTCCTAGCATGGTCAATTATGTCAAAGAGCTAAAATGAATTAGACATAGAGGCAGGAAATCCTTCATTTTGGGGTTTAATTGGGGTAGTACTGGTATGAGGAATAGCAGTAGAAGAAGTGGGTTTATTAGAAGAACTTACTTGTTTATTGATAGCTGGGTCCCTTGATTGAAAAGGCAATGGAGTTCCTCGTTTGGTGATTGAAATCACAGCCGCATGTTGAGGCTCTTCTCTTGACTTTCCTTTATCATCCACTTGCTGATTTGATTGATTTTGAGACCTGGTGAAAATAGCATATGCTCCACCATATATATCTTCTTCTCTTTCTGCTTCATCTTGATAGTTCAGGAACCCAATAGTAGATTCGCTAGCCAATTCTCCTCATTCCATAAAGAGGTTGGCAGTGTTTTCCTGATCCAAGTCAAGTTGGAGAAAATTTTCATGTTCACCTTCATAGTAGCCAACTGCTGAGTTGACTGGTGGTGCTTCAATAGCAAGCTTTCCTTGTGTTGGCGGAAGCCTATTCTGCCCTCGATTTCTCATAGCATTGCCTTGATATGAAGTATTAGGAAATTTCCTTCTTGGTATGTCCCGATAAGAAGGACCGGACATATTATGGGACATTTGCTTTTTCAAAGCTAGCAACTCATTTGCTAACTTTTGCACCATAGGATCTGTAGTGCTTGTGGATGATAAATCAGTAGAGGGTTGACCTCTATTTCTGTTTGAATCCCTTCTTATCTTACCCACAAGGATAAGATGATCTTCAACCTCCATAGCTAAACTTTGTACTAGAGGAAGATCAGCGGGATTAGCCCGCCTTAACAGAAAACTTACCTCAAGAAGTTGAGTATCGCTGAAGAAACATTTTAGATTTTCCACCATTGGTTGGGTTGTTGCTGGAATCCTATTTGTCAATTTATAGAACTTAGCAATGAAATCCCGCATGGGCTCATGTGGTTCTTTCTTCATCTATGTTAGCTGTAAAAGGAAGCTAGGTGTGTAGAAAATGCTTCCTAAACTAATCTAATGAGGGGAGGGCTATGCAAATTCAATTTAATCTTTACAATTACAGCAACATGAAACATATAACAGAGATATTTCAGCAATACACATAGAACCATAAAGATGACAGAAGAGGAGAGACAAGATATAACGTGGGGAAAACCCTTATCGGGTGAAAAACCCCACACTCGAAAACCTACCCAATGTATTATCAAAACTGAATATGGTTTACAATACACTTGAAATGCAAGATTTCAATTGTTTTCAACACTCGTGTCTAGAGTCAATCCGACAGCATAAAAGTACCTATCAATCACATAATACAACTCCTCCAAGCACCTGTTTATATAGAAAATACAAGGCAAAATAGCCTCTATCTTGGAATGGGCATCCAACTTGGCCTCAAGGCCCAAAACCCACCCCTATGGGCACTTGGTCAACATTGTAAGATGCATCTGACACTTGTCCACACACCCCATCCCAAAGAGGTCACCTATTTCCAAAATGGGCTATGACAGATTCTCTTACGACTCTTACGACCGTCATAGAATCTGTCATAGTAGTTACAACTTACAGCTATAAGAGAATCTATCATACACAGGCTATAAATAGCATATTCTATTACAACATGTCATAGTCCACCTTGGGGTGCCCAAAGATGCCTTTTTCAAAGATGTTTCTCGACACATGTCTTCACTTTTCTTACAAGCTTCTATTTCTGAATCTCACATGTCATAACTTTGTCATAGGACTCTTACACAACATCCAAGATGCCGACACATGGCAAAATATTCCTACCACTAAGTGGGACGCCTATCTCCTCATGTGAGGAGAAAATTACATGTCGTCATATGCCATGTAGGATGACACATCACCGTGCCAACTCCCACAATATGACAACATAGGATTTGCATCCAAATTATACAATAGACAATAAATAAATAAATACAATGAAATAATACAAGGAATTACCAAGGTTGAGACACCTTAATTCCCAACATTCTCCCACTTGTTGAACACCTTGTAAGAGCCAATAGAATAACAGGATTTAACTGCTATAGGCCGAGAGGCCCAAAGACTCTGAACACCCCTTGAACTTCTCTGGGCCCACTGGCTTCATCAATGCATCTGCAACATTCTTCAAAGTATCTACCTTCTCCAAATTTACCTTCCCATCCTTGACCATGTCTCACACGAAGTGAAACTATACATCAATATGCTTTGTTCTGGCATGGAAAGTTGGATTCTTCGCAAGACAAATCACACTCTGACTGTCACAACAAATTGTAATATGTCCTGCATCAACACCAATATCTAAAAACAATCTCTTAAGACAAATGGCTTCCTTACAACCATGATTTGTTGCCATGTACTCAACTTCTGTTGTGGACAAAGAAACCATAGGTTGTCGCTTACTCATCCAACTAATAGTACCACCAAACAGTGTAAACACATAAGCACTGGTGGATCTCTTGTTGTCAATGTCACTTGCCCAATCTGAATCCACAAATCCACGAATATCAACAGAATGCGGAGGTCCTATAACATTACCATGATAGCATATGGAATACTTGGAAGTACCCCTCAAATATCTGAACACTCGCTTAACTAAATCCCAATGTATCTATCCAGGATTAGCCATAAATCGACTAAGGACTTCCACTGCTTGGACAATGTCTGGTCTTGTGCAGACCATAGCATGCATCAAACTACCAACAACACTAGCATAAGGTACTCTGGTCATGTCCTCCACCTCACTAGGAGATTTTGGACAATCACTAACATACAACTTTGTCCCCAGAGAAACAACAACACACAATGGTCTATAATCTGCCATGCTGAACCTATCCAACACGGTCTTCACATACTTACTCTGGCTTAACCAATGTTTTCTGTTAGTTCTGTCTCTTCTGATTTCCATTCCAAGAATGTACCTGGCTGCCCCTAAATCTTTCATTTCAAACTGTGCTGCCAACTGAGACTTAAAATCAAAAATCATATTCTTACCCTTCATAATGAGCAACATATCATCAACATATAATGCAACAATGAGAATACGATCACCATCATACTTATAATACACACATTGATCAGATTTTGATATCACAAATCCAATTGACAACACAAAGGCATTAAACTTCAAGTAGCACATCCTAGGAGACTGCTTCAATCCATACAAAGACTTCTTTAACTTGCAAACCAAATTTTCTTTACCTTTCACCATGTAATGCTTTGGCTGTGACATGTAAATCTCTTCCTCCAAATCACCATGAAGGAATGTTGTCTTCACATCCATCTGCTCCACCTCTAAGTCATAAGTTGTTGCAAGAGATAACAAGAATCGAATGGATGTCAGCTTTGCAATGAGAGAGAAGATGTCACCATAATCTATACCCTCCACTTGTGAATACCCCTTCGCAACCAATTTCGCCTTATACTTCTCAACATTGCCATCTGCACCAAATTTCTTCTTGAACACCCATTTGCATCCAATAGGTTTCCGTCTAGGAGGCAAAGGCATCAAGTCCCAAGTTTGATTCTTTTCCAAAGAAGCCATCTCATCCTCCATAGCCTCCTTCCAGGAACCTGCATCTTTCATATCCATAGACTGACACAGTTCTAGGGTCATCATTGTTAGTAAGCAAAGCAAAAACACAACTAGAATCAAGCAATGTATAACCAAACCTCTCAGGCTGCTTCTTGATTCGTGTGCACCTCCTCAAAGGCTAAGGTGGAGGTTCTACTTCATCTTCTAAACTTTTAGAGCTGCTAGAGCTCTCCTCATTTTCAGGGCCAGCATTATCTTTCTGTTCAGTCTTCTCAGGGGTAGAAGGAAACTGAACAACATCCTCTTTCTTTTCTTTTTCTTCTGGTTGTAAAATAGTGGAAGAAGGTGTTAGCTCTCTGAAGATGACACTTCTACTATACAAAACCTTTTCAGCCACAGGATCCCAAAGCTTGTATCCTTTCACACCGATACCATAGCCAATGAAGATACACTTAATAGCCTTGTTCTCCAATTTTGACCGCTTCTCCTTAGGCACATGTGCATATGCCTAACAACCAAAAACATGAAGATGCCTTATTGAAGGCTTTCTACTAGACCACACTGTTGGCAAGAGACACATTGGAGCTTCATGATTGTTGTCATTGATGGCAACAAAGATCATCCCACACATCCGCAGGATATGGTGTGTCTCTACTGGAAGTCAGATTGAAGATCTTACAGGTCCGGTAAGCAAGAACAGAGCATGCAGAAGGTCTGACAGTCAGGTCCGGATCTGTTAGAGGAAGTATCCTTGGAAAGTATGGACTTGGGAAAGTCAAGAGGAGTATCTTGACTGATAGATTCCAGGGTTTGAGCCTCCGGTGTTGAAAGAGTGAAGAGATATAAGCTTCCAAGTACTGGGGTCCGGTTTGGTAGAACAGATAGAGGAAGAATTGACAGTCAGAGCATCAGAAGTTATTCCAAATGAGATGTTGATAATGATAAAGATTCCTAAAGTATCATTCATGATTGGCCAACTTATTAGATAACTTATATAAGTTTCTTTTTGATCCGCATCACTTGGGAAGCAAGGATTCAGCTGACAGACTAAAGTTTATGAAATATTGACTATTCCAGATGCCGACTAGAAAGAGGATGAAATCCTTTGTGTGGATATATATACCAAATGGATTTCGATAAGATTAAGTTGTATAGTGTGGTGTGTGAAGAAAAAGAAAAGAGCAGAGGGAAAGTAGTAAGGAAGGTCTAGTATGTGAAAGGACAGCAGAACAAAAGAAGAGGAAGGATGAAGTGCAACAGATCAGTTTACTGAGCCTAACTGGAACTGAACTCTAGCATGTGTGGATGCTTCACATCAGTTCAAGTATCTTATTATTTCTTGTTACAACTTGTAGGCAGTGAGCCTCTTGTGAGCAGTGTGCTCGGGCAGTGAGCCCTAATTGGCAAGTGCCATTTTGTACTTCTATTCTTCTAACAGAGAATACAATCTTGGGTTATTCACCCGGTGGTTTTCTCCCTTAACAGGGTTTCCATGTCAAAAATATTGTGTCATGTGTATTTCCATTTCATGGTTATGTTTGCTTATTTGAATTGATGCAGCATTAATTATTAAGAAAGTTCATAAAGCTGAAATAATTAAGATAACTGATTCACCCCCCCTCTCAGTTATCAACACACACCTCCATGGGTGTCTTACCAACAAGAGCTAATGTAGGAGATTCGTTTATCAGATGGTAAGCAGTGGCAATAGCTTCAGCCTAAAACTTATGTTCTAGGCCAACTCCACTAAGCATACTCCTAGCCTTCTCCATTAGTGTCATGTTCATCCTCTCTGCAACTCCATTTTGTTGTGGGGTATATGGAGTTGTCTTATGTCTGTCAATCCCAAGTTCCTTGCAATATTTATCAAATTCTGTAGAATAAAATTCACCACCGTTGTCAGTTCTCAAACATTATTCCTTTTACCAGTCTGATTTTTAGTAAAGGCTTTAAACTCCTTAAACTTACTATAGACTTCAGATTTGCTTCTGAGAAAATATATCCATGTCCTTCTACTGTAGTCTTCTATGAAAGATACAAAATATACATATTTTGATAACGAAGGAACATTAACATGACCAAATGCATCAGAATGAACAAGGTCTAACACACCAGAAGACTTATGAGGACTCGAATAAAACTTAACACGGTTTTGTTTTCCATATATGCAATGTTCACAAAAGTTGAACTCAAGTTTATAATCATCTAACCCCTCAATGATGTTTTTATTTTTCAAGGTTATAAGACCCTTCTCACCAATGTGGCAAAATCTCTTATGCCATAACATTGTCTTTTTAGTAGGAAGCTTAACTTCCAAAGCATGAATACAACTGTCAGGACTAGATACAACAGATTTTTTCACTGTTGGTTCAAATGGTGGGGATGAAGTGACTGCTAGCCTCTTCCTTGAGTCAGAAGAATTATTGCATTGTGAAATGCATGCCTCCGTCTGAAACATAGTACATCTCCTAGTACCCTTAGCAAGCACCATAGCTCCTCTAGTCATCTTGCATCCTTCTTTTGAAAAGACAACCTGCACACTTGTATCATTCAACATACTTACAGAAAGTAGGTTATGTGCTAATCTTGGGATGTGCAAACCCTATAGATCTCATTCACACGTCCATTAGAGAATCGGATATAGACTCTTCCACGACCAACAATCTTTAGTTGAGAGTCATCACCTAGGTACACTCTCCCACCATCAAAATCCTCATACTTAGTAAACCAGTCTCAATGCGAGTTCATGTGGAATGATGCAACAGAATCAATCAACCACACATCATCTGATGCATGGGTTGCCAAGGCTGTGATGAAAACATCACCATCATCTTGTGACTTGTCCAAATCCGAATTTGGGTTCTTCTTCTTCTTTTTCTTTTCCTCTTTGCATTCCTTTCAGAAATGCCCAAATTTACCACAGTTCTAACAGAGAGCCTTGGACTTTCCAGGAGATTTGGATCTCCCATGGGATTTGGATCTGCCCTTATTATCTTTCTTGTCTTTCTTTTTCCATTTCTCCTTGGGTCTTCCACGAACCGCAAGAGCCTCTTTGGCTGCCTCAGAAGACTTTCTCTGTATCTCTTTGGATAACAGCAAAGATACCACTTCATCCATTGTTAAAGTGGATGTGGTGCTCCCAATAGCCATCACAAGATGATCCCACGAGTCTGGCAAAGAACAAAGCAAGGTCATGCAACGATCCTCCTCCTCCATCTTCACACCAACTGATGTCAATTGTGTAATTAGCATGTTAAAGGCATTCAGGTGATCTGCAATAGATCCTCCATCCTCCATCTTCAAATAATACAACTTCTTTCTCAGAAAAAGTTTGGTCACCAGGGACTTGGCCTGCTACACATCTTCCAACTTCTTCCAAAGCAAGTTTGTAGTTTTCTCCTCATGGACATTTAACAGGACAGAATCAATAAGACTAAGTCTTATGAGACCCTTAGCCTTCCGATATTTGAGATCGCAATCAGCTTGTGCCATAGAAGCTAGTTTTTTGCCACTAATAGTTTCCCAGAGGTCTTGATCAACAAGCACGTCTTCCATCTTGAGCTTCCACAACTTGAAATTAGTGCCATTGAATTTCTCCACCTCTATCCTTCCAGATGTGCTTGCCATCTCCTTGCTGCAATAAGATTCAGAATACTCTGTATAGAATCCCACTCAACTTAAGATCATCTCAAAAACCCTAACCCAACAACTAGGGCCAAAGGTGATCAAGCTCTGATACCAACTGAAAGGAAGCTAGGTGTGTAGAAAATACTTCCTACACTAATCTAATGAGGGGAGGGCTATGCAAATTCAATTTAATCTTTACAATTACAGCAACATGAAACATATAACAGAGATATTGCAGCAATACACATAGAACCAGAAAGATGACAGAAGAAGCGAGACAAGATATAACGTGGGGAAAACCCTTATCAGGTGAAAAACCCCACACTTAAAAACCTGCACAATGTATTATCAAAATTGAATATGGTTTACAATACACTTGCAATGCAAGCTCTTAATAGTCTTTGACACTTGTGTCTGGAGTCAATCTGGCAGCATAACAGTACCTATCAATCACATAATACAACTCCTCCTCAAAGCACCTGTTTATATAGAAAATACAAGGCAAAATAGCCTCTATCTTGGAATGGGCGTCCAACTTGGCCTCATAGCCCAAAACCCACACCTATGGACACTTGGTCAACATTGTAAGATGCATCTGACACTTGTCCACACACCCCATCCCAAAGAGGTCGCCTATTTCCAAAATGGGCTATGACAGATGCTCTTACGACTCTTACGACCGTCATAGAAGCTATCATAGCAGTTACAACTTACAACTGTAAGAGAATCTGTCATACATAGGCTATAAATAGCATATTCTCTTACAACATGTCATAGTCCACCTTGGTGTTCCCAAAGATGCCTTTTTCAAAGATGCTTCTTGATACATGTCTTCACCTACCTTACAAGCTTCTATTTCTGATTCTTACATGTCATAACTTCGTCATAGGAATCTGTCATGACCGTTATGGTCAATATTCCCTTACACAACATCCAAGATGCCAACACACGACAAAATATTCCTACCACTAAGTGGGACGCCTATCTCCTCATGTGAGGACAAAATTACATGTTGCCATATGCCATGTACGATGACACATCACCGTGCCAACTCCCACAATATGACAACATAGGATTTGCATCCAAATTATACAATAGGCAATAAATAAATAAATACAATGAAATAATACAAGGAATTACCAAGGTTGAGACACCTTAATTTCCAACATTCTCCCACTTGTCGAACACCTTGTAAGAACCAATATAATAACAAGATTTAACTGCTATAGGCCGAGAGGCCTATAGACTCCAAACACCATCTGAACTTCTCTGTGCCCACTGGCTTCGTCAATGCATCTGCAACATTCTTCAAAGTATCTACCTTCTCCAAATTTACCTTCCCATCCTCAACCATGTCTTGCACGAAGTGAAACTCTACATCAATATGCTTTGTTTTGGCATGGAAAGTTAGATTCTTTGCAAGATAAATCACACTCTAACTGTCACAACAAATCGTAATATGTCCTGCATCAACACCAATATCTGAACACAATCTCTTAAGACAAATGGCTTCCTTACAACCATGTGTCATTGCCATGTACTCAGCTTCTATCGTGGACAAAGAAACCACAGGTTGTCACTTACTCATCCAACTAATAGTACCACCAAACAGTGTAAACACATAAGCACTGGTGGATCTCTTGCTGTCAATGTCACCTGCCTAATCTGAATCCACAAATCCACGAATATCAATAGAATGCGAAGGTCCTATAACATTAACATGATAGCATATGGAATACTCAGAAGTACCCCTCAAATATCTAAACACTCGCTTAACTAAATCCCAATGTATCTATCCAGGATTAGCCATAAATCGACTAAGGACTCCCACTGCTTGGGCAATGTCTGGTCTTGTGCAGACCATAGCATGCATCAAACTACCAACAACACTAGCATAAGGTACTCTGCTCATGTCCTCCACCTCACTAGGAGATTTTGGACAATCACCAACATACAACTTTGTCCCCAGAGAAACAGGAACACACAATGGTCTATAATCTGCCATGCTGAACCTATCCAACATGGTCTTCACATACTTATTCTGGCTTAACCAATGTTTTCTATTAGCTCTGTCTCTTCTAATTTCCATTCCAAGAATGTACCTAGCTGCCCCTAAATCTTTCATTTCAAACTGTGTTGCCAACTGAGACTTAAAATCAGAAATCATATTCTTACCCTTCCCAATGAGCAACATATCATCAAAATATAATGCAACAATGAGAATACGATCACCATCATACTTATAATACACACAATGATCGGATTTTGATCTGACAAATCTAATTGACAACACAAAGGCATCAAACTTCAAGTACCACATCCTAGGTGTGAGGGTAAAATGGTGATCAATCAAATGAATAATAGATGACCCAAACATCAACAGAATAGTGAAACAAAGAAGATTCAAGTAAACAAAGCAATGAACAAACACAGCAAACCTCTTCCGTTTCGAAACTTCTGTCGTTCGCCTATCACGAATCGTCCTTTCACAGATGAGATGAGCCCTCAGAGAGTGCAATCTTTTAAAGCTGTTTGAGGAAGTCGATGGTGAACGGCTATGGTGATATGCAATGAAGATGAACTCCAATGCAAGTATGTGATCTCAAGCTTGTGGATGACAAAAGGGTGCCAAAGGCACGCTGGTGATATTTCTGCAGAGTAACGATGTCAAAAGCCTGGATGATTAGAATGGAAGAATGAAGCTTCATTTATAGACTTGGAAGAATGGGAATCAATGGTTGAGAGGAGATATGAAGATCAACGGCTGAGGATGGTTGAGGAATGTGCAACCAGTAGAAATGTGACAAGTGTCCCAGCTCCATCATGAAAGAGGGGATGTGACAAAATTGATTGGAGAGTTAACTCCATTGACTGAACAGTTAACAGACTTGACTGATCAGTTAGAAGAGTGGATTGTGGAACTGACTGGATTGATTGAGGATTTGACTCAACTGACAGGTTAGTTAATAGATTTGATTGATTGGTTAACTGACCTCTGATTGGAGAAGAAATAGGCCATGTGGGTGAGGGAAAATAAGGCAATTAAATATTAAATATATTTAATTACATGTGCAACCTGATGAGGTGGACAAGGTGAGGTGGAAAAGGTGATGTGGAATTTTGAATTTAGAACTTTAGGATAGAGGAATTAGGCTTAATTAAATAATTTATGATTATTTAATTGTGAAGGACAAATAAAAGAATTTTAATTAAATAAATAGAATTTATTTAATTATGGGATAGTGAATTGATTAAATAAATTTAGAATATTTATTTAGTTGGTAGAAGAATGGAATAAATATTTAGAATATTTATTTAGGATGATTTGTGTCATTTTTAGGCGTATACACTAGGAAACTGCTTCAATCCATACAAAGACTTCTTTAACTTGCAAACCAAATTTTTTTTACCTTTCACCGCGTAATGCTCTAGCTATGACATGTAAATCTCTTCTTCCAAATCACCATGAAGGAATGTTGTCTTCACATCCATCTGCTCCACCTCTAAGTCATAAGCTACTACAAGAGATAAGAGGAATCGAATGGATGTTAGCTTGGCAATGGGAGAGAAGATGTCACCATAATCTATACCCTCCACTTGTGAATACCCCTTCGCAACCAATTTCGCCTTATACTTCTCAACACTGCCATCTGCACCAAATTTCTTCTTGAACAGTCATTTGCATCCAACAGGTTTCCGTCCAGGAGGCAAAGGCACCAAGTCCCAAGTTTGATTCATTTCCAAGCCATCTCATCCTCCATGGCCTCCTTCTAGGAACCTACATCTTTCATAGCCCTAGCCTTTGACATAGAACTAGGTTCATCATTGTTAGTAAGCAAAGCAAAAACACAACTAGAATCAAGCAATGTATAACCAACCCTCTCAGGTTGCTTCTTGATTTGTGTGGACCTCTTCAAAGGCTAAGGTGGAGGTTCTACTTCATCTTCTAAACTTTCAGAGCTACTAGAGCTCTCCTCATTTTTAGGTCCAACATTGTCTTTCTGTTCAGTCTTCTCAGGGGTAGAAGGAAACAGAACAACATCCTCTTTCTTTTCTTTTTCTTCTAGCTGTAAAATAGTGGAAGAAGGTGTTAGCTCTCTGAAGATGACACTTCTGCTATACAACACTTTTTCAACCATAGGATCCCAAAGATTGTATCCTTTCACACTGACACCATAGCCAATGAAGATACACTTAACAGACTTGTTCTCCAATTTTGACCGCTTCTCCTTAGGCACATGTGCATATGCCTCACAACCAAAAACACAAAGATGCCTTATTGAAGACTTTCTACCAGACCACACCTCCATGGGTGTCTTACCAACAAGAGCTGATGTAGAAGATCTGTTTATCAGATAGAAAGCAGTGGAAATAGCTTCAGCCCAAAACTTTTGTTCTAGGCTAGCTCCACTAAGCATACTCCTAGCCTTCTCCATCAGTGTCCTGTTCATCCTCTCTACAACTCCATTTTGCTGCAGGGTATATGGAGTTGTCTTATGTCTTTCAATCCCAAGTTCCTTGCAATATTTATCGAATTCTGTAGAACAAAACTCACCACCATTGTCAGTTCTCAAACATTACTCCTTTTACCAGTCTGATTTTCAGCAAAGGCTTTAAACTCTTTAAACTTACTATAGACTTCAGATTTGCGTCTGAGAAAATAAATCCATGTCCTTCTACCGTAGTCATCTATGAAATATACAAAATATATAGATTTTGATAATGAAGGAACATTAAGAGGACCAAATACATCAGAATGAATAGGGTCCAACACACCAAAAGACTTATGAGAACTCAAATAAAACTGAACACAGTTTTGTTTTCCATATATGCAATGTTCACAAAAGTCAAACTCAAGATTACAATCATCTAACCCCTCAACGAGGTTTTTATTTTCAGGGTTCTAAGACCCTTTTCACCAATGTGGCCAAATCTCTTATGCCATAACATTGTCTTTTCAACAGGAAGATTAACTTCCAAAGCATGAATACAACTATCTAGACTAGATACAACAGATTTCTTCACTACTAGTTCAGATGGTGGTGATGAAGTGACTGCTGCCCTCTTCCTTGAGTCAGAACAACTATTGCATTGTGAAATACATGCCTCTAGCTAAAATAGAGTACCTCTCCTAGTACCCATAGCAAGCACCATAGCTCCTTTAGTCATCTTACATCCTTCTTTCGAAAAGACAACCTGCTCACCTGCATCATTCAACATACTTACAGAAAGCAGGTTCCATGCTAAGCCTGGGATGTGCATAACCCCAAAGATCCCCTTCACTTGTCCATCAGGGAATCAGATAGAGACTCTTCCACGACCAACAATCTTCATATGAGAGTCGTCACCCAGGTACACCCTTCCACCATCAAACTCCTTATACTTAGTAAACCAGTCTCGATGCGAGGTCATGTGGAATGATGCACCAGAATCAATCAGCCACACATCATCCAATGGATGGGTTACCATGGCTGCGATGAAAGCATCACCATCATCTTGTGACTTGTCAAAATCTAAATCTGGGTTCTTCTTCTTTTTCTTTTCCTCTTTGCATTCCTTTTGGAAATGCCCAGATTAACCACAGTTTCAAAAGAGAGCCTTGGACTTTCTAGGAGATTTGGATCTGCCACGGGATTTGGATCTGCCCTTATCAGCTTTCTTGTCTTTCTTTGTCCCTTTCTCCTTGGGTCTTCCATGAACTGCAAGAGCCTCTTTGGCTGCCTCAGAAGACTTTCTTTGCATCTCTTCAGATAATAGAAAAGATACCATTTCATCCATTGTTAAAGTGGATGTGGTGCTCCCAATAGCCATCACAAGATGATCCCATGAGTCTGGCAAAGAACAAAGCAATGTCATGCAACGATCCTCCTCCTCCATCTTCACACCAACTGATGTCAATTGTGCAATTAGCATATTAAAGGCATTCAAGTGATCTGCAACAGATCCTCCATCCTCCATCTTCAAATAATACAACTTCTTTCTCAGAAAAAGTTTGTTCACCAGGGACTTGGCCTGATACACATCTCCCAACTTCTTCTAAAGCAAGTTTGTAGTTTTCTCCTCATGGACATTTAACAGGATAGAATCAGCAAGACTAAGTCTTATGAGACCCTTAGCCTTTTGATCTTTGAGATCCCAATCATCTTGTGCCATAGCAGCTGGTTTTGCGCCACTAATAGTTTCCCAGAGGTCTCGATCAACAAGCATGTCTTCCATCTTGAGCTTCCACAGCTCGAAATTAGTGCCATTAAATTTCTCCAGCTCTATCCTTCTGAATGTGCTTACCATCTCATTGTTGCGATAAGATTCAAAATACTCTGCACAGACTCCCACTCAACTTAATATTAGCTCAAAAACCCCTACCCAACAACTAGGACCAAAGGTGATCAAGCTCTAATACCAACTGAAAGGAAGCTAGGTGTGCAGAAAATGCTTCCTACACTAATCTAATGAGGGGAGGGCTATGCAAATTCAATTTAATCTTTACAATTATAGAAACATGAAACATATAACAGAGATATTGCAGCAATACACATAGAATGAAAAAGATGACAGAAGAAGAGAGACAAGATATAACGTGGGGAAAACTCTTATCGGGTGAAAAACCCCACACTCAAAAACCTGCACAATGGATTATCAAAACTAAATATGGTTTACAATACACTCGCAATGCAAGCTCTCAATAGTCTTTGACACTTGTGTCTGGAGTCAATCACATAATAAAACTCCTCAAAGCACCTGTTTATACAGAAAATACAAGGCAAAATAGCCTCTATATTGGAATGGGCGTCCAACTTGGCCTCATGGCCCAAAACCCACCCCTATGGACACTTGGTCAACATTGTAAGATGCATCTGACACTTGTCCACACACCCCATCCCAAAGAGGTCACCTATTTCCAAAATGGGCTATGACAGATGCTCTTACGACTCTTATGACCATCATAGAATGTATCATAGTAGTTACAACTTACAGTTGTAAGAGAATCTATCATACACAAGCTATAAATAGCATATTCTCTTATAACATGTCTTAGTCCACCTTGGGGCACCCAAATATGCCTTTTTCAAAGATGCTTCTCGACACATGTCTTCACCTGTCTTACAAGCTTCTATTTTCAACTCTTACATGTCATAACTTCGTCATATGAATCTATCATGACCGTTACGGTCAATATTCCCTTACACAACATCCAAGATGCCGACACATGGAAAAATATTCCTACCACTAATTGGGACGCTTATCTCCTCATGTGAGGACAAAATTACATGTGGTCATATGCCATGTAGGATGACACATCACCGTGCCAACCCCCACAATATGACAACATAGGATTTTCATCCAAATTATACAATAGCTAATAAATAAATAAATACAATGAAATAATACAAGAAATTACCAAGGTTGAGACACCTTAATTCCCAACAAGCTAGGCTAACAAAGCATGTGTGTTTTCCGCAGGCTTAAACCTAGCTTCAAACTTGGTTTTAAGAGTATTCCAATTAGTTATGGTTTGGGCTTGAAGGTGGTAGAGCCAATCCGCAGCAGGACCTTGAAGTGTTTCTACAAAAAGTCTCACAGACACATCTTCGTGCTCCACCCCTAACACACTACAAGCTATACAAACAGTTGCAATGTGTTCATCAGGATGGACTTTCCCATCACCAGAGAATTTTAGAAAATTCTTCCTTGAACTACGGGGTAGTTCATGCAGTGGTGGTGTCAAATTCAAAGGTCCAAAAGAATTACCCTGTGGGCCTGGAGCTGCCATCGTGCGTTGATTTAAAGGTGGGATAAAAAACCTTTGTGGAACTTGAACAGATAAAACCCTATTAGTATTTGAGCTGGAAGCTTCAATTGGTATAGGAGACCTGGTGTTGGTAGGATGAAAACTCCTTGTTCACTAAAGCCAAGCTTTTGGAGGCAAAAGACCAAAATTATTTTGCTTCATTAACTCAAACACATGATCAGTAATTCCTTGAGCTCTCTTACTTCTTGTATACCTTGAGTCTGCCAAAATGCAATGTACTTAACAAATATTTAGAAACAACTTAAAACAATGAATGAGGATGAAATGCTTCAACTCAAAGCATGAGGGTCCAAGTTGTGCATTCTTCCCCAGCAGAGTCACCAAAAAATTATTGGGTGAATATTTTGTCATTAACTAACTAACGGCAAAATGGTTATATCACCACGTCTATGATGAGAAAATTCTCTCCTCTCAGCAAGGGAAGGTTCCCTTTTCTAACTACTTCAAACTTATTTGCAATAAAACTAACTTTGGGGTGATTTCATATGATCCATTTCTCTTTTTTCAGAAATGATGTTTACAATGCTCAATACAAAACTCAAAACAATTTACTATTTGAAAAGTACCTACTTGTATTGATAACCAAGAAACCCACAAAAACACAAAGTTTCTCGTTGCTTCTTATGCCAATTGAAAATGAAAAATTTCATAATAGAGTGCAGCTCAAAGTCTTCACTATATACTGAGGTAAAATGACACGATCATGAACAATAATTTGCAGCCCAAAGTCTTCAAATTACTTTTCATTCACAAACTTAAACTCTAATCTCAAATATGAAATAGCAGCACAAAGTCTACAAATTCTAATTTGAATCACCTCCCAAACACTTGATATTCATGTTCACAATTCAAACATTCATATAAGATCATGTGATAGAAAGGACATAAGAACAATTCTATAACATTCACAAACTTGCTCCAAGACAGATTGGATGCCAACTTGCTTCTTTATATTGCTTGAAAATGAAAGGAAGCTAGGTGTACGGAAATTGCTTCCTACTTGGAATATTTTGTCATTAACTAACTAACGGCAAAATGGTTATATCACCACGTCTATGATGAGAAAATTCTCTCCTCTCAGCAAGGGAAGGTTCCCTTTTCTAACTACTTCAAACTTATTTGCAATAAAACTAACTTTGGGGTGATTTCATATGATCCATTTCTCTTTTTTCAGAAATGATGTTTACAATGCTCAATACAAAACTCAAAACAATTTACTATTTGAAAAGTACCTACTTGTATTGATAACCAAGAAACCCACAAAAACACAAAGTTTCTCATTGCTTCTTATGCCAATTGAAAATGAAAAATTTCATAATAGAGTGCAGCTCAAAGTCTTCACTATATACTGAGGTAAAATGACACGATCATGAACAATAATTTGCAGCCCAAAGTCTTCAAATTACTTTTCATTCACAAACTTAAACTCTAATCTCAAATATGAAATAGCAGCACAAAGTCTACAAATTCTAATTTGAATCACCTCCCAAACACTTGATATTCATGTTCACAATTCAAACATTCATATAAGATCATGTGATAGAAAGGACATAAGAACAATTCTATAACATTCACAAACTTGCTCCAAGACAGATTGGATGCCAACTTGCTTCTTTATATTGCTTGAAAATGAAAGGAAGCTAGGTGTACGGAAATTGCTTCCTACACTAATCTAATGAGGAGAGATGTATGCAAATTCAATTTTAATTCTTACAACTATAGCAACAGAGATATTGCAGCAATACGCATACACTCAGAAAGTAGACAGAAAAGAGAGAGAGACAAGATATACGTGGGGAAAACCCTTACGGGTGAAAAACCCCACACTCCAAAACATGGCTCAAATGTATTACAGTAAACAATAACATATTACAATATAGTTTTAGAGCCAATGCTCTTTCAAGAGTCTTCGAATGTTGAATCTAGAGATATTCCAGTAGCATAACAGTACCTATACAAAAAACTACTTATCTCTCATCCAAGCACCTATTTTTATAGAGTTTACAAGGCAAATATGGAACCTTCTATAGATGGGCATCCATCTTGGACTCATACCCCAAAACCCACGCCTAAGGACACTTGTCCAACATCCCATCCCAATGTGGGTGCCTTGTCCAAAGATAGGCTATGACAGATGCTCTTACGAACCTTACAACTGTCATAGAATCTGTCATAACTGACAGCACTTATAGTTGTAAGAGAATCTGTCATACACTGACTAAAAATATCTTATTCCTCTTACAACATGTCATAACCTCCCTTGACCGCCCAAAGATGCCTTTCTCTCGTGCAAAGATACTCCCCGACACTTGTCATTAAATAAAAGTCATTTGAGGTTTCAAGGGCGTTGCCCCGAGCCCCCACGGGGGCACTGCCACTCGAGCCCGCCCTGTACCGCAACAAGGAGCGCGCTAGGGGTGCTACCCCTAGACCCCACAAGGGGTTCCGCCCCTTGACCCCATCTTGGGGGTGCTGCCCCCAAACCCCCATTAATTATTCAAGGGGGAAACCGCAGCTGCCAAAGTCACCAAAATTTATCCTGCTGCATGTACACAAGGTGCCGACTATGCCAACTCAACATGGGATAAATAAATACAACATTAGGAATTTGCAAAGGTTGAGACACCTTAATTCCCAATAGAAAACTAATTTATAAAATAAGCTCAAAGTCTCAAATTGCTCTTCAAAATGGCAGTGCTTCGCTTCAATAGTCAAAAGATAAATATTACAATAGAGGCCTTCTTTATTTATAGGGAGAGGCCTTGAGAAAATTTAGGAAAAACCTAACTACTTTGACTTATTCAAAAATAGGAGTCCTTATTGACTTGAGACTTCCTATATTTTTACATGTAATTACATATGAGAAAAGTACATGTAAATATGTCCATAACTACAAACAAAAGACATATGAAAACATAAAATAAACTAAGTTATAAAAAGTTGCATCAACTTGTATTGCCATCTTTCTTCAAATGAGCATCATACATAATAAATTTTGCTTGCATCCCCAAACTATCCGAACTAAAAGTATTCCTGAAGATCATCTGAGCCCTGATCACTGCATCCTTCACTGTTGTGGTCGCCTTTGCATGACTAGTTAACTTAGACTTCAGGTTATCCAATGTTAATTGATTATCCAGAATGTTGTCCAAAGAAGAAGTTGAGAAAACTTTATCTCCAAACTCTTTTTGGAACATATTTTTGAATTCTTGACTCTCATCTCGTCTATAGGGAGGAAGTGATGATCCTCTGATATCAAATTACATGGAAGCTCCTCCAATTTATGCAAGAGACTAACATTACTTTGTTCACTTAGCTCCTTGGCGCTTTCCAAGTCTTTGATCAAGTCTTTCAAAATATTACTTCGATATACCAATGCTTCTTTAGTCTCCACATAAGAATCATGATTTGGAATAACACCAATTGATATCAAAGTATTTACCTTCAGTTTCTTCATTTCGATCCACCTCTCATAGCTTCCATCGAGATATTCAATATCCTGAGAAATAGTATCAACTAGGTCATCAAGTTATGTCCTGATCTTCTCCATCTTGCTTGTCTTTTCAGTTGTCTCTATGAGAAGAGACACTCCTTGTGCCTGCATCTTTTCCAAATACTCTTCAACCACTTTTCCTTTTAGGTGAGTCTTCTCAGCCTTCTAAATGATAGGATCTTCTACAGAAACAACTTTAGGAGTTATTGACTCAGATGCCAGAGTAATTTTCCACACCACCACAGCCAATTGTTCTACCATTGCCTTGTAGTGGTCCTTCATTTCTTTTTCCCGATCAAACTTCTAAATTAAAGAATCCAATGCAAATTGCATATCAGCTTTTGCACTTTCATGCGTGGTCTTTCCAAGTTCAATTCTAGAAATGGTGGTCATTCATACTGAAATTTTTAACAGGTACATCCTGTGGTGGTCGAGCAATCTCCACATATTTATGGCCTTTATCTTCCAGCAGACGAGAAAGCGTTTTGGGCTTCTTTTGAGTTTTAGCCTTTACTAGTACAAACTTGCCAAAATCAAAGTCATCTGGAGAGATGGTTTGTTTCTTCCTCTTAGGTGTATACGCTGAAAGCCAGGGAGGAAGCACTAATGTACTAACATTTGGATCAGAACCCATTGTTGGTGTAGGAGGTACTATACTCACACTTGTGGTAGTAATGATAGGAGGAGTATTAGTAAACACAGCACCTGGCATATCCACATTAGCAACTTTCTCAGTACCTAAAATAAAATGTTCAAAGATTGAAGAATCACCAATGTCATAAGAGGGCAATGTTAAACTAGGAATTGAATCTGGAGAACGAAGAACATTATCAAAAGCAGCTTGAGGATTATCAAAAATTGTCCTTGAAGATGATGGTGACTCAGAAGATAAAATATTGATGGGTGAAACTAGGGTAGTAGGAAGAACAGACAAAGGAGTTGAAATAGATACATTAGGTAGAGGATAAGGGTTTTCAGTTCCTTGTGGCACATCCCTTTATGGAGACATGGTTGTATCCTCTAGATCATCCTGATTATCTCCTTCTTCTTTCTCCTGTTCATCTCGTTTCTCCCCTAAATACTTATCTTCAATATCCATTTCTTTAGCAGCTTGTTCATCAACACCTTGTTCTTCAACTTCCATTTCCTTAACATCAGACTCTTCTTCTGCAACTTTGGTCTTTTTTCCTTTGGACACAAATTTGATCCTTGGTTTGGAAACCTTTGATGTGCTTGGAGTATCACTTTTATTCTTTGTCCTTAACTCAACCTTTTTCTCTATTTGCTCTAAGACTTCTTCCTCTGATCCAACTATGAAATCCTTCAAAGGAATACCTTTGCTTTGAAGCCACAGATTCGTATTAGCCAGAATTGGCTCAAACCTTTTCCTCAAATAAGTTACCTCCTTCTTTGACAATTGTGCAATAGGCAAGGGAGAGTTAGCAATATTTTCATTGACATAGCTTGAACTGACAACTTCTTCATCATCCACCATATCCTCTGGAATATCAGCCAAACCTAATTATTCAATTTAATTCAGGTTCAACCTGTTGTAGTCCAACTTTCTAATCTCCTCTTCTATTCTTAAATCAGCCCAGATATCTTCAACCATTGGCTCATGAAACTGAGTTTTTCTCTTGATCTTGTCTTCACTCCCCAATAATCAAACCGGAGTCTCTTTTTGAACATCTTCATAGTGACCATCTGCATTTTTGTTTCCATTGCCTTGGCCTTAGTAGCAGTTGCTATAGAATATCTACTAATCTCAATAGGAAACCTAAATCTAGCCTTTTTCAACTTCATCTGTTTATTATGAACAACAATCATCTGTCGACACAACTCCATCAAGACAATTTTGTCAGAGGGGAATTTTGGAAGCATATAAGGATAACCCTGATAAAAACCAACTCTTAAATATGTAAAAGTGGAGAATTGAAGAAACAAGTAACCATAACCATTCACCACTGCCCAAGCTTCATCTAAGACTCTTCTCTGCTCCAAGTGAGGATCAAAAAGACACAAGAAAAATCAAAGAAGGCATCATTCACCCTTCTGAAATGATGAATTGAACCTTTCAAAGTGAGTTGGGGATAGTACTGATAAACTGGTACAACTCTCATATCTCCATCAGATGCTAAGCCTAGAAAACTTCTCATAGAAGCTGCTATATACACCAAATATAAAGTCATGTAGAACTTTGAAGTAGTTGACACTTTAGTTAGCTGCTCTTGAAGAGCATTACTAACTTGTTCTCCCCAAAAGATAGTTTTCTTACCCTGAAGTATGACCTTGATGTATGGGTACATCCATTCATGGAAAGTTGAAGATGAAGATAGACCTCTAACTCTACCGAGGAGAGTTATTAGATCACTTACTTCCTCCACAAAATCGCTCCTGGGAAAACTCCTGGGCCATCTAGACAAATTTAGTCTAGTAGTCTTGAGCCACTTAGTCTTTATCACCCTTTTCTACATCTTTATCATACTCATGATGAGCAATACCAAAATCCAATTCTGCAACATTTTCAGCTCCTGGACACATGAGCACCTTATCTATGAATTCGGGATCAAGTCTCGTGATGACATTGCCGTGAGCATCTACCACTACTCTAGTATCTTTGTTGTAGAAATGAGCAACTTGGAGAACAAACTCTGTATTGTGTGCAGCAACTGGGAATGAAGATACTAGATGAATGTTGCTTTTAACAATTTTCTGCATATGGGGACTTGGTTTATCTGACTTCATTCTCTCAACAAATTCAGCCATATCCACATGGCCAATCTCTGTATCCCATATTTCATCAACATTTGATGTCACTGAAGTTACAGGAAAGACACCTTGATATTTGTATTTCATTGCTTTGGCTTTCTTTGGAGACGGATCAGTCATTTGGAAAGAAGACTCCTTGGGACGAGTTGAAGACCTCGATAGCTTGCAAGAGAAACTGTAACAAAAAATCATGATCTTGTAGTTAGGGGAAATACTGGTAATTTTGGGAAACTGCGTGTTGTCGATCATGACCAGAGGAATGAGCTTGAAAGGGCTAAAGCGCAAGCGGGTCAAAAAAATAGATGAAAGCGGGCTCAGGATAACTTTTTGAAAAATTCTCTAGAGTTAGAAAATTCTGAAGAGTGATGCACGGGCGACAATTTTTGTCGCCCTTGCATGTAAGATAGAACTTCTGCAAGGCATATTGCATAAGTAGTAAATTTTTTTGCTTTTACATGTTATAAGAAAACTCTGGCAGATGTACAAGTGGCAAAATTCACCACTTTTACACTTAGGGGGGATAAAACTTTATTATGTTGGAGCGGCAAATTTTACCGCTATCGCATAAAATTCCAAACTCACCAAACTTGTGTAGGGATAGCGAATTTCACCGCCCTTACACTTAGGGTAGATCCTCACAAAGAAAAAGACCTGAGAGGCAATTTTTACCGCTTTCACATCTGATGTGGTTAAACAAGTTTTATGTAGGGGCGGCAAAAATTGCTACCCTTACACTTAGATATCTGCTAAGGGAAATTCATATGCATCGGCGGTAAAAAAGACCACCGATACATCTTATTAAAACAGGCAAAAACCTAAGTTTTTAAAACATCAATCGAAATCCACCGTTTACAAGAACTTAGGGTTCATTGAAAATCGGCGAATACTACTGATAAAAAACAATAATGAAAAACATACACAATCACTAGGGTTTCAAAACAGTCCACAAAGAAATACAAACAACAATCGATTCATACAAAAAAATGTTTTAACAAAAACGTTTACAACAAAACACTTATATTACCACCAAAACCTAACAAAATAAGAAAACATAAAAACAAAAATAGGAAAAACGTCATCTTACCTGGTAAGAATGATGGAAACCCTAGGCATGAAATCCACTCAATCCATGAGTTATGTAGTTCAATTGACTTCACAGAGGGTTTAGACGGCTTATCTCGAGAGGTTTAGAATGAAAACTAAATAAAAACAATGACTTAAATGCTTTTAAAAGGTTTTTAAAGGTTGCATTAATCCCTGGCACGAGTGCCATTAATGCACTCTTAGTTGACACACCTGAGATATGCTCAAGCGGTAAATCCCACCGCCTTCGCATATCACAAGGATGACATGCATGGGCGGCAAAACTTGCCATCCCTACACATAAAAGTGTGAGAAGACAAATATGTTACAGCAGTGATTTTTACTGCTCTGACATAAAAGATAATAGACAAGAACAAAATGCATGGGTGGCGAAAATCGCCACCCCTGCACATAACTCAAAAACAAAAATATGCAATGGTGGTAAAATCTGCTGACCTTGTATATTTAAAAAATTCCTCTAACTCTTCAAAATTGCGAAAACTAATTCAACTACTTGCGCAAAGTTTGAGAAATCAAAATGAGAAGGTACTCGAATAGATACTCAAGAGCGAGAGGACTACACACGAGGACGAGATGACTTGCCTCGATATGCGAGCTTAGAGTATAGGCTATGAAACAGACAAGTTTTGTAGGGGTCATCCTACCAAATGAGCGCAGCTGATTTTGAGGACAACATAGCCTATCTATGTTCTTTATCATGTGAGTATAGGAATACGTCCATGAATTCTTGTTTTTGGATTTTTGGAAGCATTGGATGATTCTATTATATTATTTGCATATTGAAGTATCGTACCTCCTAGTCTAGTAAAAAATGCAATAACTTGTAGGAGTATAGTTATGTGCTGAGTTACTATTTCTGTTATGGATTTGTCTACTATTATGTTGTCTTGGTTGGAAATGGTTGATAGTGTTTACATCTTGGTGTGACCAAATTTGTCCTGAGGGTGGACGAATGCATCTACAAATAGATGTTTTTTTCCTCTAGGAGATTTGTTATGAATCATTGATAAGTTCCCTTCATGACTCTGTGTCATGCCCCCTTTTCTTATAGAAAGTACAATACCTATTAGGGTCATAATCATTAAGTCTCTATTAGGGATTGTATTGATTGTTGTTGTATGGTCTATCATTTTGCCTACCCCATTTCTCATAATTATTTTGCAAGGTATAATCAATGATGTTGATATTTTGATTCCCTGAGTTTGTGTAATTATTACCACCACCATAGTTGTTGTAGGTATTATTATTGTCATTTTTGGGTGGTGGAATGTTAGTAACTCCATCAGTGGCTCTATTGAAATTATTATTATTTAAGATTTTAGTTGTCAAGGGGTTATTGTTGTTGTTATCTTGTGTTACTAATTTTCCATTGGCACCATACTCTTTTATTTCACTATCGGTTACGACTTGATCTATCCTGAGAACACTTTCCAGATTCTTCATATGACATGTAGGAGAGTTTTTGAACGTCTTCTTATGTATCCTTATTAAGGGCATGGAGGAAGAGATCACATAGCTCCTTGTGATCCATATTTGGTATGTTATTTGAAGAGTAGAGGACCTACCTCCATCATGTAATGAAGTTCAAAACCAATTTGTTGGTTTCTTGTTTAACTACTAGGAATTCTTGGATTATTTTATTAACTAGTTTATTCATGTCAAAGGTTGAAACAAACTCTCCAATGTGCTATCAAAAGGAATGGATCGATGCATTTGGGAGTTGGTAGTACTAATTCAAAGAAATGCCTTCTAAAGTTTTTGGAAAGATTCTCACTACCACCCCATCCCAAGGAAGAATCTCCCACACTACCATGGTGTAAGCCTTGATATGCAAATTACAATCTTCTACCCTTTTGCACCTTGGAAGTTTAGGGAGAGATCACGGTAGAATGATGTTATGACATTTGAGGTCTAGAGGCTATTTTAGATATTCCAAGTAGGCTCTTGAAAAGGGTTTAAGCATGAAAGAATTTGTTCCTCCAAATATTAGCCCTATAGGGGGAACCTATTGCATTTGTTGCATCTAGAAGGGCATGTTGGGTTGTTGATACCCTAGGAAGGTAGGATAGCCAAACATTGTTGTGTTTTATAAGTTAAGTGAGATTTATTGAGACTAATTTTACATGATAGGTATCCCACCTAGTTGATTTACAGTTTCCATGTTGAGATTTGAGGTTAAGGGAGGCATGAAGGCCTTGTTGCTTATGTTTCATGCATAAAATTTTATGTGGGGGGAGTTGAGATGCCCCTAGTTTCGTTCAACTATTTTTGTTGTAAAAGGATTGTTGTGATGCTAATGCTTTGAAGACTTTGGTCTTTCATTTAATTGAGTGGAATTATGTGTTGGTTTCTCATCAACCCTAGCTTCAAAGATCTTGATCTGTTGGACCAGGGTAGCTATGAGAGCTCCAAGGGTAGCATCTCATGTGTTTTGTATTTCTCCATCATAAGGTGGGTTTTGTTTAGTAAGAAAGGGTTGAGTAGCCCCATTGGTTCTATCCTCAAGGAAGCTTTCTAGCACCCCTTAGCATGCTTTAGCTCATTCATGTTGATAAGCTATATGGGGAGCCTCTCATGTATAAGATTCTTCTAGGTATTTCTCTAAGAGGCTCACCTCATTGTCAATTCAAGTGGTAGTGTATCTATAGTTTGTGATGGGATGACCCTAACGATGGATTTTTTATTAGACAAGCACTTGGAGTGCTCTGCTTTCTTCTAGGTCTGGTTGAATTATAGTATCCTGGTTCCAAACTTGGTTGTCAAAAGTGATGATGTTATATGGTCATTTTTTTCCACCATTCAAGCTAGTATATTTATAATCATACCTATTTGAAATAGGTTCTAATGGATCGGCAAGGATTTACCAGTCAAATGAAGGAGGGATAGCTAGGTATAAGGGACCTTGTCCCTATTGTGTTGTTGGTCCATACATATTCAAGGGTACAATAGGTACCATAGAATAAATGGGAAGACAAGGAGAGTGAAAGGTGGAGGAAAGAAAATGAGAGGGCTTGTCTAGAAGGATTTTCTTTTCATGTCAATTTCACCAAAATATATGATATTCTAAATCTTCTCATCACAAAAAGTAAATGAGGTGGACTTAGAATAGAACATGCAGTGTGCACTACACCCTTGTTGATAGTGTGGATCAAATTACTCTTTTTATTCTAGAAAATCTAGGTAAGCAAAGGAGAATCTAACTAATCACTCTCTTCTCATGGCAAGAGGATCTTATAGATGGTAGTGATATGATTGTGTAGAATGGGGGTCATGTCACTAGGTCCACTCACTTCATAACGAAGGAGTTCCTTGTGGTAGACTATGGTGTTGATTTGAGGTGTAGAATGTGGAGTGGTTGTCACTTGAACTATTGAGGTGTTTAAATTTTCTATTTGCAATGCTAGTATTGTGAGTCTAGCATCAATGTGTGTGATGGGCTTGTCTAAGAAAGTGAGTTCTCTTACTTGAGTATCTTCTCTTATCCGTCTCTATTCATTGTGTTCTCTGATTTGCCTAAGTGTGGGCACATTTTATTGGATTTTGTCAAGAAACACCTCAATCTAATCTTTTGTAATCCCATGACACATTTGGTGTGACAAGCTAAGTGAAGAATAAAGAACTTGAAAGATAGTTATTTCCTGGGTTGTTTCTTTCTTTGTTGAATTTGAAGTGTTTTCTTTATTTTCTTCTATGTTTTCATTTTTGAGTAGTTGAAAAAGTTTTTTCTTTGGTTTTAAAGAATTGAAAGAGTTGTTTGCTTTGCATTTCAAGCGTTGAAAGAGTTGTCTTCTTTTACATTTTCAAGAACTAAAAGAATAAATAAAAACTAATTTAAGTGCATACAAAAAAAGAATCTATTCTAGATTTTTGTATTTTCTTAAAGATGAAGAGTGATCTAATTACTAAATGCAATTACACTATGTTTTTGTAATTTTTCTAATTTATGACAAGAGCTTCCAAAGCAATTTCTAATCTACTTGTAAGAAAGTAACTTTAATCTAACTTCACCTAAGGAATTGAAATATAAACTAAGAAACAACAATAGAGTGTTACAATCCTTAGACAAATTTGATGATCTAATTACTGAAGAAACCTTAAACAAAGATGTTTTTTATATGAAAAGAACTTGAAATAAGCTTTGAAGCTTCATTTTTAAATGTTTTAATTGTGTCCTTAGATGGTCCATATATATCCATTTCTTCTCCTCTTTAAGACTTGGGGTACTCCACTTGATGGAAAGGGAAGATTCAAGTTGGCATTGAATTGGGAGGAAGGTGAATTAGCTTCCCATGAGATTCTAGGAATGGGGATTTAGGATTGGACTATAAAATGGGGCATGCAATCTTCTAAGGTGATTTCATACTTGGGGAAGGGATGCGAAGATTTTATAAAATAATTACAGAGGAGTCCTATCAATCATATCCATCTTATGAAGAGCAATTTGACAAAGCTTTGATGTGCAAGAGTGCTTCTCCATTCTCTAAGCTCTACTTGTTTGCTCTCTTCTAGCTCTGTTTATGAGTGAGAGAAGAAGGGATTATATAGAAGAAGAATATAGAATATTACAGAATAAAGTAGGATAAATATAGCCATGAAAGCAAGAAAGAAATGTAAGGAGAACAAATGGCAAAAAGGTAGTCATTACGAGGGAAATTGGAAGAAACTAGCCAAAATAAGCAACTCATGTGTACTTTAAAACATGACAAGGTCACCCATGTCAAGGTCTAGGTCACCCCTTCTACCTAGGTAGGTCACTTGAGTGACCCTACATCTTAACATGGGTCACCCAAATGACCTTGAGGTCTCCCAAGTGCCTCTGCAGCTTAAGGCATGAAATGGGGTGCTCCAAAAAGTGGAAAGGTTGTGGAGGCCAGAAGGATGGAAAACATTTAATGGACAATGCTAAGATGCTAGGAGAACTTCCATCAAGGAAAAAAAGGGTATGAGGAGAAATAAACACACCATGTGGGTTACACACTAGGCTGCCAAATCATAATTAGACATGTGATATCAACGCATGTAATTTTGGGTGCTTACAAACCTATGCTTCAAAATTACCTTGCCAAGATATATGGAATAAATTAACAACTTATGTCCATAGAAATATTATAGATAACTAACCAAAGTGAGAAGAAAAAACTTTTGATAAAGATGTTCTTCAATAATATCACCACATGTGACTCTCAAAGTCATGTGTAGTAGCAATACCAAACCAACTATGATGAGTAGTTGGGTCTTGGGATAAGCCTTGGCCAAATTTTAGAAATCTTGATGCCATAATGCTTTTCAAATCCTCGTAGCCATTATCCTACTATAATAATTATTGCTAGGAATAATGCCCATGTTGTGGCAATTCCACCCACAAGGTAATGAGCTACTCCTATAGCACATCCTTGGACATTACTCAAGGCTCTAGATAGGAGAGCAGGAGTAAATTTCAATTTATTATCATCCCAAATAATAGATTCAATAAGTTCTTACCAATATATATGACCACTAAATAGGAACATTATCAATGGGTGAGGGTCGATCTTATTCTAGTGTATCCATTTAGGGGTTTTCCAACCTTTCTACGCCTAGACTCATTAGTGTAGTGTACTTGAGCAATCATCTCATTAAGAATTGTGAGATCTTTTGGACTAGGCTTAGCCCTAGGATTTTTTTTGTATTCCATATCTCTTTTGAAGACAGATAAGCCTTGAACTAGGCTAGATCAATTAAACTGACTCTATACATACTAGGGATAGTTCCTCCTTTTCATCCATAGCACAAATCCAAGTGTCATCATCCCAATGATTATACCATGGTTTGGATAGCCACCTTTTTCATCCTCTTCTCGAATAGAATCTCCACTCTCATCTACTTCATCATGGAATGGACCCCTTTGGTACAACAAGAAGGGTCATGAGCTTGGATATAAGGAGTACACCATGAGTATACTTCCACAATATTTTTGGATTGCAAGGTATCTAAAAGGTTTCTCCTTTTGCCCATTGTCCTACTCATCTTGTTCTCCTATCTCATTGGTGATGAATATGTGAGAAAGAAGATGCCAAGGCTAGGAACTTTGTGTTGATAACTGAGAGGGGGGGGGTGAATCGGTTATCTTAATTACTTTAACTTTTTGTTCTTCTTTAACAACTAGTGCAGCATCAAATCATATAAGCATGCATAACCATGAAAGCAAAAATAAAATCAATACACATAACACAACAATTTTGACGTGGAAAACCCTATTAAGGGAAAAACCACGAGGTGACTAACCCAAGATTGTATTATGTTAAAAGAATAGAAGTACAAAATGGCACTTGCCAATTAGGGCTCACTGCCCGAGCACACTGCTCACAAGAGGCTCACTGCCTACAAGAGACTCACTATCTACAAGGTATAAAGAAAGTAACCAGGTGATCGAACTGATGAGAAGCATCCACATATGTTGAGGTTCAGTTCCGGTTAGGCTTAATACACTGATCTACTGCACTTCATTCTTCCTCTTCTTTGGAGCTGCTGTCCTATCACATACCGAACTTGTATTCTTGCTTCCACACTACTCTCTACTTTTCTTCACACAACACAATTCACCACACACACCTTCACATTGAAATCCATCTAGTATATATATCCGCACCAAGGATTTCGACATCTTTCTAGTCGACATCCGGAATACTCAATATTTTCCCAAATTCTGGTCAGTCGGTTGAATCCTTGCTTACTAAGTGATGCGTATCAAAGAGATACTTATAGAAGTCATCAATCAAGTCAGCCAACCATGAATGACCCCTCAAGAAACTTGATCATCATCAATTTCTTATCTGGATTAAGCTCTGATGCTCTGTCGGTCAATTCTTCCTTAGTCTACTCTGCTAAACAGGAACCCAACACTTAGGTGCTCATATCTTTTCACTCTTTCATCACCGGAGGCTCAATCTCTAGAATGTATTAGTCATGATACTCCTCTTGACTTGCCCAAGTTTGCACTTTGTTGAGATACTTCCTCTGAGAGATCTGAACCTGATTGTCGGACCTTGCTGCATGCTCTGTTCTTGCTTACCAGACCAAAACACTCTTCAATCTGACTTCCAGTATTGACATACCATGTCCTACGAATGTGTGGGATGAACTTTGTTTCCATCAATGACAACAATCATGAAGCCACACAGTGTCTCTTGCCAACAATCTCCCCCTTTGACATTGATGGCAACACTTAGTGAAAAATGACTAAGTGTCACACTGCACTCCCCCTTGGTTGATGCTCTGATCTAATGTACACTTTTCCAGAGCTCCCCCTTAGCTGGATTCCACATTTTGCACTTCTCCTCACTCCCCCTTTGACATCAATGGCAAAGGGTAGAATCCACACACCAAAATTTCTAAAAATTAACCTATACTTAGCTACATAAGTATATATACATGTTATACTTACATATACTAAAGTATATCTGCAAAGGTGGTCTTCAACTGTACCACTTATGTCACCTAACTCTTCTTCATCCTATCCAAAATTGAAATGTGACCACTTAGCAAAAATGCAAAAGCTTCTGTCCTCTTTAGGTCTGTCAGATCACTGGTCCGGGCTGTGGTCTGGGCATCAATTAGGACCTCATGCATTGCCTCTAACTTGGCTATAATTATCCCTCTTAGTTCACTTAGCCTTCTTATTATGTTCTTCCTCTCTTTTTCAAGCCTCTTTATTTCATTTATAGCGGCAATAGTTTGACACTCTTGATTCATTATGGAAGAGGTGAGAGGATCAAAATTTTGAGATAAACTTGATAGTTTGCTCTCTTGTTCTTCCACCTTCTTAGCAATGTCTGCTGTCACAATGGACCAAGATAGACAAAATTTGTATAAATCTCTGCCATCTTTAAGAGCATTTTCTAAGCTCTTTATCCCAATATCCAAATTTCTCCTATCATTTGATATTAGTCCCTGCACCTCAGAAAATCTCTTTCCCAAAAATTCTTTCCAGACTTTATCTTCTGCTGACTTCTCCAAAGAATCAAAATGTGTGCTAATAGAATTAACAAGAGATTTTAAGTTACCAGATGAAGAGGTCGAAAGATCCTTCTAGAAGGATGGCATAATCTTCTCCAATGCACCGGATGTAATCTCTATTAGCTCACAGTCTTCCATGTGAGACTTCAGAAGCTTTTCTTTTACCTTTGCTTGGGAAAAGGAAGCTATCTTCATTGTCTAAACCGGGGAGAGGGAATCAAAATTGAATGGTCCTTGAAGTAGCTCCGGTTCATCAATCTCCATCATTTCTTTGGTCAAGAAATCTTTAACTGTTTCTGCAGTATCTCTTGCTGGAGATAGAGTCTTCTTTCCTTCTGCAGCCTCAGAACTGTCTCCTAGGGTCTTCTCTGTTTGATCTTCTTCTCTTCCCTTTACCTCTTCTTCTTGACTGATTTTATCCTCTATTCTTTCTTCTCCTTTAGATCCGGAGTCTGCTGGGGAATCTGGATGAGAGATATTCACTTCTTCATGGACTTCCTCTTCCAGAACAAAGGAATCCAGGTCCTTGGTCTTCTCCTCACCTATCTCCTTTGATTCTTCTGCAATTTTCTCTATAGGATCTTCCTTTGATATGCTTAGTCCTTTGACATCAGAAGGTTCATCACTTATGTCCTCTATAATAGGAATATTGAATCTTTTGTATGCATTTCGGAGGATGTCTTTGGTCTCTTTTGCCACCTAATCAGTCTCTTCAAGCATAAGCATGTTTATTTTGGCTTTGCTCCGGAACTCATCCTTGCAATCCTTGAAGATCATGTTCATTTGTTTAAGAGTGATGGAAGGATAGAGCTGAATAGCTATCTGTTCCCGGATCTCCATATCCTTTTCCTTAGCATTGTTCTTTCTTATTTCAAGTTCCTTCTCTAGGCTTTTAGGAATTAGAGATATGATTTCAATGAATGCTTTATTATAGATGCTTAGATACCTGACTATAGCATCTTGTAGGATCTTTTGGTTAGCTTCACTACATATATCATAGAATTATGTCATTGGTTGCATATTTCCATCCATAGTGACTGCCTTGATGACATCATCAATGGAGAGAGAAGGCCTTTCAACAGATTCTTCTGATTTTTCTTCTTTGTTCTTGCCGGCAGATGATTCCATAGAAGTTTTCTTTTTCTTCTTCATTTTCTTAACCTCCTCATCTGTCTCTATCTCTTCATTATCCTTTTGACTTATATATGACCTTGTGGCCTTTGTCTTAGTTCTCTTCTCTCCTTTACCGGATGTCTTTGCTTCCAGTTTTGAGGTTTTTGGGCTCTTAGTAGTGGCAGGTGAAGAGCTCTTTAAGGATCTAGTCCGGGAGGGGGCTTGCACTGGAGCACTTTCTTTTTCTGCTTCTTGCCTTTCTTTCTCTGCCCTTTCCATCTTCTCTCTGTTGGCATCAACTACCTCCTTTGATATCCCATATCTCTTGGCAACTTCTTCCACTTCCCTTCTCACTTTTCTCTTGATCTCAGGGTGTCTTAGTTCAACATGAATTTTTACACACAACTCTTGGAAGGTTCCAAACCTTTCTACATTAGGGTCCTTAGGATGACTTAGAAGGTATTGGACATGTAGTTCTAGAATTTTCTCATCCACCTCATACCCCATTGGCATAATCCAGACTATCCTTGGTTCCACTGCCTCCATTAGGCATTGATCAATGTCTAACATAAAGCACACTGTATCCTTGTACTTCTCAACCAAAGATTGGGGGATTCTTTCTCTAGCCTGCATCATACTTTGAAAGTTCTTGAAATATCCCCAGAATGCTATACTTTGAGCCTTGGCATTACCAAGCCCATACATGTAGTCTTTGATTTGTATGGCCACAGGTCTGTCATTTTGCCATACCCAACCACTGGATTCGGGAAGCTCATTCATAAAGTAAAAGAATAAACACAGTATTATCCCACCATACTTGAATGAGTTCTTCTTGTCCTTCTTGATCTTTTGTAGGTTTTCCAACAGTTGGCTCAGAAGAAGCTCGCAAAGATCATAATCTGCATTCTCCCTTAACATCTGATAAGCAGTATAAATTACAGTTTTAGATACAGAATTCTCCCTGCTGGAGTGATATATCTTATAGCCATTTATCATAGATGCAAACTTGATATCCGGATCAGTGATATCTTCTATAGTCATTGCTCTCTTGTCAAATTTTGATCCGGTAGCCTCACTTACAGTTTGGTTTTTGACTGATTTGAGAGCGAGTAACCCACCGAATCAGTGCAATTCGGTCACCACCCTAATGGCATCTTTGGTGATCTTAAATGGCCTCATCAACCACATGAAGTTGTCATGCACTCTGCTCAGAACATACTGGACCCATTCATCTTCTGCAAAATAGGGGAAATGGATGCAATGTCCAAAATGCTTATCTTGGATGGCCTTGTACTGAGGTTTGAGTTCAAATGATTCATATATTAACTGCTTGTGATAGATATCCATCAGCTTGGATTCCCCAAATTCCTCAATATTTGCATGAATGTATGCCCTAACGTCTTCTACATGCAAAACCCCATGCGGAATGCTAGACAAGGCACCTAAAGGATCAACTTCTAGAGATTTGTAAGGGTGTTTCTTGAACTTAGGGCGCAATCTATCAGTGATTTTGACAACATTCAGAGTAGCCATCTTTCAAAAGATTCAGAGAGAGATATTCAAGAGAAAAAATACCTTTTTATGCCTCTAGGGTTCACGATATGAGTCGGATTGGATTGTTGGATGAATCGACTTCTGCGGTTGATCTTCGAGAGGTTTGAGACAATTTTGTTGTAGAGCTCCTTCTCTCTTCTTCTTGAATGCAAATGTGCAATTGATGAACAAAAGAACCCTTTTATTTCTGCGCAAACCCTAATTCCATTTTGCAATAAATGCACAACTTAAGTTATTCTGGTTTCCTTGTTCTCCTCGTCCTGAGAGAGATCATTCTAGATCACTGAGATGCACTTAGAGTTATTCTTGGTAATTATTGACAATCTATCTTCCTTTCTCCAATCATTCCATTTATCCACAGATCAAGATATTTTAATTTTAAATCATACCGGATCTAACTGTGAGAATCCTGCTCTTACCGGATGACTGTTAAACCGGATTAATCTTGGATGACTAACCTTTTCAAACTCCTTGCGGATCTTTCATATCTTTACCAAGGGTTATTTAGATGTTTCTCTAAGAGCCTTTTTAATCTGCAACTTTCCATGTGCCAATTTCATGTTGTACACACCAAACAGCAGTAACAAAATGTATAAAATGGACTTCACAGTCCCACCGGGCGTGCCAAAAACTGTTGTCTCTCAGGTTTGTACCCTTGCTAAGTTGTAGAACTTGGCAATCTGGAGAAACATGGGATCTTTCCAGGTCTGTGGGTCACCTATGATGGAAAGAACCTCCGGAGAAGGCCGGCTTCCTCTTGATACTCCACCTAAACTACTTATACTAAAGTCTTTGCAGAGAAAAAGGTAAGAAAGATTACATGAAAATGAAACCTACTGTCTAAGGTGATGCACCAAAAGATCATCAGAAAATACACAGAGATGACACACTTCAGAACCAGTAATAATAAGAATCCTTTACACAACCCAGCAAATCATAATCCTTGCATCATTACTTTGTAAGGAGGCTAAATAACAACAGTCCTACAAAGGAGAAAGAGGTTTTCTCACTACCCAAAACTGATTGTTATCCCTTGCACATCTCACAACCTGCAAAAAATATGTAATCCCTATATAAAGGCAACAACATGAAAGACAGCTCCAAGAAGAAAGAACATCACCAAGATCTATTCTAACACTGAGGACACACAATATCAGGAGAAAATGGGAAGATATAGACTACTTATTACTGCCAAAGAGGTGTTACAATGCTGCATATCTCTAAAAATGGGTTACAAGACTCTTCACTTCTGCAAAAGAACTCATAAAATTACAATATACAGAGTTGTGAATAGCCAAACTCCCTAAAAATGAACAAGGAAGAAGACTATATACTTCCTAAACAACTGTAAATAGATAAACATCCACCACCTCCATTCCCGTGCATCTCATAAATGCCCACAAAATATCTCTCTAAAGTCCTCCAAAAAGGTTTCCTAAGGCATAAATGGTCAAGGCATGCCATCAACTATCATAAAGGCACCTGAAAATGTCATAGAATGCCTTTAAATGATCTTTAAGGCTTCTGACATACATCAGATCTGTGTCATAAACTCCTGTAGCATCATAAATAACTGATATTATCTAATAAATGACAAAATGACATATTTTCTGCATTTAATTAACATTTAACTAAGAGGCTTATAATTACACCACCTTAGTAAATGTTTTACAATTCAAAATCACACAAATCTATGCAAAAGATAATGACATTTATGACATAATCATCTAATTCCCTGATCTGCAAAAAATAACATAAAAACATTTGTAACTCCTAGGCACAATAACATGACTCACATCCACGACATATTCACTCGCATCTCATAACATCAAAAAATGTCTCATGACCCGCCCTTCACTTCAATCCCCAACCACTCACGCGTTTTCCAACATGCACCATATCACGAGCCATGCCTACAAGGTTCAAAGCAATTCATTTTAAAAAGACCCTTATGACTCCCAACAAACACCACCATGCCTTAGCCATATTTCATCCACCTTGTATCTCCCAACATACATTTTTATTCACCACCTTATATCTCCTAGCCAACATGCCTTAGTAAAATATATTATTTGACCTTCTATTCCCCTTGGACTTGTCTTCAAGAAAGAAACAAAAGGCATAGAAAATGCCACGGCCCCCTCTTGCATCGCTAGGTTCGAACATAGGAAGAAAGTCCTCCTCACGTCGCCATAGGATGAAAAATGATGTTTCAAAAAGGTCAAAAATACTCAAAAATAGGTCATTCGACCCCCTTGAAGAGAAGAAAAGAAAACCTAAAAAACACTTTCATTTTGCATTCGACCTCACCTTCCTCTTCTCGCTGATGCACTACCATGAGGGTTTGGAAGGAAAAAATGTATCATTTCTGTGGATTTCTAGGTTGTTCTTGGTTGATTCTCTGAGGCAATATGGGGTAAGTTGCATTCTTTGAGGTCTTTAATTCCATTTAGTCGATTTGGGCCGATTTTAGACTGTGTTTTGATGGATGTTTTGCTGTTGCTCTTGGCCGACCACCATGACTATAATTCTTTCCTGTGTGAGGCCGTTCTGGATGGTTGAATGAGGAAATCTCTGTGGTTTTAGCATATCATTTGGTAAACAACATAGAGGTAAGTCTTATCCTTGTCAAATTCTCTCCATTTTCTGAGTTTCTTTCTATATATTCATTGCCAGAAGCATGCGATTCTGAGGGTTTTATGGGCTTTTCATTTGAAATGAGTTAGAACCTTGCATTGTTTGTCACTTTCATTCTGAAGTGAGTTGAAACTTCAATCTTGTCCTGTCTGCTGTTCAAACTTTTCCTTCATATTCTATATTTTTCTTGTTGTTTGAACTCTAGCTTATGACAAAACTTTGAAATAAGGCATCTCTGTATTGCTGCAACCCAAAAACTGTAATTTTTTGTGGGTGACTGTATGATTTGAGCCCTGAAAACTCCATTTTCTGTCAGTTTCATAGGGTTCTGTAGCATCTGAACTTGAAAATTTTGCATTTTTTAGTCTATTCGCTGCTAAAAACTACATAAACCTTTATTTTCCTTTGTATCTGCATGTCTCTGGCTCAAAACAGGCTCAACCCAAGACAAAAAAAACTTGAAAAATGTCATTCTGCTGTTATTTCTTCACTGCATAGGCTGAAAGTCTCATTTTTTTAATTGAAGCAGCCATATTCATGCTTTACAAGATGCATTTCTTCTTGGTAAAAAAAACTACAGATCTAGAAGAAAAGTTATTTCTGTATAATATGCTTCGGTGCACTTGATATGATTATGCTCTTCTTTTTGACATGTTTTGTTTCCTTATCAAGTTTGTGAGCCTCTAAATTCATCTTCTCTTCATCCAAACTCGAAAACCCTCATTCATGTCTGTGATACTCTGTCCACTGCTTGATAGTACTATTTCGGTTTCATGCATTTTCCTTTGGACATGTTATGTTTCCTTATTGCATTTCATAGATTCTGTTGTTCTGAATGAGTGAGAGGGTGTCAAATATCATCTGAATGCAGTCATGTGACTGCTGTCCATGATGTTCTTATAAATGATGGTCCTTACATCAAGATTACTTTATTACAGTTGGCCTAATCTCCAAGTTGAGCTGCCCAAAACCTTCATGACTGTCCTCTTGTTGTATATTGCTGCTCTTTCATACTACATGATTGCTGTCCATTTATTAGTTGTTCCATATAATCTTTGCTGCTCCATTGTGTCTTGCTATCCTATTTTGCTTGGATTTATCTGATTGTTTGTTGTCCTACTCGGTATGCTAGCTCTTGACAGCTGTGATCTGCCTTCTGAATGCGCTCCTAGAGTTGTGCTTTTGCATTTATTCATTGCATCTGAAATGTTTTGTAAGGTCTATGAGTTGGGCTCAACCCTTGTGGGAGCCACATTTCCTCCACTCATAATGTAATTGATGAATCAAATGGAAACATAATCACACCTGTATCTGCACATGAAGCAAACATGTTAAGAAAAATAAGGACTTGCAGTCGATATTCTTGATTTGTCTTCTCAACAGTCTCTATGACACTAATTGGTTTACTGTATCTGAAAATAGAAATTGTACGTTTATAGATGTATATCATATGATGTATGATGCTTCGTCATTGCTCTAACATCTTTTTTTCCAACATTTTATGCAGATGATAGGGTAGCAAGGAGACAACGGCTAGATGTGGGGACACGCAGACAATCCAGGACGACACAAGACGTGGCAACAGTTTGAAGGCTCGTCATTCAGGCAATGATGAGTCATCCTACCTTATATGCATATTCATCTTTTAGTTCATGTATAAATGTATAGTTTGTCTTTTCATTTTGCAATGAAACAGTTAGTCTTACAGCTTGTGTGAGAACTTATACACTTATTTTTTTCAATATATATTGCTGATCCTTTAAAAGATTTGTACAATCTCTTAAGTTTTTCTGAAAAATATTTGAATGCAACAATACAATTTAATCTCAATTTGTATCAAATGTGCATGGGTATAATGCAGCAGAAATATATGTACCTTTTCCTCTTTCAAAAACTGAAAAGCTCTACCTGATTGAGCTAGTAGTGAAATCTAGGTAACAGTAACCATACCTTTTACAGTTAAAACATTGTCCGGAGAAGGATGAATTAGCCAGATTCATTCTTCTTCTGCACTGATTTGCTTTATGATCAAAGTTATTGTAATTGTGGTAGTAACCATTGAAGGATGGATATCTTTGAGCATTTGGTTGCCTTACTGGAGGTCTTTTAGATCTGTTCCTTGGATTTCCTGATCCAGAATTCTTCTGACCGGATCCAGAGCTTTCACCTTTCTCATACCCCAAGCCTTGCTTGTCATCTACCCTCTTTTGGCTTTCAAGAAGAACTTCAAGTTGAGCAGTGCTTATCTTGAATTTATCTTTGTATTCATTTATTGTTTGAAGATCCCTTTTAAGAGTGTCTATCTGATTCTCAAGTTGTTCTTCATTATCTCTAGCTTCTTCAAGATTAGATTCCAGATGCCTGATTATTCTATCCATTTTGTGGCAGTCTTCTGACTTCTCCTTGAGGGATTGTTTTAGATTATCTTCAATTTTTCTCTTCTCTTCAATTTCTTGGGTGAACTTCATAACCCCTGATTCCATTTCATGTCTTACCATAATGACCTCTTTTGATAGCTTCTCACATAACTTGTTCTTCTCATTTAGATCTTCATTAGTATCATTGGCTTCACTTTAACTTGCTAATTGCCGAAGTAGTTCCTTTCTCTTTTTCACAGAGATACTCAGTTTCTCCTTTAGTTCATTTATGAAATCATCAGCTTGTTTGAGTCTTTCCCTCAAGTTATTGACTTCAGAGTGAGATTGCTCAAGATCATCAAGGGCAGACTGAAGTTGCTCCCTCATACCATACATATCCATTCGAATTCCCAGATCTTCCTCAAGTTGTTAGGCTCTATTTGGAGGAACTTAGCTCTAATACCAATTGTTGATAACTGAGAGGGGGGTGAATCAATTATCTTAATTACTTTAACTTTCTGTTCTTCTTTAACAACTAGTGCAACATCAAATCATATAAGCATGTATAACCATGAAAGCAGAAATAAAATCAATACACATAACACAATGATTTTGATGTGGAAAACCCTGTTAAGGGAAAAACCACGGGGTGACTAACCCAAGATTGTATTCTCTATTAAAAGAATAGAAGTAAAAAATGTCACTTGCCAATTAGGGCTCACTGCCCAAGCACACTGCTCACAAGAGGCTCACTGCCTACAAGAGACTCACTGTCTACAAGGTATAAAGAAAGTAACTAGGTGATCAAACTGATGAGAAGCATCCACATATGCTGAGGTTCAGTTCCGGTTAGGATTAATACACTAATCTACTGCACTTCATTCTTCCTCTTCTTTGGAGTTGTCCTGTCACATACCGGACCTGTATTCCTACTTCCACACTACTCTTTGCTTTTATTCACACAACACAATTCACCACACACACCTTCACATCGAAATTCATCTGGTATATATATCCGCACCAAGGATTTCAACATCTTTCTAGTCAGCATCCAGAATACTCAATATTTTCCCAAACTCTGGTCTGTCGGCTGAATCCTTGCTTACTAAGTGATGCGTATCAAAGAGATACTTATAGAAGTCATCAATCAAGTCGGCCAACCATGAATGACCCCTCAAGAAACTTGATCATCATCAATTTCTTATCCGGATTAAGCTCTGATGCTCTGCCGGTCAGTTCTTCCTTAGTCTACTCTACCAAATAGGAACCCAACACTTAGGTGCTCATATCTTTTCACTCTTTCATCCAGGCTCAATCTCTAGAATGTATCAGTCATGATACTCCTCTTGACTTCCCCAAGTCCGCACTTTGCTGAGATACTTCCTCTGAGAGATCCGGACCTGATTGTCGGACCTTGTTGCATGCTCTATTCTTGCTTACCGGACCAAAACACTCTTCAATCTGACTTCCGGTATGGACATACCATGTCCTGCGGATGTGTGGGATGAACTTTGTTGCCATCAATGACAACACTCATGAATCCACACAGTGTATCTTGCCAACACTTTGACACTCTAGATATCCTGCTTGACATTTGAGAGAATGGTTCAATCATTTGCTTTATGTTTTTGACCAAGCAATAATTAATGCCCCTATCTCTATATTGCCCCCTATTATAGATAGGTGGGTTATTTACTCTCCCTATGATCTTTGGAATTCCTAGCCCCTTCAAGTTTCTTTAACTCTAAATTGATCATTCTTCCATTTATAGTAGTTGAGGGAGTACACAACATTCTTGATTCACATTCCTCTCTCTAGCATTCTTCCCTATGGGTCAAGCTTTCTATTTCTTGCTTAAAGGTGTTTACCCCTTTGTGAAATTCTCTTATTATAGATAGGGGGATCCACACCCTTATAGATATCAGGGATTCTCTAGTTGAGGGAGATACCTTCCCTATTATGAGTGCTAGCTTGATTCCACTATTATTTGTGCCCTAATAAAAGAAGTTTGGGTCCTTCTGGAAAAGAGGAGGCAACAATAGTTAACCATAGGTGCTTGACCACCTCCTCATAGCAAACCATAGGTGTTTGACCACCTCCTATCCTTTCACTGATCACATCCTTGCACCTCCTAGTTGGTGTCTCTACTCTAGTTCCTTTTGAGTCTTTATCTAAATCTTGATTTATTGCAAGTGATGGAGAATCTTGGGTCACAATTAGCTCTATTAGATCTACTATGGTTGGGTATGGATAAAGATCAATTGAGATGAGGTCACCTAGTGCTTGACCTTAATTATGATACTTAGTTCAAAATTTAGATGGAGGAATATATTGATGAAGATGCCAATAATTGATTTGTTAGTGTGCAATACATTAGGGCATTGTCAAACAACTACCTCAATATCTAAATTGTATCTTACTCAGGTTTAGATCCATGGATATAAATTTGAACTTCACACCTATGGAAGTGAACCTAGCATGCAAAAATGAACCTAAATAATGGAAGTGAAATGGTGGAAAATTGTTGATTGTTGTAGATGTGCCTCAACTTGTATGTAACACCCCAAATAGGATACCACAAATCAAACCAAAAAATATTTTCATGTGTAAGTTAATCACCTAAAACAATTGACAAATTAATCATAGCTTAACAAGATCCATAAAACATTTAAATGAGTTAATCATTTGCTTCATCTCTGAAGGATTTAGGGTTCCCCAACACTTAATTCCCCTAGAAATTAACGACACATGTTGATCTTCTTTCACTCGATGGTCAAAGGTTAAATGGATACATCAAAGTTTTATGACTCTACCCTTGGACATTTTTCCCTGGTAAAGACATGTACACAACTATAGTTGGTTTGGCCTTTCCAAACATATCAAACTTACTAATGACTCCCATGGACCTAAGTAATTCATGAATCTAAATGCACTTGATTCCTTTAGGTTCAAGCTTTAGTTATCAATGGGTTCCAAAGTACCCAAGGATGCAAGGACTTTATGGATCTAGGCTCACTTGGTCACTTGGGTTCCATATTTAACCAATTAATTATCTGAGGGGTCCTAGAAGATATGAAATTCATTTAAGGCTTACCTACATGTTTAACTACAAAATTCACTTGATGAATACTCTTGAGGTCTTCCATAGACATGAAAATCTAATGTGTTTGAATTTACCTAGTCCTTTTAGTTCTATATTTCACATGACTTTATTTTTTAAGGTTCCAACAAACACAAGCCTTACTAGAACCTAATTTAATTTGCTTTCAATTCTATAATAAGCAATAATTGTCTCCCTAGAACTCCATGGATGTAAGATTACATTTAACATTAGTTTAATCATGTTTTATCTCTAGATTTTGAAGATGACTAAGTAAAGGTACTAAAATTGTAGGTGCCAACATGTGGGACATTCTAATTAGTCTAGCCCACTACATCAAAACCTGTATAATACTTAACAAATTTATTCCCACAAAAAAATTTATGACTTAGCAACAAAGAACAAGACAACAAACTCCTCCACTCAAAATAAATTTATAATCTAGTGAACATAAGGGTGAGGCTAAGAAACTTGTGAGGAACTACACCAAATCTACTAACACATATATCTTCTATACTCGACTGGAAGTACAAGGAATTATGTCTAGGAGTTCCACTACCTAAATTTCTAGCAAAGATTCATTAACAAAATTACATAGGTAAAACCAACATGGGATAATAGTCTAAAGATTATTTATCCCTTAAAGAGATCATCAACCCAATTACTTGAGGATTCAACCTGGAATTTATCATCCAACACACTAGGTTCAAAATAAACAACTTAATCCTTTTTTAGGCAATTACACAAGCTCTACACCAATTGGTCCATATATCCAAGATATAATGACACAAATGGCTTAGCTTCATTCTTTATAACATTACATAAGATCTTCAAAATGTCTTAATGATTACTACATACTAGTCAATAACATGGATACATTAATAGCCCTTCCCAAAGGATATGGAACCTCAAACAATTACGAATTGGCTTTGTCAGTATACTTTGAGAATTCATGGAAGTTAAGATACAAAATTACTAGCATGTAATTTATAAGCCTTCCAAGATAATATCATGAGCATTAGGTCATTTACTATAGACATTGAAATTGAAGTATTGTAATAGCTATTTGTATCCACAACTTATTAGAAAATAACCTCAAGGATACTTTTGAATTATCATACAATTAGTAAAGAACAAGAACACGATATAAGATTTATAATGTCAATTCCTAGGCAATTCTCTTAATTTGATTTCTCAATGCTCCAAGGTGACTATGTTGTCACTTCCTTGATTTAGAACAAGAATTTGAAGATCATCCTTTTGTCACCAAGTATATTACTATCTCCTATTGCACCTTCATAAAGGATACAAGGTAGTCACATGCTTCATCTATCCCTTAAATTTGTAGACATGCTAGGGAAACATCAATTCATGATTCATCTAGAAGTTCTAGTCCTAATGGCTTCAGATTAATTACACCTTAAACATTAGTCAAACATCATAGTTATGATTAGAATTACATATAAATCATAAACCATAAGTTCATATATCACCAAATTTTCTTTCCAAATCATGGATAACTATGCTTGGAGGCTACCTATTGATAATAAAATATAGGCCCAAGGTCTCGATTAATTATTTCAAAAAGTTAACCTCAGGCTGATGCAACAAAAAGGAAAGAAAAATAGTTGTAGCAGATAAACATATAAATAGTAGAAGCATTTTGAAAGAATTTTATACATTATACACACCATAATCATTATATTCATATATTTGTATCATATACTCCTTATACAATGTACATCTCAAATTGCAAGCATAGATATATCTATCACATATGTTTGGGTTATACTACTATCTATATTACATTCATATATTTACTTGTATTTCTATTCTATTTCTTCTTTTGGTACACTCATCTTCTCACCTTACGATATAGTCGGATGCTCATATAGCCTCTAGATATGTAGAAAGGCGTATCTTTGTATATCTTTGTGTCTCATCATCCCCCAAGAGGTACTACACACAATTGTATGTTGTCACAATGTCCTTCCTAAGGCCTATAGTGAGTATAACTTGTTTTGTTATATTTTTATTCCTTGTATACCAACATCCTCTCATGACCTAAACCATTGTCTTGTCCTTAAGAAAACCTACCTCTATTCAAAAAGAGATTTCATTATCTCCAAACTATTTGTTAAACTAATCCTCTGATATCAAAATCTATCCCAAAACTTTGGCAACATGTTGAGATCCTTGGTTAGGGTAACTAATTCTTATAGGTGTTCTTGATATTCTCATAGGATTTTTTCCAATTCAACACAATTTGTTGAATTCATTGTACCCATACTAAGATGTCAATGTAAGATCTTTTTCAGAGAACAAGGTACTAGGCTCTACCAAAATTGGAACTATTTGCTTAATATCTTATAGAAGCATTAATAGCAAGGATAGATATATGTCTAGTTCTAACCCTAACTCCTTCATTTATGCAAGTAATTATACTCTTTGTTCAATCATTTGGATACGGTGTGACTAGAGGTTTCTTAACTATTGGCATTGTGAACCATATAAATCAACCATGATGTTATAATTCCCTAATAGTTGCAAAAACTAGGTCCATGCTATCTATTTGAATCTTCTATGATATGGTGATTTGCATCCAATTAATGCAATATTGGTACCATTATAAACATCTTCCAACTTCTTAACTTGTCTACCTAAATATTTCTAAGCATTCCTCTATTTATACAACATTCGACCTAGCTTCTATCTTATATCAGTGGTTATTTAGTCTTTTAGTTTTTCTTTTCCTACTCCCAACCGTTAATATGTCCTTTAGGATTTGTACTACTCCTAGATGTGTTGTCATATCTATAGAGTAATCCATTTGAAGTTGTGGTTGGTTTTCTTGTATTAACTTGATCATCTTGTCCTTGCTTTTTTTAGGTGACATACTTATTTATCAAGTCCTATTTTGTATTGCTTCCAAATGCTTCACTTAGCTCTAAATTTTGTAGTGATGATATTTGAGTGAAATTGACATATGGACCTATAGGGTACTAAGGAATATGTTTGGATTCATTGTTACTACTGGAGCTATTTATTTGTATTGGGTCATATATTCCTCATTATATTTATAAGGTCACTAGGTAGCTATCTTAGTGACCAACTATTTTGTAGCATATTTTGTCTCCTTCTCTGCTTCTTTCTCTTTTCTCAATTGTTCTACCTATTCTCCTCCCATTTCTTCTTGAAGATTATCCCTAGTGTCAATATCAATTTTTTCTAATGGTTGTTTTTGTTGTACTGTCTAGCCATCCACTCCTTTCTATTCTTGACTTTCTATTGGAATTTCTTCTTCTACAATTATTTGTTGAAGTGTATCCTTTGTATATGGTGGAGATGGTAGTAGATTGGCATCCTTGGGATCCTCTTGTGGTTTCTTGGTCTAGATGACTATATTGTAGGCATATTGATTTTCTATAACTTCCTCTTCATATAATTTATGTTATAGTTTATCATTTTGTAGACTCATTAAGAATCTAACTAATGGTTTGTTCATAGCTCCTAAACTTGAAGAGCTTGTACTTGGAATTTTGCTTTTTGGTGAAAATTTAGGTCAATGGATACATCCTCCATTACTTTTATTTTGAATGAGATGTCTATCTTACAAGATTCTTCCCTTTGTGTAGCCACCTAATTTTATAGTGTTGTCCTTAGTTTGACTAAAAAATCAATCAGTAATTTGATCTACTAAATATATGTTGGTAAATAGGAGGCCCATGGTTTATTGAACTATTATTTGTTTGTTGGTTGTGGTGGAAAAGGGATAAGTTTTGGCTACTTCAACTTGTTTCCCAGCTATAGAAAGAGACTTTAGTAAGTTTTTGCCATAAAAAATGGTGTCTTGTGTTTTCCCCTTTTTCTCTGCCACTTGGTGCCTTGTCATTATCTTTTGTGGTATATTTGTTGTAGAGGTCTTATCAGATTCTTCCTCCTCTTTTGATGTGCTAACAAATTGCAATTTGTGTGTTTTTTGACTTTGTTGCTCTGGCTTCCTTTCTTAATCTTCTACCTCCTCGTTCTTCTCAAAGCTCATCTACAATAGCATTTCTATCCTTTCCTCTAATGGTGTCTTTTCTGGTGAAGGGATGGCTTCAATTTTGATTGGATTTTAATTTTTTTCTTCCTTTTCTTTCCCTTCTTTTCATATTGTGATGTTTCTCTTTTTGGTTGTTCTTTTGCTACTTTTGTAGTGTTTTTTCCTACTAATTTCTCTTTTTGTAGTTGGGTACTCCCACTAGTAGACCTTTGGAATTCATATCTCCTCTTGCCCTATTCTTTCCCCTATTGAATACTTTGTTGTTTAGTGATATCAATAATTTTTGGAGGAGGAGGATCTTGTTTCATCTTAGCTTCCTTTATGTTCTTCTCCTTTTTTTGTCAAATTTCTCCTGGGCATCATTTTAGCCTTCCTATAAATATACTCCCACTAGGTACCAAACCTTTACGTAGTAGGATCTTGAGGATGGAGAGAAGTTATGTTGTACTCCCTAAAATTTGATCACTTGCTTCATAAGGAAGTGGTAGGACTAAGTGAAAGGAAATAGAGGTGTAGAATACACTTACTACACTTATCTATGAGAGGAGATATGTGCACAAATTAACCTAATCACATAATTACAAGGAAATAAAGACAAAATAAATATACTATAACACAGTGATATATGTGGGAAGACCCTTTCAGGAGAAAACCTCACACTCCAAAGAAATTCAATGTATTATTCAATAATCAAATGTTACAATACACTTTTAGAGTCTAAGCCTTTACAAAAGTATCATCAACCAAAGATTTGGAGTAATTCTAACAGCATAAGAATACCTACAAAACTCACTACTAAAACCTCCATGTCACGAACACAATATATAGGAGACACAATACATGAAACTATCAAGTGGTAATTAGGAAACCATGAGCTCTAAAACCATCCAAAATGTGGCACCCAAATCCCTAGTTAGAAAACCAACACCCAAATCACATATGAGTCTACAGGCTAAAAATAACATATTCCATCCATCTATTATAAATTTGTCATAATCCACTCACCAAATCAAGCGCTCTATTTTGGCTCCATTATCTCCATTCAAAGATGCCTTATGATGTGTCATAACATGCATCATAAGTTGGTCAACAAGTGTAAATCCGTCTCACAACTCTTGTGTTCCTTGGATGTTTTTGCATTGCCAATGTGGGAGGCCCAACATTTAGAGGCCATAACTTTTTATTTGGAAGGTTGATTGGGCCCTTTTTTAAAACATTGTAGAGCTTGAAGAGGTCTACATCATAGGTATCCTAGAACTAATGCCAAATAACCCAGAATATTTATTTTGGCCAAAAATGACCTCTATGGTCTAGAAATTATGTTTTTATGTTTTGTATCCTAAAAATTGTATTGTTTGTAATCTTAACATTAGGAGCAAGGTTGAGACATCTTTCCTAACACTAAGAAAGTGTGAGGCTCCATGGCTTCTAGATGAATTTAGTCTTTATCTAGGATGAAGACCACGTCATTTTCTAACTTTTGTGTCACTTTATGGTTCAATCATTCCCTTTCTTGCATTCTTTTGTAGAATTTGGAGAAGAATGACTCATAACCATATCTATAAATAGTTGCATGTGTGAACCCATCTATATTCTCCTTAATTTGATTTGTGACAAAGGTATATAACCTCTATGTACATTTGCTAATCCTAGGTAATTCTCTTCAAAAGTATAATGCTAAGTAAATTATCAATGAACCATACTTGAATGCATAGTGTCTTTTCTTTGTGTTCTCCAAGTTGTCTATTAGTTGCTCCCTTAGGGTTTTGCAAAGATCATATTCCTTGCTATTGGTGACCATATCATATGTGGCATGGATACAAGTATCTAGAGTGGAATCCTCTCTTCCAGTATGAAAAATCTTATAAGAAATGCATTTGGTGGCATACCTTACTCTAAGGTCACAGATTTTACTAATGGAAAGGAACCACTCATCAAATGTTTCTCCTATTAATGTCATGATAGATTTTTAATCCACCTTCTTGGGCTTTTCTCCTTTATCACATAGCTCTATTACCCTTTTGGTTGTCTCTTTGGTAAAAAAAATGGTCTATCTAGGCATACAAATTATCCATGGATGTGGCTAAAAACAAACCAATCCATTTGTGGTCATTGCTAAAGTTGAGAAATTTTCCCAAATATTTAGTTTGATATTCCAATATTCTTGTTTGGTGCCAAGAATTCTCCTATTGTCAGATTTTTGAGTGCTTTACATTCTTTCCCAAACTCTGCATGGTCAACCTCTATTAGTTTTACATGAATATATTTGTGGATGTCTTCAATGTATGTGACATTTGTGGGAATATTTGAGAATGTCCCTTTCAGCTCATTCTCCACATTCTTCATTTTGTTCCATCATACATTCTATAGGTGATTTGCTCTTGTTCAATTTTGATCTTAGTAAGGAGTCTAAGGTTGCTTAAGTATGGGTTGACCCTTTGAACTCTTAAGACCCCTTATGATCATATTTACCAACTATTATTTTCCCTCTTTCACTTCCCAATGAGTTCTCATAAAAGCCTAGCTCTTAGCTTCACACTAATCCTAATCTTAACGAACCATGATGTTTAAGTCCAAATGAAGTCAATAATCAAACCTATAATACCTAATAGAAGCTTGCAAGTAGACCTTTCCAATTTCTCCTTAGTAGAAGGGAAGTCTGACTGGATAGTGAAAATCCTTGGTGGCACTCAGCCCCTTATCGTTCCTAGCCAAAAACATCATGGGCATCATAACTCCTTAGGAAGCAATAAAAAAAATACGAGTGAATTAAAAAAAAGAGAAAAAAAATAAGTGTGAAAGAAAAATTAAAAAAGAAATCATGAAAGAGAGAATGCCAAAGAAAAGAAAGCATCAAAGGAAAATGAGAAAGTTAGAAAAGACACTACAAAAAAAAAGTAAAATACAAAAACAAAAAGAGGATTGTTGATGTCTGTACTCTCAAGTGGAGATAAATCTAATCTTGAAGATATGAGGGTGGCATATATTAGAGAAAATAAAAGAGAAATGTACAAAGCACACACACGCACTAATTGAGCAAAATTAGAAGTCTAGTTGTCTTTAGGGTCATCTTGTACTTTGGAACCTTTCCTTTACCCCAAATCTATCTTTTTGTCCATCTTTGATCTAAGTCTAGAAAGTATTAATAAAATTTGTTGCTTGTCTAATTTGAAATCTTGTAAAAGTGTTTTGTCTAGATAAGGATTAGTGTCTAGCCCTCTGTAAAGCCAAAATCAAGAACTTTCCATCTCCTCCCCACTCCCACTTGAGTCCCTAATCCAATCCCAATGTTTATTAGGTCTCCTTATACCAATCCAACATGCAATCCCTTAAGTTACAAAACCTACTGAAGAGTAGTCATATTGTTTGTTCCATTTGCATACATCATATCATAAAGGGAAAATCAAAAGCAATAACTCATGTAATAACTCGTGACATTACATAAAGAAATAGGAAATATGTTGCATCCATACTTTTGTGTGTTGTTGCATCCATGCATCTCATACTTCATATAAAAACTCAAAAATTCCAAAACAAATCAAAAACATTGCATTATCATTGTGTTGTCTAAAGTTAGAGATCTAAACCATTCAAGTGCACAAAAGATAGAAGGGGGCATGTAATTCAAAGCATAAGTCAAGTCTAGATAGAGTAATCCCATTACATATTAAGAGATACTGAGTTTCCAAAAAAAAAATTCACTCAAGCGTGCAAGTCTCCCCATGCAAGGGGGCAAGATAGAAAACTAACACTCCCTATAACATCAAGGACTATTTTACCAATAAATCCTTTAGGGATCCTACTCCTAGGTCTCCTCTGGCTATCTACCATATAAAAACCCCTATGAGTCCTATGAGAAAAAGAAGGGACCCTTCTAGGAACCTGTGAGTGAGAAGGACCAGTTGTATCAATCTGTAAAGCCTACCTATGAACCCCAAGGTTTGCCATCTCTCAAAGTAATGCATTCTTAGCCTCAAGTGCGGTGTTCCTAGCAAATTGAAAACCAATCTCCTGACCTGCATGGTAAGTAGGAGCCAAGATGTCTATGTAATGACACATTGAACAGGGAAAGTGAGCATCAATGAGTAATTTCTCCATCAATAGATCAATAGAAAGGACTAAGATGTCTAAGGAACACTACAAAAAAGTTCCCTCCATCCATCAATGGTACCTAAGAGGAAGTAAGAAGAGGAATGTTAGTCAAAAGTTAAGCATGTGAAAGTGAAGAAATAATAAAGAAAGGAATAAGGAAAGAGATTCTTATGAGGATTGTCAACTTACTAAGAAGGATCCAAGAGTGTCATGTCCTCGTCTGACAAAGGGCCATGTCTAGGAGGAGATACCACTAGCTCTGCCTGAGGGGATGTCTCTATCTCCTCATGTGTCAACCCCATCATGCTCCTCTCTCTTAGGGTAATCCTCATTAGAGGATTATTCAAACTCCTTCTCAACAACCACAAGCCTTTGAGAGTGAGAAGGCTTTATGCATCTTTGTCTCATCCCACAAATAGGCCTCGTAATCAGAACCCTAGGAGTCAAAAGAGTCCAAAAGAGTGTCCTATGCTTAGCATCTACCATCTCCTACACAGATCTATAACAAATATGAATAGGGGGTAAGTCATCTGGATAGTCCTCGCCCAACTGTTGAAGCACTTGATCAATGTGATGGACCTTGACTAAACCACTCATGTCTCTCAAATGAGCTATCTCTGTAGTAGTCTTGCATATGTCTATCGCCTAGCCATAGACCCTCCATATAAGTATAAGGATCACAAATGAAGTCAACATCAATAAGAGTAGCCATAGTGTGTGTAGTAGCATCAAAGTAACTGACTTGACCCCACCACATGGCTCTCAGCAATCTAGGGTCTGGAAGGGGCACACCCCTCTGAAATGGTACAATATACTCATATATCCATAACACGATAAGAGAGGATGACTAAATGCAAGTGCCTCCCACCTTTAAATATGGTAAAAGTCTTGATAAACGATGGTGAGGATGTTAATCCACCAAACAAAAATAATACCCTGCTCTAGTCTCTAAATAATCAATGTCAAACACCATCTAATTCTCAATGCTCCCTTATCTCCTGACAATCTAGAGGTGATCAACCAGATAAGAACCTTTCATAGAGGCAAAATGGAAAGAGTAGGAATAGAAATGAGTTGAATACTTGTTTGATCTTCGAGATAATTGACCCCCATGATAACAGCCTAAGATAATCACTCCCTCTCAGACCCACTCTCTAAAAGATGAAGCTAATATATGTTAAACATCATACAGAGCAATAGTCCACTCTCTCAAGCCCTAAGGGAATCTAAAAATTTTCCTATCCACGTCCCAGTATGTCAAGATGTCGCAACAAATATGAGAAGGGTGAGCAACCAAAATTCTAGCAATCATATTCAAACTCATCCTCATTAGACTAGCATGATCTCTAGTAGACAATGCCTCATAGGCATCCACAAACCAAGCCTAATCACGAGTCACATTCCATCTAATGCACCCATCCTTCCAGACATAAATAATGTTGGATTAGATCTCCAAAACTCATAAAATTACACCAAAGGGTGTAAAACATCATAAAACTTCACAAAAAAAATATATCATTCAAAAAATTGTAAAAAAATGAAGGATTTAGTATAAGAAAACAAACAAAAATGAGTGTCAAGTGCATAAAATAACTAAAAAAATTATCTAGAAGATTTCTAGGTGGTGTTGTCCTATTTTGCTCCCCAGCCAAATAGCCCAAACCCATGAAATCTCTAAGTGTTTTCCCCTTTAGAAATGCAAGGAAAAACATCCAAATCAACTAAGTCCCAAAAAACCTTGAGTTTTCCTTGTGTTTTCTAGCTTTTCGGAGTTTCAAAGTTCGGAGTTCTACCCTTTGTCCTTCCATCTTACACCGCTCTGAACTCCACCCTCTTTCTTTGAGAAATAATGCTAAGTGTTTAGAGCTTCGGGGATTGGACCTTCTTTCTTCTTCTTTCTTACTAAAGGTGAAAGGTGGAAGTCCCAATCTTTGAACTCTGTGAAACTTTCAAAAGATTAGCTAAGTCTTTGACTTTCGGGGCTTAGACTTTCCTTCTTCCTTCTTCTCTGTGAAGGCAAAAGACGGAACACCTGAGGCCCGAAGTCTGTTGATAATGTAATTGTCCTTTGTAAAGCAGAGTTCAGAGGTGGACTTTCCTCCTTTCTTCTTCTCTTTTGTAAAGCGGAGTTCAGAGGCAGACTTTCCTCCTTTCTTCTTCTCTTTTGTAAGGCAAAACACCAAAGGCCCGAGGCCCGAACTCTAACCATTTTTGTGATATTCAGAAATAAAGGCAAGAAGGCTAAACCAAGGGCTTGCCATGATCAATCTTGTTCAGATCTTGCTTCCAAGGTGAGAATCTAGTTCAGATGAAAGTCAAACATTCAACTCCAGCTAGAGATTTCTTGTTAATCATTTACTGTGCAAGAGGAGGTTCAAGTGCAATTTTTCACGCAAATATTTGAAGATATTTGTTTAGCTACTTCTGTGAAGATATTTTTTTGCATTTATGGCACCCCTTTTGTAAAATATCTTCTGAAAAAGCCCATGGGGGCAAATTTATTGATTAAATGACTGAGGTCAATGTAATGAAGTGCTATATATGGATAGAAAAGGATGTAATGAGGGTTGGAAAATAGTTAGATATTCTTCATGCTTCTGTATTCCAAACAGAACTCTCCTTTGTTGTAACTGTGCCTTCTGATCAATACGTATGGTGTTTTACTTCTTCATGTTTTATTTTAACTCTGTGTAGTCTTAGAATTGGCTATTATTTGTGAATCTCTAATTCCTTGCAATCCATTCTTTACCTCTATTAAAGTCTTAATGATTTGTGCAAGTTTATTAGTTGTATTCATTTATTTGTGCATCTTAGCTCTATGAGTGTTCTATATTCAAACCTGGTGTATCACCCCCTTTTTATTTTTAGTTTACCCTCCTTCCCCTTTTTTCTCAAAGGTGCATAGATTAGGTTTAGGCCAAATCTCTCTAGAGATTTGGCCTCCTTACAGGGTCCCACACTTGGAAGTCATCTCAATGTTTCACTAGATCGTTGAAGACCGTTAAACCTCTCCAACACAGGGTGCAAATCCATGTGACAATAGTTTCTAGCACACCCGGTGGGACAGTGAGCAATCTGAATCAAAGAATCAAGCGAGAATCTTGTGTTCTTCTCAGTAATCTACACTTGGGCAGACATTTCATGCACGTGGTGACTCTATAAACTTCTAGTTTTGATCAGTGCCATCTTTTATGCCTATGCAAACAAGGGCATCTTCAGGAGGTAACTTTCAATTCACTGAATTATCTGTTGCTACTTCAAAGAGAAGGTCTAGGTTATCTAGGTCTCATATGAGAAGGAATAGCAGCCATGTTTTACCTCATCCAAGAGCTCAATCTACACCCCTTTCTGTTAAGTTTCAATAAACTAGAAGAAGCTTGCATATCCCTAGACTGAATTTGAATATCCCTAGGAAGGCAAGAAATTTACCTTTTGTGATCTTTAATGGAGGCAGTCCTTTAGACTTGGCTACATACAATGACATACTAGCTTTAGCCCTTAAGAGTGTTTCACCCTTTACGGGTGATGGTTCTACAACCTCTGTTGAGCACATCAAAGACATATCCAATGTGTGCTCAGTCCATCATATACAACATGAAGATGTTACAGTCCAGATCATGATCTCATCTTTTAAAGTGAGAGCTCTTCAATGGTTTAGGAGCTTGACCCCTGCTTCAATACATACTTGGGATGAGCTGGGAGAATCCCTCTACAAGTAGTTTAGAGAGAGAGCAGATAATGTTTCATTGCTGGAGCAATTGATAACAATCAAAAGAGCCCCAAGCGAGATGCTGGGAGATTTCAACTTCAGATTCCAAAGGATGTGGGAGAGAATTCCAGCTACCCTCATACCATCTCCACAATGTATTTTTTTGTACTTTTTAAGAGCTTTAAATTATGATATTGCAGTGATGATTCAATTCATGGGTGTTGAAACCCTACCCTTCGGTTATGAGACAACTTTGAAAGTTGAAAATTATTTAATACATGCTGGGAAAATTGTTCCCAGACCTCCTGTACTCCTTTTTCCAGAGCTACCCTCATTATCCTAGTAGCCTATTATTGCTTCCATCCCAGAGCCTAAAGATTCAACGTCCTCTCTTTCTCAAGAAGAGAGTGATCTCAAAACCCTAATGGCCAATTTGACCAACAAGGTAAATAGCATTGCTATTCAAACTGCCCCCAAACCCCATCAAAATTACAATCAGGGGCAGTCATCCAATCAAAGTTAGAATCAGGGTTACAATCCTAACTGAAACCAAAACTAGAATTAGGGTTACCAACAAAATAGATATCAAAACCCTAACCCAGCTCAGCCCTTACAAACAGTCTGGCCTATCCAACAGATCTCAGCTGTGAATCCAATTACGGCCCTAGTCCCTACTCAAAATAATCTGGCCCAAGATGAAGATTGGTGCTACCCCTACAACCAACCTCATAATCAATCCACTTGTGCTTTTGGAGCACAAGAAAGGGCTTTAATGGTGCAGAACTTTCATACCCAACAGGCATCATTATTAGAGGCAGCCAATAACAACCCCAAGGTATCAAATGAGGCTACCTCTTATGTTAATATGATGTTATGGACATCAGAAGACTTTTGTGTTGTCATTCATCCCATGGATAGTGTTGTTATGCCCATTGCAGACAACATCAAGTAAAAAAAGAGGTAGTTGGAGGCTAACCCCATGCCTACTGTGTTACAAAAAGAGCCTGTTTCAAACACAAAAGTGGCCAGTACCACAATTCCAACTCAAAGCAGTAGATCCGCTGCTATAAAATAAATTCCATCAGGCTTAAAGTGCTTGAACAAGCTGCAGATCAATCAAAGAAGGGAACATGGATTCCCTCAATGTATAAGGCAGCCACTGTTCCACTAAATATTGTGGAATAGATGAAGAAAACAAATATCAACATCTCAATGTGGGAAGTAATGTCAATCCCTTCTCAAAGGGATCTGTTACAAGAAGCACTAAGGAAATTCCCATAAGTTGAATCAGCAACAACAGACTCATCATCAAAACAGAAAGAAAAGAGCCCTGTCATTCTTGTGCAACCAAGGGAAGAACAAGTAAGTGCAACTCAGAAGCCATCCCCTTTCTACTTGTCCTTAATTATTGGCAAGTTTTTTAGTGCACAATTGTATGATTGACTCTGGGGATAGTGTTTCAGTCATGCCCAAGAAGATAGCAGATGCATTAGGCATCAAATATACCCTTGTTTCATTAGGAGTATTACAATTGGATGGCACCTCTATAAACACTATAAGACTGATCAAGGGACTAGACTTGACTCTACACGCATGTCCAAACTTGACTTTTAGTCAAGACATTTTAGTCATTGATCTTCCTCCCTTTTTTGCCATTTGTCTATCAAGAGAATTCATAGCCAAAATAGGTGGCTACCTTTCTTCTGACTGGTCTCATATGTTGTTGAGAACCAGATATGGCACAAGGTTCACCATCAAGGCTAAGCCAATTTCAAATTATCGTGTGGAGAATTATGACCGCAGCCTGGTGAATCCTCATGTAATGATTAAGGGCGAGGAAGTGCATGACTCAGAGTCTCTAGAGGCAGCATCTTCGCCTCTTCCAATCCTTGATTTGTTTCTTGATGAATGGGCAAGGGATCACTGTGATTTTGATCCTTATGATACCACTAAGGAAACTGACTTGGGCACCTACATGATCCATGAAGGGAATTCTTCAGTCCCTTTTGTACTTAAGCCATGTGATGACTCTGATGGCCCATGGAAATTATTCTTTGATGGTGCAAAGAGTAGAAATGGAGCTGGTGCGGGGGTTTTATTAGTCTCTCCGACTAGTAAGAAATTGTATTTTGCTCATAGATTACATTTTTCTTGTATCAATAATGTAGCAAAGTATGAGGCATTAGATCATGGTTTGCTAATTGTTAAGAAGAAAAATATCAAGCATTTGGAGATATTTAGGGACACCGAGCTGGTGGTCCATCAAGTCGGAGAAAGATGTGCAATGAAAAACTAGCTCCTAAGAGCTTATAGACATAGAGTTTGGGGCCTATTTGAGATTTTTGATGCTCTCAACCTACAGGTAATCCCAAGAAAATTGAACTCAGAGGCTGATCGGTTGGCAACAATGGGGGCCCAATTTTCTCCACCTACTAAATTGTTTCAAGGCCTTGATCAACATGTGAAAATAGTTGTCAGGCCCTTTGTTTTTGACAATGATATACATTGGCAAATATTTGATAGCAATGAACAGATTGCAAGCTTCATCCAGAATGAAGTTGAGTTATCATCAATGGCGCAACCAAGGCTGTAAGAGGGTTACCGTGACCAAATCATTCAATTGAAAACCACTAAGTTGCCCAAGGGTTTAGTCACTCTTGAGGCCATTTTTAGCCGTGATGATGAGTTCAAGGGTGAAAGAAAGAATATTTCATTCCAAAAGGGAGATTACCAGAAGGTTACTGTCGCCCAAGACAAAGAGTTATTGCTGGTAAAGGTATGTGGTGACACTGAGCAACAAGATTTTATACACCTTTCTCAGAAATACAATGACGTTCTGGCATGGACGTATGAGGATCTTAAAGGTTTCAATCCAAATGTGGCCCAGCATGCCATCGATCTAGATCCAAATTGCAAGCCGAACCATCATAAGAAGTGGCCCATAAACCCTAAGATTGAACCGCTCATACAAGTGAGGATTATCTTTCCCATTAAATATTCCACTTCGGTAGCTAATCTAGTGCCTGTGAGGAAGAAAAATGGTGAGATAAGACTCTGTATGGACTTTCGAGACCTAAATTGTGCTTCCTTGAAGGATCACTACCCTTTGTCGTCCATGGGTCAAATTTTTCAAACTGTCGCAAAGGCAGAAAGGTTTTCACTACTTTATGGCTTTTATGGATATAACCATATCTTTGTCAAAGAAGAAGATAGATTAAAAATAACATTTACAACCATTTGGGGAACCATGGCATATGAAAAAATGCCATTTGGTATGCCTAATGTTGGTGCCACATTTCAGAGGGCAATGGATATTGTCTTCAAAGGATTTATAAACAAGTTCATCTTGATTTATCTGGATGACATTATAGTCATCTCCAAGAAGGGAGAAAATCATATGGATCATCTGGAGAAAGTCTTCCAAAGATCTAATAGTTTGGGGCATCTCTAAACCCTAAAAAATGTATTTTTTTGTTGCTCAGGGTAAGCTGCTGGGACATATAGTGTCTAAGGATAGGATCTCCATAGATCCTAAAAGGACATCAGCTCTGCTTTCTCTTCCCCTACCTGATCACAAAAAAGCTTTACAGTCTTTTTTGGGGCAAATCAATTTTGTTAGGAAGTTCATTCCTAACTATGCTGGCTTGGTAACGCCTCTAACCCTTATGCTCAAGAAAGATGTAGTCTTCAGATGGACTAAGGAAGGGAAGCATGGTTTTCATAAGATCAAGGAAGAGATTGCCTAGTCTCCTACTCTCATGAACCCAAATTATGAAGAGACTTTGTCCTTTATGCACATGGAGGAGAGAACAACATTGTTGTTGTTCTGATGCAGCAGAATGAGCAAGGAATGGAACAACCCCTAGCCTTCTTCAGTTAGACCTTGAAGGACTATGAGGTCAAATATAGCCCCATGGATAAACATGTATTTTCCATTATTAGAGCTTTGAAAAAATTTAGATATATGCTGGAAAATAATCATATTAAAGTTTTAGTTTCTCATCCTAGTGTGAGAGATTATATAATGGGGATTGAGTTAAGTGAAAAGAGAGCCAGTTGGGTCACTAAGATCCTGGAATATGATGTGACTATCAAAGACACTAAGTTGATTAGAGGCGGAGGATTGTGTGAACAGTTAGCTCAAGCATCTGTAGATGAGGTGAGCTCATCTTACCATTTGAATAAGGAGGAACCTACAGCTGAGTTTTAAGCTGTGAGTTCTTGGACAACAAATATGGCCAAATTCCTATCCACTGGTGAGTATCCTTATGGATTGGATAGAACTAAAAGAAGACACTTTAGGCTACAGTCTATTCCTTATGCTTTGGTAGATGGTGTTCTCTTCAAGAGAAATATGGATGGAGTTTTGTTGAGATGCATAGAAATAGATCAGATTGATAGGTTACTCAGGGAGTTCCATGCTGGTCCAGCTAGTGGCCATTTCTCTGCTAGAGCTACAGTAATGAAAATAATGAGGGCAGGTTATTTTTGGCCCACATTATTCAATGATGCACATGTATGGGTAAGAAAGTGCCAAGAGTGTACCCTATTTCCATGAAAGAAAATATTGGCAGCACTCCCACTCCATCCTATTCAGGTAGATCATCTCTTCTCACAGTGGGGATTGGATTTCATTGGCATGATAAACCCCACTTCCAGTGTTGGTCACAGGTGGGTTTTGACTGCAATAGACTACTTCACCAAGTGGGTCAAAGCAATCCCACTGAAAGAGGCCACTGAATCAGCAATCATGGATTTCTTGGAAGAAATCATGATAAGGTTTGGAACCCCTCAGATCATTATTTCTGATAATGCAAAAGCATTCACTAGTTTTAGAATTATTGATTGGGCCTTGAAATATAACGTGTTCTTGAAGACTTCATCTAATTATTACCCCCAAGGTAATGGTTTAGCTAAATCTACAAAGAAGAACCTAATCAGAATTCTGAAAAGGACTATGGAAACAAACCAGATGCAGTGGCATAGTAAGATCAAATTAGCTCTTTGGGCTGATAGGATCACCAACAAAAGAGCCATTGGAAACTCTCCTTTTGTTCTTGTGTATGGAAGAGAGGCTAGATTGCCTATATCTTTGGAGCTTCTTGTATTAGAATTGGCTCAGCATTTAGAACTAGAAGGAGAAGATGCAAGGTCTGTCACAATGGCTAAATTGACTGAACTAGAAGAACAAAGATAGTTAGCCATGAGTACATTGGAAGAGCATCAGAGGCAGACCAAAAAGTATTTTGATAAAAAGGCAAAGGTTCAGACCTTCAAAGAGGGTGATCTTGTTTTGAAATGGGATGTTGACAAAGCCAAACTAGGAGGCTACACCAAATTTGATGCACTTTGGAGTGGGCCATATATCATCATCAGCTACAAGCAAGTCAATGTTTTCATCCTTTCAAGGTTGGATGGTGAAGTTCTACCAATATCAGTCAATGGGATCCATCTCAAACCTTACCATTAAGGTTAGTCTAAGATTCTATACATATTGTTTTAGTTCACTTCAGTTTTAGGTTTACTTTCCCTAAGTGCTCTTGCACAGGCTGCATTATCATTAGGAGAATGCATGCCTTGTTTCCTTTTGTGGAGTTGTTTTGAGGCCAGTTTCATCTATTCCATAATGTTTCAGACCTTGACTCTATTCCCAATGAATGCTTAAGGCCACTGGTTTCCATTTGTTTAGCAGGGAAACACCCCTAAGAAGTCACCAAAATGTTGTCCTATTTTGCTCCCCAGCCAAATAACCCAAACCCATGAAATCTTTAAGTGTTTTCCCCTTTAGAAATGCAAGGAAAAACATCCAAATTGACTATGTCCCAAAAAACCTTAATTTTTCCTTGTGTTTTCTAGCTTTTCAGAGTTTCAAAATTTGGAGTTCTACCCTTCGTCCTTCCATCTTACACCTCTTTGAACTCCACCCTCTTTCTTTGAGAAATAATGCTAATTGTATCAAGCTTCGGGGATCAGACCTTTTTTCTTCTACCTTCGTACTAAAGGCAAAAGGCAGAAGGCCCGATCTCTGAACTCCGTCGAAACTTTCAAAAGATCGACTAAGTCTTTGACTTTCGGGGTTTAGACTTTCCTTCTTCCTCCTTCCCTGCGAAGATGAAAGACGGAAGGCCCAAGGCCCTAAGTCCACCAATAATGTAATTGTCTTTCGTAAAGCGAAGCTCGAGGGGCGAACTTTCCTCCTTTCTTCTTCACTTTTGTCAAGTAGAACGTCGAAGGCCTGATGCCTAAACTCTGACAGTTTTCATGATATTTAGAAACAAAGGCAAGAAGGCTAAACCAAGGGCCCACCATGATCAATCTTGTTCAGATCTTGCTTCCAAGGTGGGAATTTAGTTCAGATGAAAGTCGAACATCTAGCTCCAGCTAGAGATTTCTTGTTGAGCATTTATTGTGCAAGAAGAGGTTCAAGCACAAGTTTTCATGCAAATATTTGAAGATATTTGTTCCACTACTTCTATGAAGATATTTTTCTACATTTATGGCATCCCCTTTTGTAAAATATCTTCTAACAGAGCCCATGGGGGTGAATTTATTGATGAAATGACTGAGGTCAATGTAATGAAGTGCTATATATGCATAGAAAAGGATGTAATGAGGGTTGGAAAATAGTTGGATATTCTTCATGCTTCTGTATTCCAAACAGAACTCTCCTTTGATGTAACCATGCCTTTTGATCAATACATATGGTGTTTTACTTCTTCATGTTTTATTTTAACTATGTGTAGTCTTAGAATTGGCTATTGTTTGTGAATGTCTAATTCCTTCCAATCCATTCTTTACCTCTGTTAAAGTCTTCATGATTTGTGTAAGTTTATCATACGTATTCATTTATTTGTGCATCTTAGCTCTGTGAGTGTTCTATATTCAAACCTGGTGTATCACCCCCTTTTTATTTTTAGTTTACCCTCCTTCCTCTTTTCCTCAACAGTGCATCGATTAGGTTTAGTCTTAGGAATAGCTAAATATCCCAATCAACAAAGGAACCAACCTCTCTCTGGAGATTTGGCCTCCTCGCAGGGTCCCACACCTGGAGGTCATCTCAATGTTTCACTGGATTGTTGAAGACCGTTGAACCTCTCCGACACAAGGTGCAAATCCATGTGACAAGAGGTGGGTCACCTAGTTTACCAAGGCAAAACTCCCCTGGGTGACCCTAAAAAATAAGCAAAATTCCCATGGGTGACCTGCCCTGGCAATGTGAGCAAACCTACACCATGCCTTGGTATGATTAAAACACAATCAAAAACCTCAGAAAGAATCAAAATCCAACAAACGAAAGATTGTGAATAGACTAAAACATCACAACTAATACAATGCAACAACAAAACTCGACAAGAATGGATTCTTTTAAGCAAAACCAACAAAACACAATCAAGAGTATCAAGAGGGGTTTTCTCATTAATCGTACATGATTGTTATCGAGAGGAAGGTTAGCTTCCATCTTCTTGCTCCCCCCATTGATAGCTCTCTGTCGACTACTTCCTTGTGCAAATTTGTCACCGTTTGACCTTGTTTCATTTGATTTCTCCTCTTTCCCCTTCTCTTAGCTTAGTTTCATTTGATTCCATTTAGGGGTAGTTTTATCTTTTTTAGTGATCTTGCACTCTCATTTTGTGCACTTTCATTCTTACAGGTCCCCGTGGTAAAGCAATGCTACTCAGGTATACTTATGACTCACACATTGATGATACATTTCCTTATTTCTATTTCGGTAATCATTATTGAATATAATAATATTGGACTAATACTTGTCATTTCAAGTGCAATTGTAAGATAACGACAACAGGTAAGGCCTGGTTTGGGAATGGTACCTACCTTTCATACAGACTATCATCTCCAAAGGGGAAAATATGTAAGCATAAAAAATATGCATGGGCCTACATGGTAATTTGATGATGAGGTGTAATCATAATCACGTACATGTAAGCATGTAAATATAACCTCTCACCAGCATTATTCTTGGCGACATGTGGATTGAAGTTCTTCACCTTGTTTGTACCTCTCATGTCCCCTAGCTAACCTTCTAAGGTCTTCTGTCTTCACCATTTCCCCTTTGTCAACAATGCATTTGGGTGATTTCTAAACTTGTCAATTTGACCTACCAACATCATAAGATGGTAAATTCCCTTTCCTAAGCTCCTTTCAACCATTCCAACCCTCTAGAGGCTTCCAATTAACCTCCCAGACCATTTCCCACCTTCAATTTCATCACCTATTTCTTCCTTTTTGGTCGCCCATATTGACTCCCTGATCTCCCCTAGGTGACCTACCCTGTCAAACTGGGCGACCCACTCCCTTGAAGTTAGATAATTTGTTTCAAAGTCTTGAAGTCATCATTATCCCCTTCTGACCAATCTCAGCCCTTGAAACCACAGGTGCAGAACCCATTTCTTCTGGGTTTCCCATACTGACTTCCAAAACTCCCCTAGATGACCCTTTCGTTTAAGTGAAACTCCCCTGGGTGACCTACCCTGTGAAATTGGGCAACACGTTCATGTTTAAACATGCAAGTTTCTCTTCAATTCAGGCACAAATTAGCTCTATTTTTTCTCTAGTTTGCATGGTTATTTGACCCTAACTAAGCTAGTCTATTCCCAACTCATTCTTCACTCTCAATCACTCTATTCTTATCTCCAATTGAGCTATTATTATCTCTCCATCAATCTCATGCTATCTCAATTCCTCCTTCAGTGATAAGCTTTCAATATCTTATCACTCTTCAATCAACCCAGTTCAATGTCCAATCAATCTTGTTAACTCATCAATCAAGGGAGTTAACTCATCAATCACCTCCACCATTCATGAGCCTCTCCAAGATATAAATATCTCCCTCCTATATGCATTATGGGAGGAAAAATCATTGTTGCGCATCCATTTCTAGCTTTTCTTTTTGCTTTCCATAGCATGCTTATTCTCTTTGTAGGACTTGTGAGCCTTTTATTTTCTTAGTTTAGTTGTTTTTAAAAAGCTTCAATAGAATTGTTATGATCGCTAAATTTCTTTTGAAAAAGCCCAAGCCATAGTGCTTCAATAGCTTGAATTGTCTCATCATAGATTTCATAGCTCAACCCACATTCAAATCAATTACATCTTCATCCCTACTTCCAAGAGGAGATCCTCACTACTGCAGAGGAGAGGAGGTTACCACAAAAGGACTTCTAAGGATACACCAGGCTCATCCGCCAAAGAGAATCTTAGATTTTCCTTGCTTTCATAGTTAATTAGATCACACTCTTGCTCTTGGGAAAGTAATATTTTTATTTCTCTTTCCTTGATAGGATTTGTTTTGATTTAATTAGATTAGCATTGCTTAGATTATATTTATTGCAATTCATAGATTAGAATTTCAATTCAAGTACTTTCAATTTCTAGAATAGAATCAAAATCGCTCCACAAAATGCAAAAACATAGGATTAGATTGCATTTCAAAAACTCATTCAGTTGCACTCATATTTCCTTTCATAGTTAATTAGATCACTATTTCAATTTGAGAAAAAGAATCAAGTGTTGTTTGCATTCATATAAAATTGCATTGCATAAGAATACACAAAAACATTAGGAAACATAGAAAGCCAAAACCCTCGATTCCATCACGAAATATACACATCAATTCAAGCAAAGTCAAACCCTCAATTACATCATGAGGTCCATTACACATCAAACAATAAAACAAAAGCATAACAAACCATTGACCACAAGTCAAAGTCAACACAAGTCAACCCTAGTAAAACCTAGGTCATGTTGAACACCCAAAATACTGAGAGGGGAGGGGGTGAATCAGTATTTTGTTAAACCATTTACATATCAAACATTTAATCGATTCAACATATTTGATTGCAATAAAGGAAATTAAGCATAAAGCAAACAGCCACAACTCATAACACATGAACACCAGATTTACGTGGAAAACCCAAGAAGAGAAAAACCACAGTGAGGATTAGCTCACAATATAAAGTAGTATCAACACTGAATTACAAAAGGCTCACTACCCAGAAGAAAGGCTCACTACCAAAGGGCTCACTGCCTAAGGACTCACTGTCCTGAAAGAAAGAGTAGAAGAGGTGGCTTACTGCCATAGTTGAACTGTTACAATTGCATCTAACATATGCATGGAGTATGATTCCAATGAAGCTCAAAGTACTGAAACAATATTCATAACACTATTTTGATATACTAGACTCTACTGCTCTGTATTCATTCAATTCACTTCCATAGGCATTTGTTGCATCACACATTCAACCACATTGTTATTCCCATCACCTTCATTGTACACTCCCCCGATCATGATCCTTTGACACTTATTTATACTGTCTTCTACCTTGAGAACATTCTCCAAGGTCGGCATCATACCTTAACACATAACATTCAATTCAGGTCTAGACCTAAGCATTCCCACGGTGGAAAGGAATGAAGGTGGACCACATCACATCTTAGCTCGGACCTAAATTCATCCAAGCACGCCACTCCATGCTACTACAATCACCAAAGCAACTCTGCAATTAGTGTAAACACCTAAGGTTGGCCAAACCTGTGTTAACACAGAACTTTTAAGTACACGCTTCCTCAAACCCAAAGATGACTCACAGACCTCATGCAAGGTTTCAACATAATCTAGATTGTTCCACAAACATCTTGAAATCAATAAAATTCATCCACAACAACTTTCACATGTCGCACAACCTTATCCTATTTATCTAGTATGCTTAACTATCTCTGTCATGCACTGTATCTCTAGAAATCAACTTTTGGAGCACCAAACCATCAATAGAAGAAAGATATAAACCTTATAATAATAATTCTATAACCAAAAGACCTAAAACCACTTTGTGGAGAAAAGACATTTCTCCCAAACCCCTTTGCAACACTCAGAAACATAATTTTCATATTGGTGAACACAACTTCCTCTGTACAACGAACCAGAACACCAAATTAGGAATATAACATCTCTTGACATCTCTGAACAACATACCCAAACTGTAAAGTCAAATCTTCCACATAGAGGAAATGCATAGCAAAACTAGAACACTACTTTGTAAACCAAAATGCCACTTCAACACACTATTTCCTTTATTAATCAAATTTTCTCAAAAGCACTTGGAAACCAAACAATAGAAACATATTCCTAACATCTTCAGCACCTCTTCAAAGCAACCACATCATCTTCGGCAAAGCAACTCAACCAAATAGCTCATACCATTGCAACAACCTCATCTCAAAGACAATATCCACTCAACACTAACTACTCATATTCTTGCACCATAAGCAACTCACACAAATGACACAGTTGATACCAATGACAACACAAACTTGTTGACATCAATGACAACACCGACTACACATACTTGCAACAAGTCAAACATGGAAAACTCTCTTTGATTCAAGCATTCAATATACCCAGGGATTAGGGGATTGGGTTAAGGCAATTCTTGACAAAATAGAGAAAATACACTCTAGAACTCAACACACACAACAAACAATTGAAGAGCAAGAACACACTCTTAGGATCATTCAACAAAGAAATAGCATTCAACAAATCATCCAAGAAAACAAGAATAGACTGCAACACCTTAGGGAAATTAACGAGCAAAACAGTCTTAGGACTAGGCGTTGGAACATTAGAAACCCCAACAGGAGACTTGGAACTAGCGACCCTTTGGGTCATATAGTTATCTCCATTACAACTGCCATATAGTGCATTCGTCAAATGCAAGTACTTGTGAGGCCCGCAGAGAGCCCAATTGCCCTCCACACGAACAAGACCACCCTTAGGTTACATCTCCACTTGATTAGCTTTTTCCACGAGAGTGGCAGTGACTTACTCGACTAAGTCCAGGTGTAATATTAATCAAGGTGTGATATCATCTAAGCTGACTTACTCGACTAAGTCCAAGTGTACTATTAATCCAGGTGTGATATTAGAGCTAACTTACTCGTGTTGTGCTTGAGTCACATTTCAGATCACACAACAACAGAGGGGTTTCTTTGGATGTTGAAGCGGCATATACGTGGTGGTGGGTGTTGCAACACCACTCACTAGGCATAGGCCCTTCAGCATTGGATGTGACCAAGGGGCTTTAGCCCACAGAACCAGGCGCTTCGATGTAACAATAAAATCTCCCACCAACTCTATTACCCCATGGGTAATGATCGCCAAACAAAAGAAAATTTTGTCAGTTAATAAATTTGACCCCTGCATAATAATTGACCAATAACATCTGCTAGCGAAGATCCTACCAGATGGAGCGATGATGATGCAGGAAAATCGTATGTCGATATAGAGAATATTCTTGCAAATATGTCGACTGAACAGACTTGTGTCTCGTACCCTGCCATAGACTGCAATAGTCCATACAGTACGGATTCCCTATAGATCATATGGATTCCATATGATTTGTATGGAATTTTTTGGCGACCAAAATCTAAAAAACCCCAAAAATTGACACCAAAATATGAAGTGTTATATGTCAAAATTCATCTCTCAAGCCTTATAGACGCAATGGCGAGGCATGTTTTGCACCTGGATGTACTGTGTGAAAATTCTTAGAAAAAACTCTCCAAAATGAGGGAAGGGGATTGTATATCTAAAACTCTGATACTATGTAAGAGTCACACAATGGACTCAAGAGATGCCTAGGATCACCTGCAATCAAAACAACCTTCCACAATATAGAAGTAATAACAAAGTTATATTGCCAAAGAATGATAATAATGCATACAAGGTACAAGGACACATTATATGAGCCACACATTATGTACAATGAGAGCTCTTGCTTATATAGGCAAGGTTGATACGTAGGACAACATGTGATCATAATAAGTGTCTTAAACCTATGACATAAGACACAAATATTAAATGTCCTAAGTAAAATTAACTAGACAAGTGTGAATATGACTTAGTATGGAACCAATTAGGTAAAATACCTCATTCACACCAACACTAACCAATTTTGATCACCCAAGATCGCTCATAGGGAACGAGGGGAGAGAATACATGGCATACACATCCAATTTTAGAGGCACAAGGTGAGTGACTTCTCAACGTTAATCACTAACCAATGCATCACAAAAGCTAGGCTATACAAGTTTTCTAGAGATATCCTCAAAATACTCAAAGATATATGAGGTTTAAGTATGAACCGGAGTCAATCTACAAGCATGTGTTCATGGACAAGTCCAATTCAACTTCACCTTGCCTCCTTACGAAAAGGATCAATAAGGTTGAGCTAGACACAATGGTCCTCCTTTGAGATACAAGGTTTGCTCTCCTCCCTTTTTATACCCCACCAGAACATGTGGCTTGGTTCATCCCCTAAGGTGATGAAATCCTCAGGCAAGTTCACTAAAGGGAAAGGAACTTAGGTGCTTTTGATCCCCAAAATCACCTTGTGGAATGAAGGTAGAGCATACACATAATAAGCCCTTGAGGTGAAAACAAGGAAAAGAAATCAAACTTAAACTTTTGATCTCCAAGACCACCCGAAGGTGCAAAGAGAGAGCATACGCTTAAGTTTGACCCACAAACAAGGAAAACAACTAAATTCCCTTAAACATACAAGTGTGCCTAAATTAGTAATAAAAATGATGAATTGGACAAACACACCTACAACAAAAGTTAATAGTTTCAATGATATCCTAGACAAATGATTGGCTGCAAAATAGATATTAGTTAACATCACAACAAGCAAAGGTTAGCCCAAAGTTAGCACAAATCCCATGAAAATGATTAAAAGTTAGCACCAATTCAAAAATAGAAATGCTCAAAAAAACAAAAATGTTGAAACCAAGGTTAAGCACATTGATTTGCAAAAAATAAAATGTTATATGCACTTACCATGGATGTGCTGAATTGTGCAGTAGGTGCGCTAATTTGAGAGGTATATGCTAAACTGTGAGACCTACACAGAAAATGGCTAGGGTTAGATGAAAAATTGATTTAAAATGGTTTCCTCACAAAACTAAGAAGCAAGTGTTCATTTTGGAAACATGACCCCCTGCAAAACCAATAAATATCAGAAAATACAGAGTTGATTAATCTAAAAAATGCCAAAAAAATGTGTTTTATGTGTCGAGGACGAATATGCTTGTTCATGCATAGAAATGCTTGTTTGAAACAAATGCATTGATGTGTGATTACAAAAATTTACAAAAGTAGAGGTTAAACCTACAAAACAGAGGGGTAAAATGAATGAAAACCAAAGATAATCACAAACCCTACAAAAAGCACAAGAGGATTAGCCCAAAAAAGCCACCAAAAACTAAGTTGTGGTTAGACATCGTCGAGCTGTAGTATACAGAAATGCATATGCTTATGCAAAAACAAGCTCATCGAAACCAAACTTGTAGACATTGAATTGTGACCTGCACAAAAAATGCTACACAAAACCTCAACACAAGATTAGTAAAAGGACGTGGGTCCCACCAAGCATGTCAATTAATTTAAGATTGGACTATAGAGGAAGGTTAATTAATTGAATAAATAATCCGGATTTATTCAATTAATTACATGGGAATAGTGATGAATAGTAATTTTATTAATTATAATAAAAATTATTTAATTGATTTTGGGATGAAAGTTGGATAATTATCGAATAAATAGACATTTATTAATTAATTATAGAGGAAATAGCAAGTGATGACATGATGATAGTTGAAACAATCATGAGACAATTTCAAGTTCTACAATTAATGTTAAAGGTTTAATTTACACTATTTTTACTTGCAAATTTACATTACATTTACCTAACACAAACATTTAATAAGAATCTAAGATCATTCTAGGTTCTTTCATTTGGTGAACCTAATCATTTCTTACTAGTACGTCTTTTTGATTTACACAAGCTAGACTAGCTTTTGCATCCATAGTGTATGCTTTACAAATAGATTCTTGTTCTTTGTGTTTGTTAGTTCATGCTCCCCTCCCATTATTTTCTTAGAACCAAACCTTATCCCTCTAGGACCACCCCTCACCGTAGTACTCATCTTAGTTCTTCTATGGCTAGTTCTTCTTTCATGTTCATTAATGAAACTATGTCTTTCTTCCCTACCATAGATAATTTTGATAAGGAGGCACAACTTCACTTACAATAGAGATTGAAGATTGTATCCCAACTTCAAGAAGTTAAGAATGCTATAAGCCCTAAGGTTGCCCTTATCCCATTTCATCTTCTCAATTCTTTGGGGAACCTTATCCTAACTAATCCTATAGGGCTAGAGGTAATGTGTTAGGGCTCGAGATCCTCAACCCTACCTTTAGGCCAATCCCCGAGATCGATATTATTTTTGTGCAGTGTTTTCTCACTAACAACTTAGGATTTTGGTGTAGTGGTGGTCGTACATGACCCAACAAATGGTGACTCCATTGGGAGGGGTTTGACTCCCACCCTCAGTAAATAGTTTTGCCCTCACATCCCATCTATGTGCATGCAATATGGCCTCTCAGGTCGAGTTGTGCTCTTGCATAAGGCCACTCAAGCAAGGGGAGCTAATTGTTGGGGCTCATGACCCTCAACCCCTACCTTCAGGTCAATCCCTAGGATCTAGGTTGTGTTCATGCAATGCATGTTAATTGATAGCTTAGGCTTTTGGTGTAGTGGTGATCATATGCTGATTGTTGGGGCTCAAGACCCTCAAGCCCAACCTTCGAGCTAGTCCCAGATCTAGATTGTGTTCATGCAATCCATGCTCACTAACAACTTAGGATTTTGGTGTAGTGATGGTCATATGTGACTTGACAAATTGTGACTCTGTTTGGGAAGGGTTTGACTGCTGCCCTTGGCAGTTAGTTTCCCCATCATAGCCTATTTGTGCACATGCAATATCCCCTCTTGAATTGAGTTGTTTGCATGTATAGGGCCACTCGAGAAATGGAGATGGTTGTTAGGGATTAGGACCCACAACCCTTGCCTTTGGGTTGGTCCACAGTGAAAGGAAGCACAGGGGAGGAAACAACTTCCAAACTAGTCTTATCAGGAGAGAGTTGCAGTTAATTCTTTTGAAACCCTTCTACGATTACAAATTATTATGATGCACATTCATTTAGTTAATTAAGATTTAAATATAAAAACATTAACACAGTGATTTTATGTGGGGAAAACCTTTTCAGATAAAAAACCCCACTCTCCAAACACAGTTCAATTATATTACTGTAATTTGTATATGGTTACAATATAATTCTTAGAACAAGTGTTTCTTCAGGAGTCTTCACTACTGCAAAATCTAGAAACAAACAAGCAACATTTCGGCTTTTCAGAATTGCTTCAACCTGTAAATTAACATCTTCAAAAACTATGAAATAGACTTAATGCAAGAATTGCAAAAGACAAATGCCCTCAAAAAGCTAACTTAGCTTTCTCCAAAAACTCCCATGCAAAATCTTACAAAGCATCTACTTTCCATTATGTTTTAAAGCATAAAAAAAACTTATCCAATCTCCCTTGGTGTCCACTTCCCAAAAAAAAGAATATTTTCCAACTTGAAAATCTTTTCCAAATTAAATAATTTGAAAATCTTCAAAAAACAAAGCATATCCTCTTCATGGGCGCTCCAAAGAGATATGGATAACTTTTGCCATAAATAGTAACTTCTTGCAATAAAAACTTGCTAAACAAGACTCAAGGTCATCCAAGGTGGCACTCCTTGATTTTCTCAACAAAAAGCACAAAACAGCTTTTTCCCATAATTGCTTAAAAACACCAAATATGAAAAAGCAAAAAGCAAAATTGTTTTCACCTCCTAAAAATAGGAAACACCAGAAAGGTCTCTAAGGTTGAGACACCTTAATCCCAACATTCTTCCACTTGTCGAAGGCCTGTCAAGAGTCTATAGCATCTAGTTGATCAGGCCTTAAGGCCCATGGAACTCGAACACCATCTAAACTTCTATGTGTTCACTGGCTTTGTCAGTGCATTTGCAACATTCACCAAAGTGTCAACTTTCTCCAACTGTACCTTTCTATCTTCCACCATATCTCAAACAAAATGAAACTGCACATCAATGTGCTTTGTTCTGGCATGGAAAGTAGGATTCTTCTCTAAACAAATGGCACTCTAACTATCACAACAGACAGTAACTTGTCCTGCATCAAAACCAATATTCGAACACAACCTCTTAATCCAAATGGCTTCCTTAAAAGCATGAGTTGCAGCCATGTACTTTGCTTATGTAGTGGACAAAGCAACTACAACTTGTCGCTTACTCATCCAACTTATTGCATCACCATTCATTAGAAAAACATATCCACTGGTGGATCTTCTGTTGTCAATATCACTTTCCCAATCTGAATCAACATATCCTCAGATATTCATTCAATGCAAAGGTCCAGTAGGATAGCCATTAAAGCATAAGGAATACTTCAAAGTACCCCTCAAATATATGAACACCTCTTTATCGCATCCCAATGTACCCATCTAGGATTAGCCATAAATTGACTAAGGACTCCCACTGCTTGGGCAATGTATGGCCTTGTATAGACCACAACATACATAAGGCTACCAACAGCACTCACATATGGTACTCTGGTCATGTCGTCCATCTCAGTAGGAGATTTTGGACAATTCTCAATAGAAAGCTTCATCCCTTGCATAACTGGAACAACTAACTGTCTGCAAGTCAGCATGTTGAATCTCTCCAACACTGAGTTCACATACTTGCTTTGAGTTACCAAAGATTTTTGTTAGCTCCATCTCTTCTTATCTCAATCCCAAGAATATATCTAGTTGCACCTAAATCTTTCATCTCAAACTATGATGACAACTAAGACTTCAAATCTAAAATCATACTTCTACCATGCCCAATAAACAATGTGTCATTCACATACAGGACTATGATAAGAATGTGACTATTTTCAGATTTATAATAAACATAATGGTCAGATTTAGATCTCAGAAATCTAATCGACAACACATAGGTGTCAAACTTTTGATACCACATCCTAGGAGATTGTTTCAAACCATACAAAGATTTCTTGAACTTGCATACCATATTTTCTTTACCTTTCACAACAAATTGCTTTGGCTGCTTCATATATATTTCTTCCTCCAAATCACCGTGAAGGAATGTTGTCTTCACATCTATCTATTCCACTTCTAAATCATATACTGCCACAAGTGACAATAGGAACTGTATAGATGTTAGCTTCGCCACAGGAGAGAAAATCTCCCCATAATCAATTCCCTTAACCTGGGAATAACCCTTCACGACCAATTGTGCCTTATGCTTCTCAACACTGACATTTGGACCAGATTTTAACTTGAACACCCATTTACATCCAACAGGCTTCCATCCCTTCAGCAAAGGTACTAGATCCAAGTATTTTTTTTATTTAACGCAGCCATCTCTTCTTCCATGGCTGTCATCCAGGAATCTGCATCATGCATACCCATAGCCTCTCTAATAGTCCTAGGCTCATCAGTGTTAGCAATCAAAGCAAAAATACAACTAGAATCCAACATAGAATATCCAAACCTTTCCAGTGAATAATCAAACCTTTTTGGTTGTTGCCTAACACACGTAGACCTCCTCAATTGCTGAGGTGGAGGTTCTTCTTCTTCTTCAGAACTTTCAGAGCTACTTGAGCTCTCCTCATCAACAAGTCTAGCAGGAGTGCGTAGTTAACTTCTAGTAGGAGTAGATGGTACCTGAACTGCCTCTTCCTTTTTCTCCTCTTTCTCTGGATATAACTCAACTGAGGAAGGTTTCATCTCTATAAAGATAACACTTCTACTGTAGATAACCTTCTGTGTAACTGGATCCCAAAGTTTGTACCCCTTCACACCGATTGCATAACCAATGAAGATACACTTTATTGCCTTGTTCTCCAACTTAGATCTCTTCTCAATAGGAACATGAGCATAAGCTTCACAACCAAATACTTTGAGATGTCCCATTGAAGGCTTTTTACCTAACCACACCTCCATGGGTGTCTTTTCAACAAGCGTTGATGTAGGAGATCTGTTAATTAAATAACATGCAGTGGCTACTACTTCAGCCCAAAAATTTTCTTCAAGACTAGCACCACTTGAACATACTCCTAGCCCTCTCCATCAACATTTTGTTCATCCTCTCTGCAACTCCATTTTGATGTGATGTGTATGGAGTTGTCTTGTGTCTTTCAATCCTGTGGTCCTTATAGAACCTGTCAAATTCTGTCGAACAGAACTCACCGCCATTACCAGTCCTCAAACACTTAATCTTTCTATAAGTCTAATTTTCAACAAAGGCTTTAAAATCCTTAAACTAACTAAAGACTTCATATTTGCTTCTGAGAAAGTAAACAAATGTCCTAATAAAGTCATCTATGAATGAGACAAAATACATAGATCTAGCTAATGGAGGAACATTCACAAGACCAAATACATCTGCATGCACATAATCCAATAACCCAGAAGACTTATGAGAACTTTTGTAAAATGAAACACAGTGTTGCTTTCCATATATGTAATGTTCGCAAAAGTCAAACTCAAGATTACAATCATTAAGGCCTTCAACAAGGCTATTTGATTTGAGGGTTCTAAGACCCTTTTCACCTATGTGACCAAGTCTTTGGTGCCACAACATTATTTTCTAAGCACGAAGCTTCATTTCCAAGGAATGAGCACTCTTCAGTACCCAAAAACCACAACCATCAGATGTAGATTCTACAGACTTGTTTACTGCACTATCTGATGGTGAGAATGAAGAATCCAAAGGTATATTATTTGGTTTCACAAAAGAACTATTGCACTGTACAGTGCATGCATCTAGCTTGTACAAGGTGTCAATCCTAACACCCTTTGCAAGAACCATAGATCCTCTTGTCGTCTTGCATCCTCTATTCAAGAAAACAACCTGCACACCTGAATCTCCAAGTTTACTCACTAAGAGTAGGTTCCATGCCAAACCCGAGATATGCAGTACACCATCAATCCCCTTCACTCTACCATCAAGGAATCTGATCTTGACTCTTCCATGACCAACAATATTCAGGTGAGAGTCATCACCCAAATACACCATTCCACCATCATATTCTTCATACTTTGAGGAAAAACCTCTTTGAGAGGTCATGTGGAAAGAAGTACCTGAATCTATCAACCACGCATCTTCTGATGCATGTGTTGCCAAGGCTGCAACAAAAGCATTTGCATCTTCATGACAGGATTTTTCAAAGTCTGAATCAGAGAAATCCTTCTTGTTTTTCTTTTTCTTCTCCTTCTTGCACTCTTTGCAGATGTGACTAGTTTTGCTACAATTCCAACACTTCACCTTGGACTTTCCAGTTTCCACTTCGATTCTACTGGATGTGCTTGCCATCTTTTGCATGCAATCAGGTTACTAAATTTTCATAACTGCAAAACTCCCACTGAACTAAGATTAGACAAAAAGCCCTTCTATCCACAACAAGAAACTAAGTTGATCAAGCTCTGATACCAATTGAAAGGAAGCACAGGTGCATAAACAACTTCCAAAACTAGTCTTATCAGGAGAGGGTTGCAGTTAATTCTTTCGAAACCTTTCTATGATTACAAAATATTATGATACACATTCATTTAGTTAATTAAGATTTAAAATATAAAAACATTAACACAATGATTTTATGTGGGCATAACCTTTTCAGGGAAAAAACCCCACTCCAAACACAGTTCAATTATATTACTATAATTTGTATAGGTTACAATATAATTCTCAAAACAAGTGTTTCTTCAGGAGTCTTCACTACTGTAGAATCTGGAAACAAATCAGTAGCATTTCGGCTCTTCATAATTGCTTCAACCTATAAATTAACATCTTCAAAAACTATGAAATAGACTTAATGCAAGAGTTACAAAAGCCAAACACCCTCAAAACGCTAACTTAGCTTTCTCCACAAACTCCCATGCAAAACCTTCCAAACTAGTTTTATTAGGAGAGGGTTGCAGTTAATTCTTTTGAAACCTTTCTACGATTACAAATTATTATGATGCACATTCATTTAGTTAATTAAGATTTAAAATATAAAAACATTAACATAGTGATTTTACGTGCGGAAAACCTTTTCAGGTAAAAACCCCACACTCCAAACACAGTTCAATTATATTATTGTAATCTATATATGGTTACATTATAATTCTCAGAACAAGTGCTTCTTCAGGAGCCTTCACTACTACAGAGTCTGGAAACAAACCGGCAGCATTTTGACTCTTGATAATTGCTTCAACATGTAAATTAACATCTTCAAAAACTATGAAAGACTTAATGCAAGATTTACAAAAGCCAAACACCCTCAAAAAGCTAACTTAGCTTTCTCCACAAACTCCCATGCACAAGCTTACAAAGCATCTGATTTCCATTATGTTTTAAAGCATAAAAAACTTATCCAATCTCCCTTGGTGTCCACTTCCCAAAAAAGAATATTTTCCAACTTGAAAATCTTTTCCAAATCAAATAACTTGAAATTCTTTTCCAAATTAAATAATTTGAAAATCTTCAAAAAAAAGCATGTCCTCTTCATGGGCGCTCCAAAGAGATATGGATAACTTTTTCCATAAACATTAACTTCCTGCAATAGAAACCTGCAAAACAAGACTCAAGGTCATTTGAGGTGGCACTCCTTGATTTTCTCAACAAAAAGCAAAAAATAGCTTTTTGAGAAAAAAAAAGTACAAAACAACTTTTTCCTAAAATGGATTAAAACCACCAAATATGAAAAAGCAAAAAGCAAAATTGTTTTTCCACCTCCTAATAAATAGGAAACACCAGAAAGGACTCTAAGGTTGAGACACCTTAATCCCAACACAGGATCTAGGTTGTGTTCATGCGATGTACACTCACAAGTTAGGCATTAGGTGTAGTGGTGGTTATATGTCACCCAACATAATGCAAAACATAAGACACATTGTGCATGCTCATGCTCCTCCTAATATCTTCATGCCTCTTAAGATCACTACCACTAGTACTACTTCTATCCTTCTTAGTTCTTCCATGACATCACCATCATCTATTGTTTATACTACATCTATTGGCCCCTCTATTTCTATCGAACCTCTTCTTCAACGCAACATTCAAGTTTCCACTTTCCCTTCCATACCTTTTCATTCCTTTTCTATTCCTCCTCCTCTATTATATTCCTCTTGTCCTTCCACCTACTTCTCATTCTAGCCATTTCCTACACTCATGTACTCATGATTGCAACCACTTTTCCACCCATTACTATCAGCAGGCTTTCCTCTTCAAACTCTTCTTCCATCTCTCCACCTCTTCACATACCTTATTATACCTAGCCTCCCCCTCCATCTCACACTATGTCTACCTTATCTACTTCATTTTACCCCTTTCTCTACTCCACCTCACCAACCTTGCTCTTTTACTCCACCTCATCAAGCTTCCTCTTATACTCCTCCACCACCTTCTCTTTATCCTTCTAATCCTGATATGCCTCATGTCCTCCATCACCTCTAGTAAATATAACAAAAACTCGACATCATGCCAACCAATTCTAGAGAGATAACAATAGACCCTCACAAACCCATTTCTTATGACATTCTCACTCACACATTCCCTCCTAACTTCAAGGCACCACACCTTTTGCTTTATGATGGCAAGGGAGATCCTACTACACATGCCAAACATTTTACTCCTTTTGCCTCAATTATGTCTATGATGATTGCATTCTATGTACACTTTCCCTTGATCACTCAAAGAACATACTTGAGTTGTTTTATTCATTACCCAATGGCTCTATGTGTACTTTCAAGATGATTACAAAGGCTTTTATCAATAATTTTCAACATAAATTTCTCTCAAAGTGAGATTCACTGACCTAAAAGACTATAAAGAAGGCTTGTGGGAGAAAGGTAGTGATTTTGTCTTACACTTCCAATCAATCTTGGCAAAAATGCACTATTATCTCTCGAATATAGATACAAAGGGTATTCATGAACAACCTTATCCCATTGATTTTAGAAAAGATTATGTTCCAAAAATACAATACTTTTGCGGACTTGTGCACAACACTTAGGGATTATGAAATTGAGATGGATAAGGTTAAGCATTCTACAACCACACCTACATCTACTACATCAAATAATGCAAATAAATTCACAAAATCCTACAAGAAATCATTTCTAACCAACAACAACAATGCAAAAGATGTAGTGAACATAGTTTCAACCACCACTGTACCTCCATCTGCTTCAATTTATTTCCCTCCTACAAATGTCATTTCCTTTCAACCACGACCATTTCAATAATTCACGAAGCTTATGGATGCATACCAAACAATTATGAGTCAAGCACTTTCCATGAACCTATTCCAATTACCTCCCATTCATTCTCTTAATACTTCCCTTCTTCTACCAAAGAACTATGATGCCAATGTTTTTAAACAATATCATAGGATTCTCAATCATGACATCGAAAGATGTATGAACCTTAAACATAGAGTTAAAGACTTAATCAACAATAATCTCATTCATGTTTATGGCTCAAATGATAAGGGGAACCCTTCTTTCACTCCTCCCAACCAAAATTTATAAATTTTCACCAACCCTTTCCCACATCACTCCAAGAATGTCGAACCAACATATATTATCTTCTCTTCTTCTAAACATCCTCCACCTTCTAATGATGAGATAGATTCCATATACCCTCTCATTGAAACTTTCGACAATATGGTTACTATGGTGGACATAGGCTCACCTAAAGAAGGTTTTACTTCCTTGATTCCATCATAGAGGCCCCATGTATCACATTTACACATTATGAGATACCTGCTAATAATTACCATGGGCCTATATACATCAATGGGATTATCAATGACAATTGTTGCAAAGAAATCTTGATTGATCTTTTTTCCTTCAACGTTGTCATGGAAGAATACCTCTATAGTACCCACACTCATTGTGACTCTTATCCTATAATGGGTGTAGCCTCAAAATACTATAATGGGATGTATATCGAGACTCTAGGTAGTATTATCCTACCTGTCAAGATTAGCCCTAAGCCTATTGAGATCTTTGCACATGTGCTTGTATCCAATCATTTTTATCTTCTCCTCGAAAGGTCATGGATCAATAAGTTTCAAGCCATACCTTCCATTCTGCACCAATGTGTGAAATTCACTCCGAAAGATTCTCATCACCATTATGCACTGAATGTTTAAGCCAACATGCACAATCATAAACTTCACAATGGATTATTTCATTAGGAAACCAAGAGAAGCACCCCATCAACATAGAGATAAAATGTATGAAGAGCATGCCAATTGTTATCCAAAAGTATCATTTCAACTAAGATGATCCTAATGCCTTATAACTCAAGATTCCTAAGTTCCCATTAACATCACCTCCATCAATTTATGACATCAATAATAGTCCATCACATCTGCTAAAGGTTATCTCCACCATCCACACAATCATTCCCCATAACATTCACCTGCTCCTCATTCTCATGATGGTTCTCACACCTTTTTCTAAGCTCTTCCCATCTCCAACCCCTCATAGATCACCTTCCCCGACACCATCGAATGATAACATATAAGCATCAATTTACTTCTCCCATGTGCTTTCTCCATTTCCATCTATTCTTCCTTCTACATTTCCTCCACTTTTACCCACCACATCAGCGACTTCTCGACATCATCATCCTCAACCTCCCATCATGGTTCCTCATATGCCTCCAACTCATCCTTGACATAGACAACATTGCAACAAATGACCTATGAACTCAATATCAACTAGGAAAGACTCGCCCCTCCTCTTGCTCCTCCTTCATCACCTCATCTTCCTACTTCATCATCACATCCCACTTCTCTCCATAATCATCCACCTTCTCGTACTCGTGACAAGCCTATCTCATCCAACCCTCAAGACATGCGCATTGATGATACTTTAATCCCATGCTTTGAGGCCCTTGATATTAACCCTCCTAACCCACCATTGACCCATCCTCCATCCTCACTTCATGTCATTCCTCCCCTACCCCATACTATGTTTTGACACTATTTGTGGCATCCCACCTCTTACTTCTACATTTACTCCACTAGCTGAGGCAATTGTCGCTTCATTCTTCGATGATGATCTCCAAGTTGATGATCCTCCACCTAATGGAGCTTAAATAGCTTCCATTTTCCCTCTTTCTTACCATGTTTCTATTTTTTCCCTTCTTTTGCCGAGAAGATACAGACTTTGTAGCTTCCAATAGCCCTCTTTAGTGTGCCCACCCTCTCCACAAGTACAATGAATTTTCCCTTCACGTGTTCCCTTCGAATCAATTATGGAGCATTACTCTTTATTTCCCCCATTACCATCCTTATTCTTCTTACTATAACATTGTTCTTTACCCTACCATTTGTGCTTGTAGGAAGAGGCCCCCTTCATATCTAAATCAAGGTAGAGCACTTGGACACATGCCTCATCAATATCTTGGGGACTATCAACTAGGACTAATTTTTTTAAATGATTAAACATCCGACTAATAAATTTTATTAGCCTCTCTTCCTAAACTTGTTTGTATAAGTGTGAACACTTTTCCCTTTTTCTTGCTTCAAGTGATGCCATTACATAACCCTTTCTTCTTCATGATATTTTGGGTAGAATTAATTACATAACATCTTAAAATCTTCTGATTTTGTCATGGGTGGAACCTTTGAATCTCCAAAGAGTGAGCATAGCTCTGATACCAAGTAAGAGCAGGCCCCAAAAGCTTTAAATTATTAAAGAAGATTTTATGATGTGAAGATAGCTTATGTAAACTAAAGTATACCTCCATCTGAGACACCCGTTGATCCGACTTATCAATACTAATCTCTCTATCATAGGGCTATATGTCAATCTTTGGCTCAACCCTAAAGAATCTTCCATGTGAATTCTCTCCTTAGTCTTCTTCATGTTTCTCTAGTTCTCTTTCTTCATGGCCTATTGGAGTTTCCACCATTGATATCAAGATCATTATCATACTTTCCAATCTATCCACCACCTCTTCTATATTGGAAACCCTAACTAAATCTTCTTACAACTCCCAAAATGTGCTTCTACATCATCTTTCCTTGCTATTCCTACTCTTCTCAACCACTCTCTAGACCAAATCTCAAGATCATAAGGCAATAAATCATAGCCTATCACCATACATATAAATACCTTTCCAAAAAGGAAACAACTACTCTAATGCTAGTATGATCCATAAATAGAGAGATTATCCCTCACACATTGTTCGTCAACTATGGATTCCTTAGATTCAACTCACAAAACTCCACCAAAACCACTATAACATCTTTTTAGATGTATGTGTTAGTTATCAATGTTCACTTAAGTGTTCAAGCATGAAAAGAGGTGCAAAATAGAAGGTAAGGATGCAAAAGATCACACAAGACAAGACTAAACACAAGAATTGCCTTGGATAAACCCTAAATCAAGAAAAAAAACTCGCCAACTCCTAAGCCATGTAACCTACTTTGCACCTTCAAAACTATGCACTATCCTTTTCTTTAGTGAAGAACATGTACATGGAAGTTTTTTCTCATGAGTTACACTATTCACTATATCAAATGGCTACACTTGCCCTTCCTATAGACTAAGTTTATTATTAATTTGATGTGTAAATGTATATCAAATTTCTGCTATGGAGTTCTTGTGAACAATCTCACACCATTATATTCCACCCCTTGCTACCATCGTAGTTATGCCTCACTTAACAAGAATTTTGAAGTTTCTTATATCCAACCTTATCAACTCATAAGTAAGAACGTAAACCACAATTACACGAAAGGAATCTAAAGAACCTTGAAGTATGAGAGGTTTATTATAAGTTCCTACAATGCCACACATAAACATGATTAAATGCCATCTAACAATCCATACAACATATAAAAAGGTGGCCTCTAAAAGAGAAGGATGAAGAAAAACATGAAAGTTCTCTACAACAACAATATGACAAGCAACTAAGAACTATGTTGGGCTTTGGTGAGGGGAGACGCTGGAAATAAAAACATAAATTAGAAAAATTCCCTCCAAATTTTCCCCTAAATTAAGTGGTGGAATGAAAAAACTGGTAGTTAACCCCCTAAGCTGGGGGTAAAGTTTCAGCCCCACGGTGACCCACCTCAGGGCTTAAATTTGACGGTCCATCTTGCTTGTCAAGAAACAAAATTTCTATGGTTTCGTTTTTATTATTGCGACAATTAATTTTTTTTTTATGCAAATCAAATTTTCTAATAGTACTTTGTACCCAATATCCTTGTTATTAACACAAAACTCCATGGATATGGTTTTATGCACTAAAGTGACATGAAGATGATTATACCAATGAAACTAGATTTGAAGCTATCATATCTTATCCTATCAGAGTGTTTCTTGTCCTCAAACAGTTCAGTTCACTATATCACATTGTTTAGTATCCTTGTGATCAACCATAACATATTTTTGCATAAGTCTTATAAACCATGTTTGTGTATAAAGACTTGGATCCCCCCTACAAGATGGATCAACATATGAAGATAATTTGGAGGATGAGCATTAGATTTTCATTATAGAACTTATATTTATTTCATTATTATATTTACAACAGCTCATTAAAATACAAAGAGATGGGCCAGGCATCAATGTTAAAACTTAAAAGCCTTGAATATATTCAATTTTATTTTCTTGACAGAACATACAAAAAGAATTCATAAAAACTACATTGAATTTTATGAAGTATGAGCAGCTATGAAGTAAGAGTTTTTGAAAGTATTTATTGAAAAATATACACAGTTGAATTCATTAAAATACGAAGAGATGGGTTGGTCATCAATGTAAAAACTTAAAAGCCTTGAATATATTCAATTTTACTTTCTTGACATAACATATAAAAAGAATTCATAAAAACTACATTGAATTTTATGAAGTATGAGCAGCTATGAAGTAAGAGTTTTTGGAAGTATTTATTGAAAAATATACATAGTTGAATCCAAAAACCTCTACATTGTATAATGTAGATCCCAATTTATCAACACTACTTCATAATAAAAGAAAGAAACACAAAAAGATTAAAAATAGTCAATTTAAAAAGACTTACTAGTACCACAAACTGACGCACTGTTAACAATTAAAGATCTAGTCCAAATCTCCAATCATTTCGCTCAAGGAGGTTCAGAAAAATATGATAGCCTGCTGCCCCTGTGTGAAGGAAATTTTCACTCTACAAAAATTTATAATATAAAAAAACTCAAAGAATATTTAGAATATCTTTGAAAAATCTAGGAAAAAAATTAAAATAATAGAAATTGTTGAAAGTTTCTATTTAAAAATTTAGAAATAAAAGTAAAAAACATGTATTTATAATTTTGTATTGTTTTTAACACATATTTTTTATATATATAAGAAGTTCCTATTTAAAAAAATTAAAAATAAAAGCAAAAAACATGTATTTGTAATTTTGTATTGTTTTTAACAAATATATATATATATAAGAAGTTTCTATTAAAAAATGAAAAATAAAAGCAAAAAACATATATTTATATATATAAAGTTTCTATTAAAAAATTTACAAATAAAAGAAAAAAACACACACAGATATATATATATATATATGGTCAAATTTTAATATTAATTGTTTTTTTTACAATTTCAAAAAAAAATTACATATATTACCGTATTTTACGGTTAAAATCTTTAAATACAGGTATACGGCCATCAAATTTAAGCCCTAACCCAACCCATCTCCACCTGCTCAAAAATAACCTCCTAAGAATTAGCTGCTCCTATTTTGGAGGAAAAAATTCCTATTTAAACATTAGCAAATTTTTTTGAGTTCCATGGTGATGGGACCCTTGCTCCACAAAAATAGATAAGAATACGATGGAACATATTGGCAGCTGGTGACAAGATGCAATCTAGATAGGACAAAGGGATCAAGAAAAGAAAATACGGCAAAACGATTAGTGAAAGGAAAAAGAAAAATCAAATCCAGGTCGAACAAAAGATTTTGACATTTAATACTTGTATTTTCTGGCTTTCCGAGATTTCACAGCACTGGGACATGGGAGAAAATTTGCACTATGGGAAACATCCGAGTTTTTGATTATGGACTTGAAAACATTTTCTTTGATCTAAATCCGTGATACAGAAGCACTAAGACTTTTTTGCAATTCAACAATTCAAAGTGCTGCAACCATAGACTTAGCCATTTTTATTTGACCATGAGTTTGGAATACCAGAATTGAGAAACATGACTGCATTTTCGCATATTGCCAACTCCCTTGGTGCGCTGGACTTAGAGAGACATTCCAGAGATCCGGGTTATGGACTTAGAGCCATTTGCACAGAAGCATCGTGATATTTTTAAAATTCAAATCTTCATAAGTATTGCAACCATGGGCTTAGCCATTTTTACTTGACCAAAGGGCCGGAATGCCATAACTTCAAAATATTTCTGCATTTTTGCCTATTGATGGTAACTCATTGGTGCGCCAGGCTGCTTGATGTTTTCTTCAAAACTTAATCTAATGAAACCCCTTTTCCAATATGTACAATGTTCATGCATATTGCGACCTTTCCATTCTTACTTATGCTAAGTATGCCTCTCATTCTTTACATTTAGCATAAAGCACCTTTATATTCTTTTTGTGTTTCCATGCATTAGCCTGATCTGTCCCCATTGAATCTCAGCATCATGAAAACCTGCAAATCTTTGTTTTTGAAAAACTAAAGACAACCCAACAACTGTGAATTCATAATTCACAAATCTCAAACTACAATAGGTTATGGAAATGGAGCTTACAAAAATAAAGAACAGAGATCTGATTATATGCAACCATACCACATTCATTTGCACTCTTGTAGTAAAGAACAGTCAAGCTCCCTCTATATGCACATCCTTTGATAGTTATCTTTGGTATACTCTATAGAGGAACAAGATCCTCAACAAGGAATGTGTAATTTTGTTTCCGAAAAAGCTTGTAATTTTCAAAACAATTACGTTGTCAATAATCACAAGACACGGTGCTACAAAGCACACAAGCACCTGTAAGCAGTGTTAATACCAAAGAGAAGGATGCTAAACACATCAACAAAATGACTTGCACCTTCAATCCTGCTTCTGCTTTGGCAAAGCTTTTAGAGCACACAGTACCTTATAAGCCTTCCTGTTTCACAATTACTATTAATGTGGGATGAAGACAAGCCTGGTTTTTTTTCTTGTTTTACATGTCTTCTGTAGCAGACAAATTATCTTCATCTTGATCACAACTTTCTGAGCTTTAAATAAATTATACTTGCAAGCGTCTAAGGCAATACTAATTCGTGCAAAGCGAATTTTAAGGACAACTCAATCAATAAAAGTTTTTGTAAGCATGAATCTCATTATTAATATGATGTTTCTGAACAACCTCTCAGATTTCTACAGTGAAGCTCACAAGAAAATAACAAATTTAACCTTAAGCAATCAGTGAATAGAAGTCCAATGAACCAAAAGAAGAAAAGAGATTCTTTTATGATAGATGGTCAAACTTAATGTGCAAGTAACAACATGTAATTGTAATGTCCTGGATAAAATCAATTTTCTACAAGACAGAGTTCACACCCTTTTGAATTTACTAGGCATTACCAAACAGAAATTGTTTCCTTCTCCAAACAAATAACCATGGTTGAGAATATATGCAAGAATATATATATTTATTCAGGACTACTTACACCAGATATTTATTAGAAACAGCGCCACAACTTGACACCAGCAGAATGTATATAAAATATGCAAACAACTCCTGTGGGCGTCAGCTCCACAGTCGAGGATACATCCCTCAGATAGTTTATAATATTCAAAACAATCTTCAGTATTGACTTACAGATTACCCTTATGTAGGGGGGAACAGATAGCCAATTTATGAATTTGTCTCTGTTCGTGGGGTGGCTTCCTGCCAAATGCCCGATCCAAGGGACAGCTTACACTCCTCCACAGATTTCTCAATGGTTCTGAGCGCTTGTAGCGTTCCTTGGGTGCGCCCGTAAGCTTGGAGGGTGTCGGAGACACCTCCAATCGCCTCCTGGCCAAAATTCGTCTCAATGCACTCCTCGTGTATTGCGCCCGCTTCAGTTTGTGGGGAGTGGCTCCCTACTAGATGTTTGGATGCAATGTAATTCACAGTGATTCGGGGGCCCCAGTTCCTCTTGTGTTCTGTAGGCATTGAATCTCCTTATGTGCGGCTTTCCAGGGGGGTGAGAATGATCATTAATGCTGTAACATCCCTCTAGATGATGTCGCCTGAAATCAATAAATTGGTTAGCTTTCTGCCAATCTCCCATATAGTCGGTGGCTTTCAACAAGAAATTCCCATTTTGCAAATATCTCATTGGAAAACCACTCTAGGAGAGTGATATTGAGTACACTCAAGACAAACCACACATTATCATAATGGAGTATCTTCCCTTGAAATCTTCCTGCGGTCCCTTTAACTTTCTCAATGGAAACACCATGCCTCCTCAACTCATGATGATGCTCTACAAAAGGGTAGCCCAAAAAATTCAAGCACCATGTAACGCTGTTCCAAATTAGACCAAGTATAATTACCAAAAGATAGCTCACATTTGGATGAGGTTGGGGTTGCTGCCAATTGATATTCTGTTCTTGCCATAACAAATCTTGGAGTTTCCTCTTTGATGCCTTGAAGCACTACCTCTTCGCTTTTGGTTCCCAATTTCATAGTGAACCTTCTCATAGAGTGCATCCATTGCGGGCTCCATGTTTTACTCCTTCCTCCTAAACTCATGGTATAGAAGTCTTTGCATACCAATTGTTTTGCTTCCAGCTGCTTGGCAAATGAATCTGCAATTCGTTTAACTTTTTCCTTTACTTCAATTCGCTGCTGAGGCAATTTCCATATACCATGTAAACCGCTAGTAGAGCAGAGAGTTAGAGCTATGAGATCCTCCAGTGTAGTGGGCAAGTCTGAAGCTAATACAGCAGCAAATAACCCAGCTAGTACCAATCCACCAAATGTTTCAATTACCACTTCACTTATTTCTGGCTCAAAAGGTATAGCTGCAACTTTTAACATTAAACTCTTCCAACACTACTATGCTTTGTGCTTGCATTTGCTCCTCTCTGTTGAACTCGTCAACACTTGCTAAACTGGGCAATTGATCCTCAAATCCTCAAAGAACCCTTCAAACCACCCTTTTTCTTGAGCATTATTTGATCCTAACCAAGTCCGATATTCTTCAAGCAAGGTCTGAATATCTAAAACAGCAGAAACAACGACTTCACACACAACATTATTGATAATAGTCATTGATTTTGAACCATCTCCTCTTAAGATATATTCTGCAGCAACTTCAACATTGGATACTCCAAGAATTGAATCAATATTTTTTTCTGCACGCCTTTTTGCAGCTTCAGTCAAGGATAGAACTTGCTTCCTCCATGAGAGACTGTCATTTTCCATCAACTGTTGGCAATGCTTCAACTGGATAATATTCTCCTTTATAGATATTAACTCAGCATTCACATTTGCACTTTTCCCTGTGCCAGGAGGTCCACTGATCAAGATAGCCTGAGGAAGTTTCAATCCTTTTTTGGGAGACTTCATGGGATTGTTCATATATGAAAGTATCTCATCAAGCGTATCCCACACATTTTCTCCCCAGACAACATCTTTGTACCCTGAATTTGAAGTATCTCCATCTGCAGGTGGCAAAAGCAGATTCTCATTGGTTGTCAACAGTGTTTTATACAGTGCAACTACTAAGCTACAAAGGCACCAAAGTGACAAAGCAATTGGTGCCATAACAGCAAGTGCTCAAAAAACAAAGGGAAGCAGATTTCTGCTGTATACTGTGTCTACTTCCACACATCTTGCAAGCAACTCAGGAAGGTCAGGATCCACAGGTATGTTAACAATATATTCATCAGAACTGATTACACAGCTTTCTCCCTGAGAACCCACAGAACTAATTAAACCTTTCTCCTGTAAGCGAGCAAAATGCTCTAAATCTGTTGGGGCAACATCAAAACCTCGACCTTCATCTAGCCTCAAGCTTCCTGAGGTGACTATCTCCATTTGGTCTTCAAGTGTGGTGAAGTGACAACTTGGTGAATGCGTCCATTGTCCTTCCATGTCCCTGTTGACCTCTCCTAGACCCGTCATGTGAGAACCAAAAGTCTCCTTCTCTACAAACTAACCCATCAATGAGCTCATCGATCTTGGAGCAGAGGAGTTCGAATGTTTCCTGGTCAACCTCTATGTAGTCAGTGTGTATCATCATGGAGTTTCCTTCCCTCATGTCAGCAATTGCCAAAAAGGCAAAAGAGCTGGGAGTTGTGTGGCCCATTTTGGGCAACTCTCTATCATGTTGCAGATCTTCCTGTGAGATCTCATCACGAGAATGTGTCAACATGTTAGTCCCAAAATATAAATCACCGCATAACTCACGCTTGCTCATGGTCAAGCTTAATCCATGTATAAGGGATGGAAAATCTACAGCCAACAGTGGGAGCAGCTCCATCAAAGACATAGTATTCTGGGTCCCACGCCATTACATGTGAATGTCCTTGAACGTGAAGAAAGGGATCCTTATGCCCCGATCTATAGGGTATAACCCTCATCTCTCCGATATCATTATGGTTTTCATGATAAACTTGCAATTCCTCCTCATGGGGGTCAATCTTAGCCGAATCATTCTTCTTGATAGCATAACTAATATCTTGCAAATCCTCATCACATTGTCCAATCATTTTCAGGCATTGCAAATCATCATTACATGGTTCAATTACTTCCATACCTGAAAATCGGGTTGATGTTTCTTGGACATCATTTGCAATTATTGACACAACTTCAACACACATTACCAGTTCTTCATGAGGGTATAGATGCTTTGTTGATTTCGATCCTTAATGCCTTTTGTCGTTGAGGTACCCTCAACTTCATTTTGTGCGATGGACTCCTTGGGTTTAGCAGCTTCTTGTGATTCTAATTCTGACTTCTTTTTTGTCAGGAATGACTCTTTTGGATCTTGCTCCTTGATCCCTTCCTCGACCTCTCCTTGTGATTTTAATTCTTATTTTTCTTCCTTCTTCAGAAACATTATCTTCATTCACGGATGACTCAACCGTGCAATATAATCCTTCTGATATTCCAGCATTCCCTATAACATTTCTAACATGGATTCTTGAAATGTCTTCGTCTTCCTCCATCGATTCACAGGCTGGCAAGATTCCAGCTCTGATACCACTTTAATATCCTAGGCAAAATCAATCTTCTACAAGACAAAGTTCACACCCTTTTGAATTTACTACTCAGTATTACCAAACAGAAATTGTTTCCTTCTCCAAACAAATAACCATGGTTGAGAATATATGCAAGAATATATATATTTATTCAAGACTACTTACACCAGATATTTATTGGAAACAGCGCCACAACTTGGCACCACCAGTTGAATGTATATAAAATATGCAAACAACTCATGTGGGCGTCAGCTCCACAGTCGAGGATACAGCCTTCAGATAGTTTATACTATTCAAAACAATCTTCAGTATTGACTTACAGATACCGCTTATGTAGGGGAGAACAGATAGTCGATTTATGAATTTGTCTCTTTTTGTGGGGTAGCTTCCAGCTAAATGCCTGATCCAAGGGACGGCTTACACTCCTCTGCAGATTTCTCAATGGTTCTAAGCGCCTGTAGCATTCCTTGGGTGCGCTCATAAGCTTGGAGGGTGTCGAAGACACCTCCAATCACCTCCTGGCTAAAATTCGTCTCAACGCATTCCTAGAGTATTGTGCCCGCTTTAGTTTGTGGGGAGTGGATCCCTGCTAGATGTTTGGATGCAATGTAATTCTCAATGATTCGAGGGTCCCAATTCCTCATGTTCTGTAGGCATTGAATCTCCTTATGTGCGGCTCTCCAAGGGGGTGGGAATAGTCCTTAATGTTGTAATATCCCTCCAGATGATGTCACCTGAAATCAATAAATCGATTAACTCTGCCAATCTCCCATGTAGAGATAGCTCACAAAAACGATCGGTAGGGGTGATGTCCTACCTGACGTAGCCTTCCTGGGGTCTTCGTCTCACTAAGGCAGCAAATAGTTTTGCAAATGGGCAAATTATGAAATCATAAACAGCATGCCCTTCCAAGGAAAAATAACTACTTCTTTATACCAAATCGTGGATGGAGAACTTGAGCACGTCGACGCTAGGAGTTCAAAGACAATCAGCGCCAAAATTTGAAATAAGATTATTATTATTAATATAATAATTAATATTATTATTATATTACTATATTATTATTTTAGTGTTCATAAACACTTTTTATTTAATTAAAAATATTAACTTATACCTCCTGGGCGAAGGGGACATGACAGTAATACAGGATAATTTTGAGACGAAGATGATTGACATTATATTTCATGTTATTTTTGGGTGTAATAAATAAATTTTGTGGTAAGTCTCACTGTGACCCTATAAAAACTAAATTCTAGGAACTCCCATATAACTAACCTTTATGCAATACATGTATTAAACTTGTAACTTAAAACTTTATTTGATAACATCTGATTTGGGACTTGACTAATATGACCACATTACCTGATACTTAATTATGACCATTGCATTGATATTATATTCGCATAGTTACAAAACTTGCAATTGCAGATCAGCAGAAAACCAGTTTTTCAATGCAAAAATAGTGATACTTTTGTTAATTTGCAGTCAAGGTTTTGACCCAAAAAACCAAGAAACAAACGTGATAAAAAAGGCAATCACAAGTAAATCACGATTTTTGGCAGTTTTTTTACTGTATATTGCAATTTTTTTTATTTTTTGAAAACCCTAATCATAATTAATTGAAATTGAAAAAATCTCTCTTAGTTTGTTGATTCATTCCTGAAAGATTTTTGCTACTATGATACTATCCTTCATGGCCATACATGGTACAACACTAAGCTTATCCCTAAACTTTATTATTTATCAGGTCTAAGGAATTTGATCAAGATGTCGATTGTTTGCTCTTCAATTGCACGATATTGCAACTGAACTTCCCCGTTCTCAACAAGTTGATGAATACAATTATTGTGTATTTGATCACACTGTGTCCATGGGTGAAGTAACATTTTTTGGACCATTTTGAGTAAACTTTGATTATCAAAAAAGTCACTTTCCATTGACCCACCTATTAATTAATAATTAATTAACAGAAAATATCTTTAAACAAACAGCAAAAATTGTTACCTCATATTCTGCTGCAACAGAAGATAGCAAACGTTTTTTTTTTCATGCTATCCCATGATATAACTCATGCTCCCAAGTAAAATGCGTATCCAATTGAAGACTTTCTATCAGCTGTATTATTTGCCCAATCGGCATCAGCCTACCAAATGCCATAATCTACAATACCCTACACGTACCTCAAATTTTGTTGTCTTCCAGTGCCCAATCTTGGGACTGACCAAGGCCAGCATCAGGTGGTTGTACATCACATCAATCTGCCTATAAAGCTTTGAAAGAGTAACAATCACCAACCTGTTTTGAATCATTATTGATCTGATAAGTTCAGATCAGCCTCCGCAGCAGAAGAAAACAGTTTCCAAGCACTTGTGAAATAATTCTAGAAAGTTCTTGGCATACTTCATTTGACAAATCAAAATTCCATCATTAGCCTACCAAATCTCCACTACTAAGCCATAATGTAAGAGACTTAAAAAGTTAAAAAGTCATATCTGTCAAGTCAAAAGTGGAGGGCAAAACTAATTTACCTCATAGATTGTATAAAATTTGCTGCTTTTACTGTTTCGCCCATATATACAATAAGAATGCCAGGTGTTCATTGAGGAATGTGTTCTTTATATCCTTTTGTTCAGCTTTTAGCCAAATTGCGATGCAATGGTTAAAACCAACCAAGATCTGTTCATCTTTGTTGCTGGAGCAAAGATCTCTTTGTAACCTAGACACTCTCATAGGGCAAAAGCTTATCCAAATACCCATTAGCTTTGTATTCTGTCTTATATACCCACTTATTCGCAATGAGCTTCTTTATTGGTGGGAACTCATGAAAAATCAAGTATTATTTTTTATAAAGGAACCATATAACACTTGTGTAGCCTTTTCCCATTTCTGTTCCTTCGCTTAATCATAAGAATTAGAGTCAAAGCAAAATTACAAAATGTTGTATCATCATCAAATAAAGAATCATATACCTTATGAATGTAATGACCTTTACAAAATGCTCAAATAACAGATGCAGAAATACTGATACTGCTGTGAAGACCCTTACTAAATACACAAATAACAGACATGTAAATACTCCAACAACAATTATATTTCTTTTATATATTTTTTTAATAATTTCTAGCAAACTGATGCAGCTTACTGGACACTCTGGTATTCAAACTGCACTAACCTGATGATTCTATTGACACTCTAGAACTCGTACTGCACCTTTAGGATTTTCATCCTCACAACGATTAATATCCCTGCCTGAAGGATTTCGTTTCCAAGCCACAGCTGCTGAAACTTCACGTCCAGCCCAGGAAAAGAAATGGTTTATGTTTGCAATATTCAAATGATGCCTTTCCTTGCAGTGCTACATATATTCTTCAACTCAATCGATCCTAATTTAATGGCAGTCAGTTCCGCAATTGGTGGTTTCTAACTGACAATCAACTCCCCACAATTTGCTGGCAGCTAACTCTTTTTTCTGAGAATAACTATAAGTACATACAGTTATGAGATAACTACAAATGCAGCATCCTTATTTTAATTAACAACTACCTAACTGGCAGACCAAGCTGCCTTAACAGGAAGACTCAGTCGCCCTGCTCTAACTGAAAGACTCATTTCTAACTGCCAACAAGGACTCAGACAGGACTCGCCTGTCTAACTACCAACAAACTCAGTGCTGCGAATCACATCAAAAAGGGGACATTAAAAGTCCCCCCTTCCTGAAATTGCTTGCCCTAAAGCAATGCACTGCTAAATATTCAAAAAAATTTGGCCCCTGCCAGGTAACACCCTCGGCAAGCAAGTTCTTCCAAGGGACCAAATACTCTATGACAGTCCTATCCCTCAATGTATGGCCTTTAGAACCAATATGAATTTTCCATCATCATCCAAGGGTGGCAAATCAACTAATGGTGCAATATCCTGACCAAGTGTCTTTTTGAGGCAAGACACATGGAAAACCATTGTGAATACGGCTACCTACTAGCAACTCCAACCCATAGGCTACTTCACCAACTCTTCTCACAATCCTATAGAACCCGTAAAAGTGAGGTTTCAGCTTTTCAGCCCCACCCTACTTGATGGAAGTCCACCTCTAAGGCTGCAAGCACAAGAAGACCATGTACCCAATCTGAAGTGTTCTCTCAATGCAGTGCCAAATGTTCTCTCGATGTGGTGCCAATTTGCATAAAAATTTTGTTGATTTTGAGCCCACTACAAGTGATTTTTGAGTACTCTCAAAATGTATCAGCTATGCTGAACCAAGTCACTTGCAGGTACCCTGCTATCAATAAACATCAAATCTGTAAAAAAAAAAGTGAGGGCATCATATCCATATAAAGCCATAAAAGGTGTCATACCGATGGACATGTGGTGGGTGGTAATGTAGCAGTACTCTCCAAGGTGCAGCCATTTGACTCATGTTGCTTGCTGGTCTGTAACATAGTTCCTCAAGTACCTTTCAACCCACTTGTTTATCATTTTTGTCTCTCCATGCATTTGTGGGTAGTAACTAGTACTGAGGGTGAGCCCAGTTCCTGTTAAATGAAATAGTTCCTACCAAAATGAATTGAGAAATTGGTTCTCCCTATCACTAACAATACTCTTAGGCACTCCATGTAGCCTAAATACCTCCCTGAAAAAGATATTAGCTATCCGATGTGCTCTGAATTCTGCATGAATGGCAAAGAAGCGTGCATACTTGGTTAATCTATCTACAACCACATAAATACAATTCTTGCCATTTATCTTTGGAAGGCCTATGATGAAGTCCATGGTTATGCTCTCCCACTTTTGATTGGAAATAGGTAATGGCTGTAGTAAAAACATGTTCTACCTTATTCTATTGACAAGCTATACACTCCTTGATGTATCTAAGTACATCATCCTTAAGGCCCTTCCAAGAAAACTTTTCTCTAATTTGCCAGTATGTCTTATTGAATCTAGGTGTCTCACCATGGGTGCATCATGCAAGGCCTCCAAAATTTTCTCTTTCATCTTAGACTCGAGAACTAAAAAACTATGTCATAATATAAAATAAGACCATTTGCCATCTCATACTTATCATCCTTCATGCTCCCATCTAAGATGTTACTAGAAAATGTGTTTTTAGCATATCCAACCACAATAGAAACCCTTCCAATCACTTGAAATAGCCAAAAAAGAACAAAGAGTAGGCTTCTGGAAAAAGCATCAGCAACTACATTCTTTTTACCCTTCATATATTCAATATCAAAATCATTGGCTTGGAGCTTGCTTGCCTATTTTTGTTGCCCATCATTCAAGTCTTGTTGGCCCAAGAAAAACTTCAAGTTGTTGTGGCATGTTTTTTACCACAAGTCTACCGCAGCCAAAATATTACATAAACTTTGCCAAAGCATGCATACTTTCAATATCAAAATCGTAGACTTGGAGCTTACTTACCCATTTTTGCTGCCTATCATTCAAGTCTTCTGGGCCCAAGAAAAACTTCAAGTTGTTGTGGCATGTTTCTAGCACAAACCAAGTACTACATGAACTTTGTCAAAGCATGCATAATGGCAAGCATCTCCTTGTCATAAACGGAAAATCCTCTTTCTAAATTTGTCCACTTCCGACTTTCAAATGCTATGGAGTGCCCCTTTTGCATTAAAACTACTCCAACTCCCTTTCCTAAAGCATCACACTATACAACGAAGGGTTGTAAAAAATCTAGAACGGCAAGTACCGGTCATGAGCTAATTACCTCCTTAAGCTTATCAAAAGCTTCTTGTGTTGCATCTATCCATGCAAAGGCTCCTTTGTCATATCTGTTAAGGGTGCTCCTGACTATTAAAACACCTTAAAGAAACTTCTATGGTAGTTGCATAGGCCAAAGAAACCTCTCAACATGTTAGTGTGATAAGGAGTGGCCAATCCAAAATGACCTAAATCCTCTGTTGATCCACTTGCACACCTTGAGCACTAATGACATGGCCCAGGTACAAAATCTCCATGACCCCAAACTCACACTTAGATTCTTTTGCAAATAGAGCTTGTTGCACTAGTATTCCAAGGACCGTATCCAAGTGCCTTATATGATCCTCCAATGTTTTGCTGTATATCAAAATATCATCAAAAAATACTAAAACAAACTTCCTCAATTGACCACTAAAAACCTAGTTCAATCCAAATTGGAAAGTGGCTAGTCTTTAGCATTGGTGTAATCTTTTCTTCACCTTAGATATGTTTCTATCCTAAGCATGATATTGCACCTATTTAATAAATTTATTTAGGATATTACGAATTGTTAATTTTCCTCATCTACGTAGTTAATAATGGCATGTATACACCTTGACTTGAGGTACACAAGTGCCACAACTACCTCATCAATCCTTGGTTGATGGTAGTTGGGTGTCACTTTTATTTAGTCAAGTCGACCTTTGTCTTAGTCAAATTAAGTGAACTGATCTGAAATGTCCCCTTTTACTAAGATTTTTGCAAATTTATAATTTATGTAAATTGGATGGCAATTAATAATGAATAGTAAAAGCAACAACCCAATTTGAGTATGGAAATTATGCAATAACAAGATTAGGATAGTAACATCATTATCCCCAGAATATTCGTTGAAACCTCATTCAAATGACTGAGTATTATTTCCAGTTGTTGGGTCTATATAATTAGCTAGTCAAAGACAACAATCTCTATATTTCATATCAAATAGTATGCAAGAATATCTCAGCAAATAAGGGAGGCAAGTTACAGTACCGTACGACTGCCTATTGGAAATGTATAGCTGTTAATTATCTAGCCGAAACTATTGGTAATTCCAACCGCCTCCATAAACATGCAATTCCTCTTCCCTTGGTGCGGCAGTGAAATAGGTATGCAAATCCCTCAAAGTTATAACTGCTACGTAGGATTTAGAATGTATGCATTTAACTCAGCAAGGCAAATAAAACATCATCTGGCCCCACAAACAAAGATGGGTACGCTTCCTAAGTGCTACAAAAAAAAATCTCACAAGAAGCATCAATACACATGTTATGGGCCCCACCTTATTATCAAAAATAAATATAATCACTGTTGGGAAATTATACGGTTCATAATAAAACAGGAATTGTAGAAATGTGTGTTGGGCCCCACAAATCAGAACCTGACCCCTATATAGCAACAGCTTCAAAGAATGGATAACAATATAGAATATGCCCTAGCCATTTTTAACAAGGATTATTCGAATAATAACAACTGAATTGAGTGGTATGACACCAATAATTAATCCGTAAGGTGATTGATAGTTCAGACATTAATTTATTCCAGATCGCCCAATCTAATTCTATTTCTAAGTGCATTGGCATTATCTTTTAAAACATTTTTATTTTCCACCAATAAAGCGTGCCTGTTCATTAAAATGAGCCCTTTGGTAGGCTGTCCTGATAAATGTGAAGCCTATTAAGGAGAAAGATAATACAGGTGCCATTTGTGTCTCAGACTATTTTATCTTGTTATACAAAGTTACAAACCATCTGCAGGTTACAATCGGCCATATTGTTGTGTCAATAGTTCATTTTGTGAGATGCAACATGCTAATGAATAACAGTAAGGCGGCTATGTATTGATTCAAGCTCATTCAGTAAAGGCTATCCACGTAGTCAAACTTCTGATGACCATGCAGCAGTGACTGATATCTAATTAGCCGATATGCTTTTATATGTGAGAATTATAGTGCTTGGAATTGTCTCACGCCGTAAAAAAAAATTCACACCGGAAAATTTCCTAAAGTCGTCAATTGTTCCTATCAGCGTATTCCTTGAAACGCCTATGGGTGCAAGTGCTAGTTTTATTACAGTGTGGAGACCTGACCACTTGTGTCAGAACTTGCAGTGGCTACTTAATACAGGCTTGGGAATTCATAGTTGTAATTGTCTGCACTTGCAGATTTAGTGGGAATGTTTCGTTTTTTCTGATGTTAAAACTGTATTCATAAAATGTACAGATACTGTTTTTCTTACTCTAGACAATTCTCGAATTTACATCTCTTTATCCTGTTAAGGCTTGTTTTGATAAGTAACCATACACAGCATAGCATTGTCAGGGCTGATCTAGTGTGTGATGATGTTGCCCCTGATTGTTTTCTGTTGTGTCAAATTATGTTTTTTAGTTTCAGCTGTTGCTTTGAATGTGTCAAATCTTGCAACAGAAATATATCTCATTTATTCTTGGTATGATAGGAAAATGCACATTGTGGTTCACCATATACCTTTTTTTTTTCTTTCTCCAACTTATTGTGGTGATGAGGGTGGTGATAAAATGGCTGAAATGATACAATGGAAGACTGTTTAGAATCTTAGAGGCGTTTAGGGCTGACATCACAATGTGGGGGCCCATTGAATATAGACAGATTTAATATTTTATCTAACCAGTGCATTATTTTTTAATTTTTCTGAGTGTTTGGTAGGGGGGCGGCTGGCCGTCCCTAGAACAGTTGATGTCCCTGACCATCTAGGGGATGGTAGTTCGTCCCTGAAAAAAAACTCATGTTTCTGGAACATTTCGGGATGGCAGTTAGCAATTCAGAGTGGTAGGGACAGTGGGGGACATTTCCCAGGCGTCCCCACCTCCCCGGTATGGGTACATATCCAAAGGGCAGTGGACCAATCCCCACAGAACATAGGAATCAACCCATATCCCTTGGAATGATCTCTACAACCCACAAACATCTTATTATCACATTTGGATTCTAATTTGATTCTTTTCTCGTGTTACTACAACCTAAATATCAAAACTCGCTTGCCTTGAACTGTCTTCAAAGGGCTTGTATTAAGAATATGGTAAAGATTGTGTTGAGAAAATTAGAAATAATATCAAACAGTGTAATGATGCAGATCAATAATAAACTCCTCGATCAGCAAGATGGCTTGTTTTGAAATGTGCATATTTTTATGAGAAAGCAGGGTAGAAATTTCATACTACACTCCTTAGTAACATAAATTGTAAACAAAAACGTCTTAATCTATGACATCACATACTAGAATCTAAATTACTAGGGATAACCTTTAACAAATTACACAACGCTCTTCTCTTTTATTTCATTTTCTCTAGTTTCTCCAACTTCTCATTTCATGTGGTGTTTCAATTAAGAGCCTGGAGATCTGCTCTAGCCATATGAATCAGAATTCTACTTCTGAAAGTATCAATTTATCAAAACCTTAAATAACATTTCAAGCATAAAAATATGTTATGTTTCTACCACTGTTTTGCATGCTTCTACTGAACTTTAAAGATGAAAGGAAATGTCCAGCTAGAAACTAATTGTACTTAACTTTTGAAATGCATCCGCTGGTAATAAAAATCTAAAAATTTCATGATCTTTCAATGTTCATCTCCTATTAATTTGATGAATACTAATATTAAACACAGACTCAACGGCAAAAAGAAAAAGAAAAAAAATATATATTTTAAATCATAGCACTTAATTCATGTTTTCACAAAATGAGTTTTTTAATGGAACGTGATAAATCCTTTCCCTAAAATTGCCACTGATAATTATACAACCCATTTTATGTCATTTACCATGTAGACAAAAATTGACGTGTCTTGACTGATGAAATGCACGTACAAAAGGGACATGTCTTGCTTATGGATCATTCCTAGAATTATTTACATACATTATGTAAACATCCAAACTAGAACTGCTATAGAAATTGTTCCAGATAGTTTAATCATTTTAAATAATTGGGATGACACCACACTGAGGTCTGTAAATAGATTGTGAGAATTTCAATCTTTCTACATGAATATTGTAAAACTTCTCAAACAACAAATCCACAACCTGCAAAACAGACAAAATTATTTCAAATAAAAGGCATGAAACCAAACAAAAAGATAAAACATACAGTTTACAAACTGTCCCATGGTCTGACATAGAAGAGTAAGAGAAAAGACAGCATTTCTTTTTAGTTGAAGCAAAGGACATATGTTTACACCTTTAGTATGTACAAACAAGTTAGACTACCTTAAGAATATTCTTCACAAGAAACTTTAATGAGAGCATATTAAAAATTCTAGATGTAAATGGTGAAAGAACACAGAAGTTATCATCATAAAAGATGGTAATGCCCATTTCAAGAGCCCTGGCATGCATGATTATTAGAGGTAAGCAATTACAATGGACCAAGTTATAAGCCTCTGCCTAACATAAGAACAATTCAAATATACTTTTAAATGCAAACCTAAAATATTTAATAGTTGGGGAAAGGACATACAATTAGTGATAATTATTGAACTTCTCCAGTCACAAAAGCTGTGGAAATCAAATATAGCTTCGCCATATGAGCAAGGCCAGTTATGACTGACTTTTACAACCGGATAGTATTAGAAGACAAGATAACAGCAAATAATGTGATTAATTGCATAGGAAAGTGCACCAGCAATATTATTCTTGATCGCTCTTAAAGAAAACCTAAATCACAACCAAGTCAACCTACTATACCAACCAAGAAGCAACATTGTGTTTTATAACACTTTTGGAGTACTCCAAATCAAAAATTTAAGAGACTTCTATTCAGTAAATGTCCATCAATAACAATAATCGACAGGAGGCTAGATCCCCTTATGAAAGTGCATTGCAGTGGCTAACTTAATATCAACTGATCTATCCATAAAGAGGACTATAGTGAACGGCATGCATAAAATGATTCAATTTCAATTTATTCACTAAAATCCAAGGCATATGCTACAGAAAGATGGATGATAAATACAATAAAACAGCCGGTACACCAATCCCATGCATTGTTTCACAGAGAAGAATCTACAAGAGTTCATAACTTTGTATAGAAAAACAGAACAAATTGCTATTGCTTGAATGAAATACCTTTTTGAGTAACAAGTTCAATAGTCTGGATGATGAGACTAGCAGAATCTAATAAATGTGCTACAATCTTCCCTTCTGAAATCACCAAGAACAGGTTATACAATATGGAGAAGGAAGTAACAAGTAATCAGTTGTGTCCAAGATTCTATACTTCATATGAAGTCAGCCAGTTTATCAAAGAGGCCTAATTTGAGAATCAAACGTAATTTGATTCCAACACTGCTCCAGTAACATGCTCAAGAGTCTAACAAATACATAAAAAGGGATTGCTCAGGCATAGGCCACCCTCATACTTGACAAAAGCGATCAAAGATCGGAATGTCTTCCTTAATTTAGAAAGACGGGATCACTTACAACTATGTACAAGAAGCTTCATCTTGCTTGCCCATTCAGCTCACCAGCTACCTTCGATTTTTGCAAGGCTGCTGAATTCAATGAAACAGAAGCCATGTTTCGAGCAATAACTTCAGAGTTCATGTTACCTGCAACATCCAACTATTGCTTAGTTATTCAGATGCACTGAACCTCGATATGCAACTAGTGAATAAAAAATTGCACAAGCTGTTCTAAGCCCTTCTGTGTGAGGTGAAATAACTGTGTTCTTTGTTTGTGGTGTTATTAAAATCTTCCCATCGTAATTTTTTAGGAATCAAAACATAATTTGTGCTCTATGTTTTTTTCATCTTCATAGGAGAATCAAATCCAGTCTTGAAACCCCAAAAACCACAATTTTCACAGTTTAACAGTTTTTTCACATAATTCTAAATGGACTTTAACTTCAGTTATTTTTTAAAGTAAATGCTAGAACACATAGTTTATTCTTTTCCATTTTGTTAAAAACTTATCCGTCATTTGTTTTCTAGATACACATGGAAAATATAACATGTGCAGTAAATGTCTTGTCATAGTTTTGATTGCTTCTCACAATGCTGGTAATTCAGGAAAATCTACTCTTCTCATCTGCATTTTCTAAACATCCGCATTTCTTTGCAAAACACAGATTGCAACTTGAATCAAACTAACCAATCAGCGACAATACGAAAAGTTATTGATCAGGGAAAATTTTAAAAACATGAATATGGAAAATGACTAAAAACTCTTAAATATTGATTTTTTTCCGGTATTTATTGGTCCAGGCAAAAATTGCACTAATCGGAAAATAGGCTATTAAACAACAATTTTTGTAAAGAAGACCTGAAAATTGAAGTTTTTCTGGCATTACTCACAAAAGATTATGGTAAATGCTAAAATGTTTTGTATTTACTGCATTTTTTTTCAAATCTGTTATGCCTTGCAGATAAGTTGATCTGTGGCCAAGGGTGTATCACAAAAAACTAGGAACAAAATTGTTTCAACTGTCGAAGTTAACTGATAAATTTATATCAGCACACATGCATTAACAATTATGTATGCATCATGTAAACAAGAGGAAAAAAATTAAAAATCATCCAAAGACAAATATGAAGAAACAGGATTCATGCATTCATAAGTAGAACATACCATTATTAAGATTGTTATGAGTGCTTTGATAAACATTTGTAATGACAGATATGATGACAGCCAAGCAGGAGGTTGTCTGCGGCCAGATATATCCTAGTTCATGGATGTGTATTGAATTTCTATGTATATGCAAAACATGTAGCAAAATCAAATATTTAAATGTAGATGATTCAGTTAGAGCTGTTTGGGCAACTCAATTGGTCGTTTATCCATATATGTGCTTCATTTTGTAGCTGACACAACTAGATCAAAGGCTCACACAATGTTGGCAATGACCAATGCAAGACACTGTGTAAGCTGACACTATATTTTAATTTGGCAACAACACATTCATCACATTGCTGATCATCAACATATTTTCTCCAATGTTGCATGAACACGAATACGGTATCCAATGCGGATTCAGCTATTTTTCAAGGCCCCCTAATATGGATATACGGCTAGATACAGCAATCATATATATATATATATATATATATATATGTGAATTAAAGATATTTATTATATAATGTATGATATTAAAATATAATTTATTGTTTTATACGAACTCGGTAAGCTTAAGTATATATATGTTTTTGATAAGATAAGTTGGGAAAAGGGTCCCAATCCCTTACATAACCAGAGAGTTCAGAAAGATAACACAATACATCGAGGAACAACTAACAAGAAGCACTGGCTGGCTAAACCAATCCAAATCAAGCAACACAACAGAAAATGGACAGTAAATAACCCAAGAACAGCAGGGAAGCAGCACCAAGAACAGCACCAAGAGAGCTCCAAACAGCAGAAAATCACACCCTGTAACGAGCAACCAAGGTTTCCCAATCTTTGCACATTAAGTTTGTCCTCCCATTTAGCAGCACCCATGTCCCTCTGCAATTCAGTCCTTTTTAGCTTTTTCTTGGTCTGATTTTCTTCCTCCTGAATTTGTTTACGCTTCTTTAGCTCTGCCTGAAGAATGACAATCCCCGAGACAACTCTTCTCATTATGTCATCATTGACATTAACCAATTCATTCATTGCCTCTTTGATTTTAATCAACCTGTTTTGGAATGTTTTCATATTCTCGTACATATTCTCCCACTTTTCATTACAGCTATCACAAATATGGTCTTTCCCAGTGGACTGTTCCAGCTTACTCATTCTAATGAGAAGATCATCCAACTTGTCAGTCATCTCAGCAAATCTTTCATTACTTTCCTATCAATGCGGACATCCTCCCTCATTACATCTTCAAAAGCTTCATACTCCTCATTCTCCTCCTCCTCAGCTTCCTCGTTCTCCTCCTCAACTTCTTGTTCAGATTTATTAGGAGAAATAGACACAATATCATCAGAATCCTCAGGATGGGAATCAAAACCCCCTTCGTCCTCAAAGAGATCATCCTCGATACTTTGGGAATTGTAAGAGGGTACCGAATCAGAGGTAATCTCTTGCACATTTGCATCACCTTCCTGATTATAAACCTTACCAGCAGAGCACCTCCCACCATTGGCAGCGATAGAATACTTAGCCAACCACGCAGACCTTCTCCCTCCACCAACAGTCCTAGCATATATATGTTATTATAAAATAATAAATTATATTTTAATATAATATATTATATAATAAAATAATTAATTATATTTTAGTATGATATATATAAATATAAAAATTATATATAATATATAATACATATAACATAGCCTGCACGGGTAGCGGAGTTGGCTTGAGTCTTAGGTATGCTCCCCAAGGTCTCGGGTTCGACTCCCTGCCCGGGCTTACCCGATGCACGTAGTTTGCGGGCATCCCCAAGACTAGCCTCGCCTCCCCCTCGCTCGCCTCTAGGTGACGTTGGGCTGGGAGGGGGTCGTGGGGATCACTTGGGTTACCAAAATATATATATATAACATTATTTATTTTAATATTTAAATATAAATTGTATATATAAATATAACTTATTATTTTATTATATAATGTATTATATTAAAATATAATTTATTAATTTATAATATAATGTATTATATTAAAATATAATTTATTATTTTATAATAACATATTATAATTATTAATAAATATTAAACTATTAAATTTAAAAACTAATATGTATTTTATATTTAAATAGTACTATATTTAAATCTAAATACATTGTAATTAATAATAACTATTAATAGACCTCAGAATCCATGTACACCCTAAGACCCTTTTCTTAAAGGGGTATGAATGAGGTCGGTCTGAGTGAGCTTCCTATTAATCAATTTGCAAGTGCAAAGGTCAATCACCATAAACCATTCAAGAGTAAGCATCCTCGCTAGATAAATAGGAAGCACCTAGACTAGCTCCAACTACGGCTTACAAGCGAAATGATGCTCTGGTTCGAAAACAAGGCAAGGTAGGAAGGTTTACTACAAGACGAAATGTCGAACAAAAACCGTAAGTGGGCAAAGGACATGGCAAAAGGGTTTTTTTGTTTTGTTTAAACACTTTATTTGGATATGGCAATTTTTTTAGAATGTTGAATCCAGAAGTATTTGGCGTGGCTCAAAATTTGCCCTAGTTTTGAAATAAGAGAGCACGATATCCGTGCTCGTATCTTGGTCGTATCGTACACATGTCCATAGCAAGTACACCGATATGTTGGGCATATCCTGCAACCCTGATTTTCCCAAATAGCCCTCTAAACATTTGCTTACCATTCTTGTTTGTAAATATGCTCAAACCTCAATGAGTCAATTCATAGTCCCCTTGGCACTTGTGAATTCCAATAGTTTATTTGGGACATTGGACAGTTAGTCTTGTATTGTTGTGCCTTAAAGAAATATCTAACAATATCAACAACAGTAGTGACCAGGTGCAAGCAATAGAAAATTTTGACTATGAAAAGCTCTTGATCATGATATCTAAGACAAGATGCTTCCTCCCATCTAGGGATAAACACTAACTCAAAAAAGGGTCTTCAAGGATCACCACATGCAAGATCCTCTGAGTTAGTGTTGTATGTATGTAAGTAAAAGAGCTCAAGTGAATTAAGCCGAGTTAACATGTAGATATTTCCAATGAGGATAATATTCTCAAGGTGAGATACCACCACAAGGAGTGGGTCTCATCAATAGTCAAAACTATAAACTTTAAAGGTACCTTTGTTACCTTTCTCAAGCCAAACATTTGCCTTGGGCAGTATTTTTTTAATATTCTCTCTCCTGCATTGATGGCATTCATTAAGCCGCTCCCTGCACCTTTTCTTGAACATGTCTAATAGTTGATTTGAAGTACCATGTTTCATTTCATAGTTTAGGTACTGTCACAAACCCTAACTCGCCTAATTTAAAACTCCTTAACATTTCTTTTAGCTAAGATGAAAACTTTCCTAAAAATATTGTTTCACTTCATTTAGGACTCTCCAAACATTGGACAAAAATGTTCAATCACATATAGATACTGTTTTTCTTCTGTAGTAATTTTATTCCTGTAGCTTTTCTGTGCGGCAATGTAATTGGCCAACCAATTGACATCCCATGGATGGCAGCAACCAAATCATATTCCTAGTATGTGGGAATGAATCCAACCTTTGTGGAGCAATTGGTCTGCTGTATAGTTTCCCCCTTTTCTTTGGCACATGTCCCTCCCTAGGTCCTTTTTGGCATGTGCCCTAGTTGATTGAAATGATTATGCTTCACTTATATGCTTCATTTCGTTGTTAAAGTGCTGTCACAAATCCCTAATTCTCCTTAAAAATCTGAAGAGAAGAAAACCTCAAGTACATTTTTTTCAAACTCTTAAGAGTTTCTGCAATGATTTCCTAATATTTCTATTGGCTGGAAATTGCCTACGTTGTGTTATCTGCCTTATGTTTCTATATTCATTCTGCTGTTCATCCCCATAGCATGTTTTAGGACTGATGTTGCCTATTTCTTAGCCTAAAACTTTCACTGATGTGTTTTATACTACCCCTAGACCTATTTCCATGCCTAGATTCGTCCCTGAAAGTCTCAGGTCAAAATTCAACTTTGGGACAAAATGCATCCAATCACTAAAAAGGACAAAAAACACCCAGGGCTAGAGTCAAAATCAACTACAATTGATTCCAACTTTCAGGTCCCGAAAGCCTTAGCCTAGTGTTGCCCTAATTCCCTCTCAAATAGTCAATTTCAAATCAAGCTTGACATAAAAACCCCTTTTTCCCCATTTTAAATCATTGTGTGAACTAAAGAACTCTCTACACGCCCTGCATGCTAAGTTTTTCCTCTGCAAGCCCCCATACTGAATTTTCAAATCTCTATTCCTCCATTGCTAAAGCTTCCCATGTGATTCCCTCACCATCAGATCCCAATCTTGTTCTTCTATTCTCTAGGTCTTTACTATCCCCAAATCTCTCTCTTCCAAGCTTCCATTCTTGACAAATCCCTTCTCTAAACCTTTGTTGCAAACCCAAAATTCTATCAATCCCTCTCCCAAGCATATCAGTGACATTTTCTATCTCCTTCTAGTCCTCCATTGCACAAACACACACCACCCAGTAATAGATAGCCTCCTAGGGTTTATTGGTAGCTGCAATACCTTGCAAACACCAGACATATGAGCACACATGTTTAATCTTTCCAAAGCTTTGTTATTGATGATTGAAACATACCTCCTAGGGAATTGACTGAGGCAGTCTCCCAAATAGCATTACCCCTTTTCCCATCCCTAGCTCAGATGGTTAATTTTTGAAGATTCGGAGCAGTTGCAGGCAGTCTACATGTGGATCTGGAATCAGTAGATGTGGGAGATTAGATACAAAGGATTTCAAGACTGTAGCAAATGAAAATCTCTAGCGCCCTGATGTATTTCTGCCCTCTCTAGTGCCCCGCTACATTTTGTCTAGACTCTAGCACCCCTGGAAATGAGATTTGACCCTACAAGCATCTTCAGAAGGTCTATAGCGGCCAACTCCAACAGAGGTGTTTGCATGAGCATCCAGGATTGGCATTTGTATCTGCATGAGTGCCCAAGATTGGCATTGGCGTCTGCATGAGTGCCCAAAATTGGCCCAGGTGTCTGCATTAGCACTCAAGGTCTTGCAATTTGTCCTGCATAACTCCCAGAGGCTCCAAATTTCACAGGCCTGCTCCTCCAGCCTTCTTGATCACTTCTTCAATCAACTTCAGTCCATAACACCTCCGGGGTCATATAATCATTCTCCTTCTCTCTTGTACTTTCCTAGTTAGCATTTTTCATTTCCCAGCACTTTACTAATTTAGTCCATTTGATAAATCTGAGTTATATCTGTACCCTCTGTTGTTTATCAGTTGTATATTTCAGATTTGAACTGAATTAGAATAATGTACTGAAAGATCTAGTCTAAGGTATACTTGATTGATTTATAACATCCTAAACACCTAATATGTAAAATGTCATTTACTAACTCAACTGCCTAAAGGCTAAATATCATTTATACGCCTTTATGGGATGAAGTTTTCTAAAACCTTTAAGGTTTCTGCTGTATATTTTGTAATTTTTCTATTGACATACGCAATGCTTATACAATATAGAAAGCCTAAAGGTCATCCATCCACTCAACTGACTACACTTCATTTATCTGTCTTTAATATGAAGCAATACCATTACAGTTCACCACCATTTCTTTAAGCTAGAACCCCCATTTCGCTTGTTCAAATTTAAGCTTTCTACTATAAATTTTTCTTTGAAGCAACACTGTTAGAGTTTCCCACTTCTTTTAGCTAAAACCCTTATTTTGCTTGTTCAAGCTTAGGATTTCCAACCATTTCTTTCAGCTAAAACCCTTATTTTGCTTTTTCAAGCTTAGGGTTTTCCATCATTTTTTTAGCTAAAACCCTTATTTTGCTTGTTCAAGCTGAGGTTTTCAACTGCAGCTTTTTCTATGAAGTGACACCATTAGAGTTCTACCATTAGAGTTCAAGCTTAGGGTTTTCAATCATTTCTTTTAGCTAAAACCCTTATTTTGCTTGTTCAAGCTTAGGTTTTCAACTGCAGATTTTTCTATGAAGCGACACCATTAGAGTTCTACCCCTCCTCTCCCCACTCCTTTAGCTAAAATCCGTTTTTTTGCTTATTCAAGATTAGATCTTCAACTGCAAAACTTCCTCAAAATGGTGAGGAACACTTATTTTGCTTTTTCAAGCTTAGGGTTTCCCACCATTTCTTTTAGCTAAAACCCTTATTTTGCTTGTTCAAGCTTAGGTTTTCAACTGGAAATTTTTCTTTGAAGAGACACCATTAGAGTTCTAACCCCCCTCTCCCACCTCTTTTAGCTAAAACCCTTTTCTCACTTATTCAAGATTAGATTTTTTACTGCAAAATTTCGTGATTTAGAATCGTAGGACAAAAATATATAAGCAACTATGCAGAAGATGTCATTCAAAACGTATTTCAGAGAAAACAAAACTCCGACGAGATTTCCTTATATTACAATTAGCTTATACATAAAATAGAAATTAACACTCAAAAACAGAAGTTGTAAGACGCCTTAGAAGGCATCCAGCAGGAGGAATAATAACTATGTGTGGCAGCAAGATACTTTGTTTCCCGGTTGACCCGGATTCCGTGACCGTGGGAGGTGATTCTGTTCCGTCCGAAATTTTTGAGCATAGGCTATATTTACTTCCTATGATTTCTATAAGAAAGAAATTATTAACACTTAACGAACTGCGGGTAATTTATGCACTGAAACAAACGGAAGCACAAACAAACCTGGATTTGCAACGGCGCCATTAGATTTAGCTACGCCGTGTCGTAATTTATCCTCTTCCTCATTGGCGATGGCAGCCGCCCGGTGAAGAGCCTCGGTGACCTCCCTCCTCAACTGCGCCGCCTGTTTCGCCCTCCGCTGCGCCTCCGCGGTGGCCTCCTTCGCAACTCTGTGCATAACGTCCGACGTGATTCTCGCCGCAGTCAAAACAAGCTTAGCATTCAAAAAATCCTGAGGGCTCACAGCCCTTCCATTGTTGTCCTTGAGCTTCTTCTTCGGAGGGCAATTATTGCCCAGGGCAGCAAACGGTATAAGGTCTGAGTTAGGGTTGAGACAGTGCAGGCAACGAAAGGGGTCCGCATTGGGGTTTGACACCGTGGAACTGCGGTGACAGTCTATGTGGACGCTGCCCGGACAGGTTGAGCATTTCAAGAGGGCGTCGACATTGGAGCCGCAGTCGTCGAGGCAGTAAGGGCAATACATGTGGCAGTGTGTGATGAGTACGCAGGAGCTGCAGAAGTGGCAGTATTTGCCGCCGTGCTTGAGATGGTGTAAATACCATTTTTCCTTTTCACAGCGACTGCACTTCTTTATTTCCTCCGCCATCACCATTTATATTCGCATTCACGCTTTACATCTCCATTCTTAGTTCCTTCTTTAGCTCAAATTTCCATTCTTGGCTTTCTTCTTCTTCTCTGCTGCTACGGTTTCCTGGAACCCTTCTGCTGCGGACTTTGTTCCTTGTTTTTTTAATTTTCGGTGTCAACCGTGTTGAGATTCGAACTCGCGACCTGGGAGTCCTGGGAAAAATTTAAGATTTGAACCCACTTCCGTCCGGCAGTAAAAGAAATCATTGAAGTAGGTACGAAAAACCGGATTGTATTTTTAATGTATAAAGAGCTTCGCTGTGTTTTTTTTTTTACTTTTTGGGTTTTAAGTAGATTGCCCGTCTGGGTCCCAATGGCTTTGTAACTGCATAGTTGGACGGTTGAAAAGGGTATTACCTTTCAAAATTTTGACTATTTATATCTTAAATATCTAAGCTTTCCTAACCCATAATATTTTTGTACATAAAAGATATGGATATAACTTTAAACATAAGTAATAAGTCATGAGGCAAAGATTGATGAAGTAATTAGTACTAGTATATTTATATCTAAAAAATATAATATATCTACCGTACACAGATTACAGTAGATAAAGAATATCCTACAATTTGTTTTTTGGTTTTTATTTTTTTATAAATTTTATTTCCCATTTTTACACAGAGAATATTTTCCAGTTTGTTTTTTAGTTTTTATTTTTTAATTTTTTATAAATTTCATTTCCGACAAAGAATATCTTCCAATTTATGTTTTTGATTTTTATTTTTTTATTTTTTTATAAATTTCATTTCTCATTAAAGCATTTTTTACAGTGGTGTCAGTTTAGTGGTGTATTTCTTGTGGCATTTCATTATGACCCACTACAGTATTCATTGAATTTTATTTGATTTGATTTTATTTATTTGCTATTTTTTTAATTTTTTAGATTTTTGTTTACTGGTTAAGAATCTCATTATTTCAGCGCTTCCCTTGCTGTGAGTGTAGGACTCCTCTCGGCGTAATTATTAATTTTATTAGTACCTTCCTTCTACAGTACTATTGCAATCATTTTTTTTTTGTTTTCGAGTCTTATCTAGTGATTAATCTATCAATAGTAAACCATGTATTATTTTTCTTGTCAGCCCTTGTTGTGAGTGTAAAACGCCTCTTGGCGTAATTATTATTTCAGCTTGCTGTGAGTGTAGAACTCCTCTTGGCGTAATTATTAATTTTATTAGTACCTTCCTTGTACCTTCCTTCTACAGTACTATTGCAATCATTTTTTTTTCTAGTCTTATCTAGTGATTAATCTATCGAAGTAAACCACAGTATTATTTTTCTTGTCAGCACTTGTTGTGAGTGTAAAACGCCTCTCGACTCCTTCTACAGTACTATTGCAATCGTTTTTTTTTTGTTTTAGAGTCTTATGTAGTGATTAATCTATCGAAGTAAACCACAATATTATTTTTCTTGTCAGCCCTTGCTGTGAGTGTAAAACGCCTCTCAACGTAATTATTATTTTAGCCCTTGTTGTGAGTGTAGAACTTCTCTCGGCGTAATTATTAATTTTATGAATATCGTAATTATTATTTCAACCCTTGTTGTGAGTGTAGAATTCCTCTCGGTGTAATTATTAATTTTATTAGTACCTTCCTTGTACCTTCCTTCTACAGTACTATTGCAATCATTTTTTTTGTTTTCGAGTCTTATCTACTGATTAATCTATCGAAGTAAACCATAGTATTATTTTTCTTGTCAACCCTCACTGTGAGTGTAAAACACCTCTCAACGTAATTATTATTTCAACCCTTTGTGAGTGTAGAACTCCTCTCCGTGTAATTATTAATTTTATTAGTACCTTCTTTGTACCTTCCTTTTGTAAGTTGTAATTTTTTTGGTGATTGGCTATTGATTGTTTATAGTATTTGTTTAGTTGTATTTTTTTGTTGATTAGGTATTGATTATATATAGTATTTGTTTAGTTGTAATTTTTTTGTTGATTAGGTATTGGTTGTATAGACAAATTGCATTCCAATAATTGAAATGTCTTGAGTAATAGAATTAAAATCTCAAAAATAATTTAGGACTGAAGTATTTCCTTAACTATAAAACTAAACTTTACAAAGCTTATTAAATAACACAAATATTTCTTTAAAATGCAATAATACTAATACTTTTATAATTTAAAATGCATTGAATGCATTAAAATATTGTAAGTTTGAAGAATAAAATAAAAAATGTAATAACATGGCTAAATATTTTTTGTGATACTAGATTTTTAACTTTTGACTAAATAAAATTGAAATCCTAAATTTTTAACTCTTGAGTAAATAAAACTGAAATCCCTAAAATAATCTAATTTCATAAAATAAAATGTGTAGAACCCTAACCCTAATTGGGTGTGGAGATATTTGAAATGTCTGCCTAACATATTAAAATATAATAATATTAAATATTATTACAATTTAAAATGCATTAAAATATTGTAAGTTTGAAGAATAATTACACAATATAATAACAATAACATATTCATATTTAGATCACTACACATAATCACTTAATTTTTTGTTGAAGTAATAATAGTAAGTACTTTTAGAGAACTTTTGACTAAATAAAATTGAAATCTTAGATCCTAGGTATTGGTTGTATACACAAATTGCATTCTAATAATTGAAAAATTAACTATAAAACTAAACTTTACAAAGCCTATTAAATAACACAAATATATGTAATAACACTAATATTTTTATAATTTAAAATGCATTAAAATATTGTAAGTTTGAAAAATAAAATAAAAATATATAATAAGATGGCGAGTAGATTTTTAACTTTTGACTAAATAAAATTGAAATCCTAGATTTTTATCTTTTGAGTAAATAAAATTGAAATCTCAAAAAGAATATAATTTTATAAAATAAAATGTGTAGAACCCTAACCCTAGTTGGGTGTGGAGAGATTTGAAATGTCTGTCTAACATATTAAAATGTAATAATATTGAATACTATTACAATTTAAAATGCATTAAAATATTGTCAGTTTGAAGAATAATTACACAATATAATAACAATAACATATTCATATTCATATTTAGATCACTACAGTATTTTATCTTAGTCATTTAATTTTTTGTTTAAGTAATAATAGTAAGTAATTATAGATAACATGATTTTAATTATTTTAATTTATCTTTTATTAATAATTTTTTTCTAAAGATAAAGAATTGTTTATCATTTCAAATTTGTAACTATTATATTTCCAGAACTAAATTTATAAGCAAAAAATTATTTGAACTCGTTTTGAAATGTCTTCAGCAAATAAAATTGAAATCTCAAAAATAATTTAATTTCGTAAAAATAAAATAGCACTAAAATATTTACTTAGCTATAAAACTAAACTTTATAAAGCCTATTAAATAACATAAATATTTCCTTAACTATAAATTAAACTTTACAAAACTTGCATATTTGTATTATGTGGAGCACTGGCTCTAGTTGAGTGTATAGAGATTTGAAATGTCTGCTTAAGATATTAAAATGTAATAATATTAATACTATGATAATTTAAAATGCATTAAAATATTGTATGTTTGAAGAATAAAATAAAAAATATAATAACCTCGCGAAATATTTTTAATGATACTGTAAATTTTTAAATTTTTAGTAAATAAAATTAAAATACTAGATTTTTAACTTTTGAGTATATAAAATTGAAATCTTAAAAATAATCTAATTTCATAAAATAAAATATGTAGAACCCTATATTTTTAATAGTATTATTAATATTATAAATTTGTCCCTTTGATTTGATGATTTGAATGTGGAAAAAGAATGATGAATTTTTACTCTGCATGTGGAGCTAGGGCGTTCATGCCCTAGCTCGATCCTCTAGTTTTTCTTAGCAGTGCGAAATGTGGGGAGTGCATGTAATTTGGAGAGGCCTGGGGTTGTGATTTCTATCAGTCCAAAAAAAAATTTCATTTGCATCAGTGTCTCTTTCTCCCTGAGCGTGTGGGGGTTTTGTGCCTAGTGGGAGGCCACGAGTGGAGGTGTGAAACGCTAGTTAGGGGTGCGATTGGTATTGGCTTAGCGCTGGTGAGGGGCACAAATTTGAGCCTTTTTGTAGCTGACGGTGCTTATTGTGGGTGGTGGAAGTCAGAGAAGTGTGGGGTGGCCATGTTGTGTGCCATCATTTGTGCGATGCTGAGTGCAGTGTTACCTTGTGATCGTGGTGTGCCCTCCTTGGTAGTGTGAGGGCTCTGTTTTCGAAGGGTCATGGGTTGGTTTGGGTCTGCAGTTTAAAGGTGGTGTTGGGTGGTGGGTCGGTTAAACCCTAGTGGTGGTTCTTTATTTTTATCCTGGGGGCTTGCATGCCCGCCTTGGGTCTTGTTTAGATTCAATGTTGATCGGGGAGTCTTCGGGAGCTAATCCCAAGATGGATTTTAGCTCAACAACGGTTGGTGCGAATTCTCCTTCACATACTTCGAAGGTTTTTAATAATAACTTGTTCTCACCAGATCCAGGGTTGGTGGCTCGGGTTTGTTTGGCGGTACACGGATTACGAAGATCAATGGATGTCTTGAACGTTGTTAGGAGAGGCCGAAATTGGTTATCCCGCTGGAGATGATTGTGGAAGATATTAACTATTATTCGAAGCATGCATTGTTGTGCAAGTTTATGGGGATGTGTGTTTCATTACAATTTCTTGAATCGTTGGCCCAACAAACTTGGATGCCAGAGGGAGAAATGGAGGTTATGCTTTTGGCAAATAACTATTTCATGGTTTCATTCAATTGCTTGGCAGATCGTAACAAGGCCTTTGAAGGAGGCCCCTATTTTCATAATCAGATTGGGTTATTTATTAAACCATGGCATGCAGGCTTCAATCATGCTGAAGAGCTTCCGAACTGGGTTCCGGTGTGGGTTCGGCTTCCGAGGTTTCCTGTGGAATGTTGGTGAGATGATGTTTTGCACTTGCTGGCTTCAATACTAAGAAAACTGGTTGGTGATTTGCAGCAGACTCAGATTAAAAAGGTGATGACTTTTGCTCGTATCTATGTTGAGATTGATTTAAGTAAACCTTTGCCAGTTTGATGGATATATGTGCAGGTCCTTACTCTTGGGTGCAGCAGTTGGACTATGAGACTCTTCCATTTCTATGTCATCTCTGTCATGAATATGGACATTTGCAACGGAGATGCCCAAAGGCTAGGCCTGTGGATTTTTAGCCTTATCAACCTCCCTGCATTATCAACCTCCCTGCAATCCCCCTACGGTTGAAAAGGGGAAGGAACCCATTCCTGGTGATGTGGTTGGGGCTGATAGTTTCGTTCCAGTCAAGGCTCGTAACAAGAATCAGGGTCAAAAGAGGACTTTGAAGGAGAGACAGGATGAAGATTCTTTTAACAGATTTGAAATTTTAGATGATCTCAGCTAGCAGGAAGTGAATCCGAGCTTGTGAATCTGGATCAGGGTGCTTTGGGTACATAACAAGAGGGCCTTCTTTCTAAGGCTACTCAGGTTTTGCAGGATAATAATGCTTTACAAATGGACACAGATCTTCAAATGAAAGTCCAAGTGGAATCAGTTCCTATTGTAGAAGGGAAGAAGGGTGGTGGGGATGGATCTCCTCTTGTTTTGAATGTAGGTACTGAGGGGGTGAAGAATAATAAGTCTTCTTCTTCTCATTTGGGTCTTCATCAAAAGGATACAAAAAAAGGGGTTGGGGAGAAGTCTTCCAAGCTTGGTAGAAAAAAGGATCTGGAAAAGATTAAATTAACAGAGGAAACTTTGGTAGAGTCAAAGTCTGTTAAGACTCTAGATTCTCATTTTTCAAGCCCCTTGAAATGATTGTTCTATCCTGGAATGTAAGGGGCTTGAACAGTGGCCCTCGATAAAAAATAGTTCGTGATTTGGTTAGAAGTCAATCTCTTGATGTTCTTTTCCTGTAGAAGACTAAGTTATCCGTGGAGTGTATGCTTGGTTTAGTGCCTAAATTATGGGGGAGTGGAGAGTGCCAATGCATTGGTACTCAAGGATCTACCGGGGGAGTGGCTTGTTTATGGAATCCTCGGAAGATCCGTCCTCTTTGGTGGTTGTCCTTTTAGTCTTCTACCTCTATGATTGCATCTTGTTTTGAGATAGGGGAGTCTGTTCTCTTCTCTAATATCTATGCGCCTACTAAGCTTCAGGGTAAGCAACTTTTGTGGTCCCATATCCGGTTTGTCTGAACCATGGTTCCTTTCTATCCATGGATTATGGCTGGAGACTTCAATGCTATTTTTGAGTTAGCTGAGAAGCGGGGTGGTATTGCGAGGTTGGAGCCTTCTGCGTTGCTACTTTAGGATAACATCTCAGCTCTAAATCTTGTTGATATCAAGCCCATTAATGGCCAGGTTACTTGGAACAATCAGAGGGTTGGGGATAATTGCATTGTAGAACGACTTGACCGCTTTCTGGTTTCTTGCTACTGGGTTAGTGGGTTGTGGTCTTCTAGCTCTGAAATTCTGGATTGGATGGGCTCAGATCATTGGCCTATCAAGCTATATATTTCTTCAGCTCGAGTGCCTCAGTCTCCCTCTTTCAAGTTCAAGCTTATGTGGTTGCATGACTCCTCTCTCCATGACTATGTTACTAAGTGGTGGAGGTATGGTAGACCTGCTTATGGTACAACTATGTAAACTTTTGCTAAGTTACTTCAATTTGTTAAGTATCAGCTTAAACGTTGGAATCGGTAATGCTTTGGAAACATTTTCCATGCTAAGACTACTGCCCAGGCTGAGTTGGATGGTATTAAGAGGTTGATTAGGGAGGATGGGGTGACTAAAGACCTACTGTGGGAAGAGACTAGGGCTTTGAAAGCACTAGAAGAGTGTGAGCTAAGAGAGGAAGTTTTTTGGAAACAAAAGGCCTAGATTGAGTGGCTTCAGGAAGGGGATAAAAATACTATTTTTTTCTTCAACTCAATGAAAGCCAAGAGACATGGCAATTCTATTTCTACTCTGGTGAATGACAGGGGTGAGACTTTTTCTTCTTTCATGAAATCACACACGAAACTGTGCAGTATTTTGCTTCCTTGTTCAGGGAGGACTCGCAGGGGGGTTCTGATGAGGAAGCTCAGGTCCTTTCTTGTATCCCTTCTTTGGTATCTAGGGAGATGAATGAGCATCTTATGAGTGATATTTTGATTGAGGAGCTGGCGGGGACTGTGTTTCAGATGAAGAGGGGGAAAGCTCCTGGCCCTGATGGTTTCCCGATTGAGTTCTTTCAAGAATTCTGGGAGATTATCAAGTTGGACTTGTTGGCAGTTGTTTAGGAGTCTCAAAAGAATAAATAGATGTTACGGGCTTTGAATTATACCTTCCTTACTCTCATCCCAAAGTGTGATGGGGTAGATAGGTTAAGTCAATTTCATCCTATCTCTCTTTGCAATGTGATTTATAAAATTATCTCTAAATTGATTGCTGATAGGTTGAAAAAGTGGCTTAAAGTGTTGATCTCTGAGGAACAGAGTGGTTTTGTGGTGGGACGACAAATTCTGGATGGGGTTGTTATTGCAACTGAAACCATTCACTCTATGGCCAATTCCAAAGATAAGGTGATGTTCATCAAGCTTGATATGGCTAAGGCATATGACAAAGTTCGGTGGTCCTTCCTTCGGAAGGTTCTAGGCGCTTTTGGTTTTGGGGATGAGTGGATTTATTGGGTTATGAGTTGTGTTACTTCAGTATCCTTCTCTGTGTTAATAAATGGTGAGCACTCTGAGCTTTTTGGTGCCTCTTGGGGTTTGCGACGGGGTGACCCCCTCTTTCCTTACTTTCTTCTTCTTGTTGAAGGTCTGAGATGTTTGATAAGAAGGAATGTGGAGTTAGGTTTCATTCAAGGGTGGAGGTGGGGAGGTGGTTTACCTCCGCAGTCTCACTTGCAGTTTGTGGACGACATTGCTTTGATGGGTATGGCTACAATTAGGGAAGCTTCAAACTTGTGTAAGGTGTTGGATGTTTATCTTGTTGGTTTGGGCCAGCTAATTAATGAAGATAAGTCTTCCATCTTTTTCTTCAATACTCCAGGTTCCATTCGGAGGATAATTACTCATATCTTGAGATTTCAGATAGGGGTTCTCCCTTTGACCTATCTTGCTATTCCCATCTCTATTGGAAGGCTACCTAGGAATTCTTGGCAAAATATTCTAGATAAATTTCGTGTGAAAGTTAATCATTAGACCCATCGTTGGTTGTCCTTTGCGGGTTGTGTTCAGTTGCTCAAGTCTGTGGTGCAAGCCCTCCCCATTTATAGATGTATGATTCAGGTGGCCCCAATGGGTTTTGTTAGGGAATTGGATTCCTTAGCAAGACAATTTTTATGGGCTAGTAGCTTGTTGTCCTCTAAATGGAGCCTTGTCAGATGGGACATTATTTGTAGCCCGAAGCAGTTTGGTGGTCTTGGGTTAAGGCAGTCGTCGTTGTCTAGGATGGTGTTGGCTGCTAAGTTGTATTGGCGGTGGTGTGTGGAGTAGGATCAAATCTGGGCCAGGATATTAACACAGAAATACTTCCTGGGGATCCCTTGGATTGATATTCCTCGTTATCCTCTAGTGGGGAAAGGCTCAGTGATTTGGAGTATGCTCAAGAAAGGGGCTGCACTTGTCAAGGATGGCTTATTTTGGATTTGTAAAAGAGCGACAAAACCTCATTTTTGGTCTGATTCTTGGGATGCTTTTCCTCCCATTGTTTCTCAGTTTCCTAATTTGGTGACTCTATGCCAGAGGTTCTGTGAGGCAGGATGGTCAAGGGTGAGTGACTTTAAGCCCTATCTTCTCATGGGCAGTTGGTGGTGGTGAGATGGAAGAATCCTAATGAGTGGCCTGATGTTGGTATGGAGGAGGAGTGTGTTGAGCTTCACAGTATCTTTTCTCATAGACGTTGTAGCTCCCTCTAGGAAGGGGATGTTATTTCTTTGTATCCTAATCCTAAGGGTGTCTATACTGTTGCTTCTGGATATCAAGTGTTGTTATCTAACCGGCTAGATGGGGTGGAGGTTCATTGGTGGAAGAAAGTGTGGAATAAGTTTTCTTGGCTGAAGTGTAACTGCTTTATTTGGACTTTGGCTTGGAATAGGTGCTTAACATGAGATAATACTCGAAAGCGAGGTTTTCAGAGTCCTTCTATCTGTGTTTTGTGTGGATGTGGAGAGGAGGACTCTTCTCACTTATTTTTCCGTTGTCCTTTGGCTTTGCAACTTTGGCATTTTTAGTGGGGAGTTTGGAAAAGCCCCCGTGTTCATGTTTCCTCCCTGGTGGATTTCTGGAGTAGTCTAGGTAGACCTCCTTCTATGGCCTCTTTCTTGCAGGATGTGAGGTATGTTGGGCCTTCCTTCATACTATGGCAGATTTGGTTCAAACAAAATCGAAGAATATTTTGTGGTGAGAAGTTGATGATTCAACAAGTTTGGCACATAATTTTGGGTATGATTTGGGAGACGATGGAAGCTAAGTGTGATATGGTGTTCCCTTTGGAGAAAGGAGATGCCAAGCTGGTGGATAGATTGGATATTCAGGGGCTATGTTCAGCTTCTGCTTGTGTCAGGAGAGGAAGGCGAGTGAAAAAGAAAGTTCAAAGGGTGGGTGGATGGCTACCCCCTCCGGCTAAACCTCAATACCGATGGTTCTTCAAGGGGCAATCCTGGGCCTACCAGGATTGGTGGGCTGGTAGGGATTTTTTGGGATCGGTGGTTTTTTTCTTTTTTGTTCATGAAGGATTGTAGACTATCAACCTTATGGAAGGTTTGGCGATCCTCTACGCTTTGGAGCAGGCTTATGCTTTGGGATGGCGCAAGGTTATCGGAGTCTGATTCATAGGTTATGATTAATTTGTTGAATGAACAGAAGGTATCTTATGTTAGTTGGCAGTTAGCTATGATGGTGCAGCAGATTCTGTAGATAAGTTCTTTGATGGAGATGGTGTATTTTGTCCATATTCTGAGAGAGTGGAATAGGGCAGCTGATTGTTTGACAAAGTTATAATATTAACAATACTATTATATAGGGTTCTACACATTTTATTTTATGAAATTATATTATTTTTGGGATTTCAATTTTATTTTTTCAAGAGTTAAAAATCTAGTATTTCAATTTTATTTACTCAAAAGTTAAAAATCTATAGTGTCATGAAAAATATTTTGCCATGTTATTACATTTTTTATTTTATTTTTGAGACATACAATATTTTAATGCATTTTAAATTATCATAGTATTAATATTATTACATTTTAATAAATTATTTTTTAGATTTCAATTTTATTTACCCGAGACATTTCAAAACAAGTTCACATAAATTTTTCTTTATAAACTTAGTTCTGGAAATATAATAGTTACAATTTTGAAATGATAAATAATTTTTTATTTTTTAAAAAAATTATTACTAAACCACAATATTAGATTAATTAAAATAATTAATATCATGTTCTGTAAAATACTTACTATTATTACTTAAACAAAAAATTAATTGACTAAGATAAAATATTGTAGTGATCTAAATATGAATATGTTATTATTATTATATTGTGTAATTATTCTTCAAACTTACAATATTTTAATGCATTTTAAATTGTAATAGTATTCAATATTTTTACATTTTAATATCTTAGGCAGACATTTGAAATCTCTCCACACCCAACTAGGGTTAGGGTTCTACACATTTTATTTTATGAAATTAGATTATTTTTGGGATTTTAATTTTATTTACTCAAGAGTTAAAAATCTAGGATTTTAATTTTATTTAGTCAAAAGTTAAAAATCTACAGTATCATGAAAAATATTTCACCATGTTATTACATTTTTTATTTTATTATTCAAACTTATTAAATTATAAAAGTATTAGTATTATTACATTTTAATATCTTAAGGAGACATTTCAAATTTCTTCACACTCAACTAGGGCTAGAGTTCTCCACATAAATACAAATATGCAGGCTTTGTAAAATTTAATTTTATAGTTAAGGAAATATTTGTGTTATTTAATAGGCTTTATAAAGATTAGTTTTATAGTTAAGGAAATATTATAGTCCTATTTTATTTTTACCAAATTATATTATTTTTGAAATTTCAATTTTATTTACCCAAGACATTTCAACACTCTTGAAAAATTAATTTTTCAATTATTGGAATGGTATTTGTCTATACAACCAATAGTTAATCAACAAAAAAAATTACAACTAAACAAATACTATAATAACAACACTACAAGGCAGGTAAGTTGGCCACTACATGGCACTTGTTTTTAAAAATATTTTATGTAACCCACAAAATGTCTATTTTATTTTCTTTCATAAATTTAGTAAGTTTTATATTAAAAGTTAAAATAGTATTCATTCTTTATCTTAAAGTCTTTGGTGATGAAGTAAAAAATAAATATATAAAACTAATTAATGACATTATTCATGGGCTTTTATAATAACTACTACAACCACTTTTGGAAAAAAAATTAAATATATATAGTAAAAGTAATATATATAGCCTATATAGCCGATGAGGGTGAGGGCGTGGTTCGGTGGTTAAGTCGCTTGGTTGTGGCACTAGCGTCGCGCGTATTTTATATATATATATATATCAGTAATTAGGGTTAACATTAGGAATTCCATCTTTGGAATATATTAAATGCATGATCTTACAAAAAGTAAAATTTTCTAACTACTATATTAATTGTTCTATGTCATGTCCCCATGTTGGAATCTGTGATCCATAAAAAGCAACAACAATTACCTTAAACCCATCGTATAAGGTGTGAGTATCTTAATGAAATAAAATAAGAAAACATGACTATGTATATAGCAGATTAACATCCTAAACATACACTATCCACAATGGGCATGACAAGGGCCCCACAAAAGGTGCAATCTTAGGCAAAGAGATATGATGTCAAAGGAAGTCGTGCCCTTTCAAACTACAACCCTTTGATTATTATAAATTGAATTGATCTTTCATTCAAAGGGGATACGAGGGAAAAATCTAAAAGAATTCAAGCATCCTCATTTCAAGCAAACTCCCGCAACAACCATTATATCACAGCAATCATTTCAGGTGTAATCCATCAAACGAAAAAGAAAAGGGAAGCAAGTAAAAGCATCGAATAGGAAATTCAAGGAATATACCAATAGAAGATGGAAATCCCACGTAAAACTCAAATGTGGGAATTGGAGATCATTATCAACATCGTTTTAGTATCAGGCCAACTACTTTATATGGAAAGCAGATAAATCTCAATGAACTTTTGCTTTAGCCGCCCATATGGGAATTATGTCCTTTAAAGATATCCACTATGCCCTTTCTTTTGTAAGTCTCGGATAATCCACACATTAATTTATTAACAACCCTGTGATGACCATCATCGATCATTCACAGCTACAATGAGAATCTACGGGTACAACAAATAAAAGAAAATATATAAAGACACAGCAATACAATAGCAACATCATCGCATTACAACACTTCATGATCGATCCAAATCAGAATACACAAAACATCAGTTCTAATATAACATCGCCATCAATACAATTCAATATATATATATCCTCTCGGAACACCATCGATCCATTCAGCCAGCAGGAAGTATACACTTCAGGACATCGATCAATTGTTGATCACATACATAATACATTTTGAATAATCTAAAAGTAGAAACTGACAGACTCGAGGCTCAGGTGAGATTCCTCACTTAGTCCTAGCATTTAGTTCCCTCTATTCAACCGTAATATTATTTCATATGCTTTGTCTTTCTCGTTTAAAATGCATAAAATAGGGTTTAATTCATTCCACTGTGAGGAAATCGGGCCTGGGAAATAAGGGAACTGTGTCATGGCAATTGTGACTTTCATTAGGATAATAATTGTAGATCATTATGGTTTGTCTGGGTACAAATTTCCATCTGCGAGTATATATAAATGATGGTTGTTATATTGTACAGTAGTTTGTATCAGAATTGAGCCATAAAACTAGAAAACTGTAAGAAGGATGATTGTGAATAAATATAACTTCTCTGATGATTATTTTTGTCCTGGCATCTACATTTCTATTTGAATCTCTTATAGCATAATGAAAGCAGAATGAAAATAGATAAAAGAATAACTACATATTTGAAATTGGCTAGAAACTGTTTGCACTCTGATATATTGTATGCTGCATCATATACTACTGTATGATTCATTTCCTAGTGATAGAGGCAAATTGTATAATTTGGAACTGAATGGAAACTACATATATTTTGTTTGTGATTCAACTAGGAGGGGTGAATGCATAAGTCTTAGTAGATTGCCTATAAACCCCATCTAAGGTTCCGTCCCCATAGGCCCGAGACAAGGGTTGGGCATTATGCCCCAGTAGGCCTGAGTCAAGGGTTTGGACCATGGAGGGATGGGGGTCCCACATTGGAATATGCCCCCATAGGCTGGATGAGGGATTGGGCAAAAGGACCAGCTCCCATAGGCCCTCATCAAGGGTTTGGGCAATAGGACTGTGGTAGGCCTTAGGCTAGTAAGGATTTATGACTTCTCCTCCCTGGCATGCTGAGTGACTCTTCTTTCTTATGTGTTTTCAGTTGTAAGTTGATTATGTTAAATTGTTGGGTAATAGATACTAGAAATAACATATGGCAATATGGGTTTTGTGTATATATATGTGCTGTTACAGGTATGGCTCCAAGAAGAATTCAAAAAGTAGAAACCCTAAACCTAATTCCCAAGCGAATTCTAGGGCAAATCAGGTAAGGGACATCACATTCTACTTCTATCAATTTTGTATACATATAAAACATTGAGTTGAATTATTTTATCAAACATAATTAATACTACGTAAAAAGAGCTTAGAATCCCCCGCGTACATTATATATATATAACCTATATCAGTAATTAGGGTTAACATTAGGAATTCCATCTTTGGAAGATATTAAATGCATGATCTTACAAAAAGTAAAATTTTCTAACTACTATATTAATTGTTCTACTTCTATCAATTTTGTATACATATAAAACATTGAGTTGAATTATTTTATCAAACATAATTAATACTACATAAAAAGAGCTTAGAATCCTCCGTGTTGTGGCCTCACTAGTTCATTGCTTTGGGCAAAAGCATTTGCGTGGAGTCAAAGGGCGTGTCACACTAGCATCACGCACATTATATATATATATAGCCTATATCAGTAATTAGGGTTAACATTAGGAATTCCATCTTTGGAAGATATTAAATGCATGATCTTACGAAAAGTAAAATTTTCTAACTACTATATTAATTGTTCTACCTCTATCAATTCTGTATACATATAAAACATTGAGTTGAATTATTTTGTCAAACATAATTAATACTACGTAAAAAGAGCTTAGAACTATACAATTCTCTATAATATTATAATTATCTTAATTGTTGACATTCTATCTCCCATGGTTGCATGAAAGATTATCAAGGTGAACAAATATGAAGAATAAACACCATTAAAAAGTGTTTAACAAGTTACGTGCCAAGAACTAACATTTCCAAGGTTGCATTGAAAGTATAACTATTAAGAAATTGGGTTTTGGTATGCAATTCAATTGTATTGTGAAAAATTCACACAACACAATATAAAATAAATTGCAAATTGGAAAGAAATGCACCTAGATTATGGAAATATATGATTTTTTTTGGATTTTAAATAAGCAAAGTTTAAACCAAAAGGGTGTAATTTTGGGGTTGAAAAAGTAAGATCCTAAAACAAGGCTAAGAGATCCAAACAAAACATGAGTGATTTGTGGAACTCAAATCAAACAATCATGATATGAATGATTTGTGTAATTTTGAAAGGTACGAGTATTTGCAAAGAAATAGATAAGAATATTATGTTCACAAATACTATTCTTACGTGTACAAGTACTAGGGTGGCAATGTACATGTGTTGGGATACTTCATATTATATGTTTTGCTTATGATGTCAAATGATGTCTTTAAACAATTACTCCATACGAAATGGTCTTATCTATTAATGTAAATTTGGGAATTAATATTGTACCAATGAAATCATTTGAAATGACCCAATCCTAACCCTAACCCTAACACTAACTCCAATGTTAGAATTAGGGTTAGGGTTAGAATTAGTGGTATATTAGATATGAAAATGGAAACCTAATAGGATCGGAAAGGGTGGCTAGGGTGGGTAAAGGAGTGATCTCAACATAGCACAAAACTCTAAAAGAAAAGATATAATAATGGAATAATGACAAGTAAGAATACAATTCCTCAAAAGATCTGAAAAATGATAATGCCATCAGAAATCACATATCTAAGACCCTCAAAGTGATATATCATACAAAATGTGTACCAAGTCAGCTCATGGTGGGAAAGACATGGGCAAGAGTTAACAAAGTTTATAAGTTTTAAAATTTGAAATTTAGGGGCCAATTCCATGTGATGCAATCTGACTTTTAAATATTGGTGTGGGAAAATGGAACACTAATATTGAGGTGAGGAATGAGTGTTATGACATGGGTTAGAGTTAGAGTTAGGGTTAGAGTTAAGGACAGAATCAAGCTTAGTGAAAAATGAGGGTTAGGGGTAGAATTAGGGTTAGCTTAAAACTAGGGTTAGGGATAGAATTGGGGTTATCGTTAGGGTTAAAATTATGGTTAGAATTAGGGTTAGGGTTAGAATTAGAGTTAGGGTTAACATTACTATCAGAATTAAGGATAGGATTAGGGTTACAATTATAATCTGGGTTTGAATTAGTAATATAAGTAGTATTGGGGCAAGAATTAGGGTTAGGGATAAAATCAAGATTAGAACTATAATTAGATTTAGGGTTACGATTACAATTAGGGTTAGAATTACCATTAGAATTATTGTTAGAATTAGGGTTAGGGTTTAGGTTAGAATTAAGGTTAAAACTATGATTAGAATCAGGGTTAGGGTTGGGGTTATAATTAGGGTTAGAATTTGGGTGAATGTTAGGGTTAGGGTTATAGTTACAATAAAAGAACAAAGCTCATTTACATTTATATCTATATATGGAACTATGGTTAGAATTAAGGTTAGGATTAGGGATGGAATTAGTAATATAATTAGGGTCAAGTAGATTTAGAAGTAAAATTAGGGTTAGAATTATTGTCAAGATTAATGTTAGGGTTAGGGTTATAGTTACAATTTGGGTTTAGATTAGAAGTTAGGCCTATAATTAGGGTTAAGGTTCAACTTAGAGTTAGGGTTATAAATATGGTTACTATTAGGGTTGGTGGTAGAATTAGGCTTCGAGTTAGAATTACTATCAGGATTAACGTTAGGGTTAGGGTTATATTATATATAATTCTAGCATACCTATTATATTATATAGGGACAAATATAAGGGTAGAATTAGGATTAGGGTTACAATTAGGGTTAGGGTTAGAATTAGAGTTAGGGTTAGCATTACTATCAGGATTAAGGTTAGGGTTAGGGTTATAGTTATAATTTGGGTTTGAATTAGTATTGGGTTACATAAGAATTAGGGTTAGCAATAAAATCAAGATTAGAATTATAGTTCGATTTAGTGTTAGAGTTAAAACTATGGTTATATTTACAGTTAGAATTAGGGTTAAGGTTAGGGTTTAGGTTAGAATTAGGGTTAAAACTATGATTAGAATCAGGGTTAGGGTTGGGGTTACTATTAGGGTTAGTATTGGCCTGAATGTTAGGGTTAGAGTTATAGTTACAATAAAACACCAAAATTCATTTACATTTATATCTATATATAGAACTATGGTTAGAATTAAGGTTGGGATAAGGGTGGGAATTAGGAATAGAATTAGGTTTAAGTAGATCTAAATGTAAAACTAGGTTTAGGGTTAGAATTACTATCAAGATTAACATTAGGGTTAGGATTATATTATATATAATTAATATATAATATATTATAATAATATATCTAACGTATATTATAATATTATATTATATAATTATAATAATTCTTAAGATATATAATATAGTTAGAATTAAGCTTGCTTACTAGCATATCTATATTTAAAATATATATCTAAAGTACGCGGAGAGATATCCTTCTTAAGGCGCCTATTTTTTAATCAATTTACTACACATAGGTGGAATAGGCAATAGGCGCCTTGAGAAGGATATCTATCGACGTACTTTAGATATATTTTTTAAATATAGATATGATAGTTTATTTGTCAGCAATCTATAGTTATTTTATTCTTGTATGTATAAAAATATTAAAAATTACTAACAAATTAATTTTATTATTATTATTATTTTTATAACAATAATTGTAATATTTATAATGATATAAGTTAGTTTTTAGGATGCTATAGTTATTTTATTCTTTTATGTTTGATAAATATTAAAAATAAACTTAGAAATAAAAATTTATGGTACAAGTAAAAAACAATCTTAAAATTATTAACTATTTATTATTTTAAAATTAGGAAGGAAACAGTTTATAGTTCATTATTTTTTTGGCAACCGTTTTAAGGAGTAGTTATTTGCTTGGAGTTCCAGATTATTCAAAGCAATAAATGTATGAATGTTATTTTGAACAAAGAAATAAGAGGTCTGTAATGTTTTTCTTATTACATTATTTTTGTTTTTATTTCAGCTGATAACAAGTTAATAATATTTGTGTTATTATTTTCGTTTTGATTTCCTGTGATTTTGTTTTAATTATAATTGCAGTTGTACAGGTAGTGAACATTATTTTGGGTGGATTTCTTCATCTATACAAAGTTAGGAGAGGACAAGGATCACCAATTGATTCAGTTGCATTGGTTGTCATACCTATTACATTGGCTTTTCTTTAAATTGATTCAAATGCAGTGGTTGGCATACCTATTACATTGGATTTTCTTTAAATTGATTCAGCTGCAGTGGTTGTCATACCTATTACATTGTCTTTTCTTTAAATATGGAGAGACCTCTCAAGCTGTTGAAGCTGACTACATACATTCTTATAAGCCTCCATTAAATGTTGAAACTCCTCTCTGGCTTTTTCTCCAATATGGTCCGACCAGTATTGAAGAAGCTTCTTTCTTGAATTATCATCTCTTTAGGTTTATTTATCATTACTAGTGGCTTTAAGTTCGACCTTTTCTTTTTTTAACCTATGTATTAAACTTCTGACATAATTTTAGGGATTGTTTAAATTTTATTTTAAAAAATGGTCATGAACTACTAAAAAAAAAGATTACACTCTTACAGTTTTAATAAAAAAATTTAAAACTCATTGTAATGGACTAAAAAGAATAGGCTCGTTAGTATTATCTATGTGCATTGGAATGGCATGCAAAGTATTGTTATTTCTTAAGGGATAGAAAATTGTTAAATCATTCATGTTGGATAGGGGTTTATAAATGAAAGTGCAGGCGAGAGTTATGCTACTTAATAATTGCTTCTACAATAACTGATGTTTATTAGATAGAGAAATCTTGTGCCTATTAACCCCAAAGTGTTTCTAGTTTGTAGTTAATTTTAAGAAAGGAAAATTGACGCAAAAAATAAATTAAAAAAAAACTCCTACTCCTCTTCTGCCTAAAATTACACCCACCAAAACACAAATACACAAATGCAAAAATTTGAAATGATTGCAACACCACAATGATTTTATATTTTATTGATTCAAATCAAATAGCAAATTATTTACAAAATCTTCCTATGAGTTCTCCATGACTCAGCTTTGTACAAATAAAATCAATGCACACTCCAATCTGCATAATCTCATTACACTCAGCCTCGGAAAGGCTGCAATCTTTTACATCACCCCGGAGGTCCCAAATGTCTTTGCAAACTCTCTCACACTCTCTGCACCCTCAGGCACATTAACTCACATTCTATGCAAGTTTCCTCTACTCTTTGGCCGAACCTCGCTTCTTCTCTCAATGGTTGACCCCATCCTGCAGTTCCCTTCGATCTTTGTTATACTAGTTTTACCTTGAATTTGGAAGGACTCAAGGATCGGTGGCGATGCCTCTACCCATCTCAAACAAGCACTTCAGTTAAATTCAATGACTGGGTCCCATATGCCAACTGCGACCTAACTTCAGACAAACATTATTGCTGATGTTTGACGCTTCAGATACCCCACTCCAATCCGCTTAAACAATGCATTAATACCATTTTATGAGGTGTATTATACTTCTCATGAGCACCACGTTAAAATTTATTTTGGAAAGATTTTTCATAAGCTTCAATATATCTTATCCCGCACCATATCTTCTATTTTCTAGCAAACTATCCTTGTTTCTTAAGAAGATTATGCCTTATCTTTAGCGCACAACTATTTTTTTCTATAAAGACTTTATAGGTAGAAATAAATGGTTTATCATATGCACACTATATTGATCATGACATGCCTACTGTTTTGCTCAAATTCAAGTTCTATTTCCATTTTTGTTCCATTTTCACTGTAAATCTACACATTCTTACATCTATATACTGCTCCTAATAAACTGTTAACAACTCTAGTCTCATTGTCTGCTTCCAAAGGTTTATATAATAATTGGCTAATGTACGGTCCATTCCTGATACGTGTCACCTAAATGGCTAATGTCAATGCCAAAAGATAGTCTAACAAGCACTTCGGCATAACCGATGAATTTGTCAACCAATAGACAAGTATGTGACCTTGAATTGCTTTGCACCACATCAATACCTTTGCAAGACTGCATTTCGAGAAGTCAACCTGCGAACATCCATCAAAACTTGAATCAATGAAAACCAAACAAAACTAAAAATGTTTTTGTGTGATGTTGATCGCCAATTTGCCCAGGTGCTCCTGCATAAAAAATGAAGGTTCAATTTTTCGTGCATGGCCTAAGTCATACTCTCATAGACGATTGCTTGTTTCTAGTTAATTTTAAAAAAGAAAAATGAAGCTTGAATTTTCTTTGCATGGCCTAACTCATAAAGATGGTGGGCAGAATAATAATAATACAAACTTAAGATAATTGCTTGTTTTAATTAGTTTGTATTTACTACCACTTACAGGTTTATTAGTTTGTATTTTTATAGAGTTGTCTAAAGTTGTAACGCCCCACCAAATAACACTTGACCAACATGCACGATTAGAGAACAAGATGACAACCACGGAGACAGATAGTCCAAACTGACGACAACGACAAGGGAACCTTATGCTAACTCTATTCAATAATTCCATTGGTTAAGGCACGCTCAGACCTGCTAATTCAGGTGGACTCGATGCCTGGTACCTATAGTCTGCAGCAAACAACACACACACACACACATATATATATAAACATGGAGTCATATACACTATGAATGGAAGTCGCAGTGTGGTAGGGTACTCGAACACGAGTAATGCGACACTGTTCTGTTCACATAAACACATCTACAAGTAACTACATTACACATAATCTTCCAGTGCTTTTCAACAAGATAAAATAATCAATTACATAACGATATAATACATCCATTACCAGTAATGCATCATAATCATGATCAAATAACACATTAAATTTAGAATAACATTAATCCATAACATCCAATAGGTCCATCAAACTGTGAATGCATAAAATATCAGTAATCGAACATCATCATAACAATAGGTCCATAATCAACTAGCATAATAACAGAGAGTCCATCATCCAACAGAATGTCATAGTGTCTAATCCTACTAGGAAAGCTATTAGTCCGACAGAAGGCAAGGTGAGGGGCACTACATCCTCCCCCTAGAATCAGGCATACTCTTGGAAGCCTACAACAAATATGGATGAAATGGATTGAGTTTGGATAGTTTCCACAACCCTATGCAAATATGGGAGCACAATCTATGCATGTGATCTATTAACAGAAAAATCTTAATATAATGATTTTACACCTTTAGAAGCATGGTTCACCACAATTTACCATTTTATAAGTACTATATTCATGATTTAACACACATTTTTCATACGCACACGAATTCACATTACCAGGAATCAATCTCAAGGCGACACAAGGGTCCATCTAGACACTAGTAAGTAACCTACTAGTCCATGACATGAGATCCATGAGCCAAGAGCCAACATCTATCTCACAAAATCCATGCCTCACACTCAGTGGCTTGATGGTGTTAGGCCACAAGCACATGGTGAGACCATCCAAACAAGACCACAATGACCTATCTCCTGTTGTATAAGATGGTTAACCTCCACGAGATAGTCCTCACATATAGGTGGGTAGTGTGTCCTAGCCTCACATATCCCCATCCTCAAGGTTCCCTGCATCTGCTTCCTCGTATACACTCACCAGGTCCGCCTCATACGTTCTTGGAGAGGAATCATAATACGACACATGGTCGACATAAAAAACAATAAGGAGAAAATAGTTTAGCCACCAAAGTCATAAACAAATATCAAATAAAGATTCAATTTCAGCAATAAAGCAAGAGCACAGTTCAACACTAAATCAAATGTAACCATGAGGGTTACGCACAAATGAAGATCACAAGGTGTGGCCCATCACAATCAAATATAAACAAAGTGCCAGTCTTTTTAATTAATAGAAAATCATCAATAATTATAAAGAAAATACACAATCTTTGAAATTACACTGTACAACACTGCATGACTAGATTCTAGCCACCACGAGGAAGGAGGGAACAACGTCAGGCTATCCTCAACATTTTCTTCCATACAATAAGGACTCAAGAATTACTAAATGCATCCAAGAATTCATACTCAACAAGAGGATGTACAAGCATCTAGTCCTCTACCTGTCAACTCCTCTAACTACAACCGAAGCTCCTTAAGGATAAGATGATCGTCAAGAGACACCTCTTGACTCTCCCCTAACTCCAAATCGTTAACTGTCACAGCAAACAACTAGCAATATTGACGCATACATCTCTTCAACTGCATGGTAGAAATCATACGCAAGGAGATGGATCTCTAAATGTCAACTACCTTTACCTTGACCTCTAGGCATCTACCTACGTAGACACCACCAAGGGACAACCTCAGGTTGTTAGGTGAGGATGATAAAAGAGAAAACATACTCTACAGAATCTAAGCAATTAGGACAACATAACAGGCTTATACACACCCAGAGTACCCAGTGTTTAAACTTGGCTTTGATACCAAATGTAATGCCCTGCTAAATAACACCTGACCAACATGAACGATTAGAGAACAAGACAACAACCACGGAGACATACAATCCAAACTGATGACAACGACAAGGGAACCTTATGCTAACTCCGTTCAACAATTCCATTGGTTAAGGCACACTCAGACCTGCTAATTCAGGTGGAGTCAATGCCTGGTACCTGTAGCCTGCAGTAAACAATAGGGTTGAACATATATATATAAACATGCAGTTATATACACAGTGAACGGAAGTCGCTGTGTGGTAAGGTACTTAAACACAAGTAATGCGACATTGTTTTGTTCACATAAACACATCTATAAGTAACTACATTACACATAATCTTCCAGTGCTTTTCAACAAGATAAAATAATCAATTACATAACGATCTAATACATCCATTACCAGTAATGCATCATAATCATGATCAAATAACACATTAAATTTAGAATAACATTAATCCATAACATCTGATAGGTCCATCAAACTGTGAAAGCATAAAATATTAGTAATCGAACATCATCAAACGCCATCATAACAATAGGTCCACAATCAACTAGCATAATAACAGAGAGTCCATCATCTAACAGAATGTCATAGTGTCTAATCCTACTAGGAAAGCTATCAGTTTGACAGAAGGCAAGGTGAGGGGCACTACAGAAGTGATTTAATTAACTTTAACTCTTGAATTGTAAACTAAGAGATATTTCAAAAAAATGAAAAGTGGCCCTAAATGTGAGTAGATTTTTCCTTGAAATAATCTCTTATCATTTTCAAAATTAAGAAAATTAACTCTAAAGTAGTTCAATTAACTTTAAATCTTGTACAATAAACTAATAGATATTTAGAAAATTAAAAATTAGGGTGAGAGAAATTTTCCCTCCCAAATAATCTTCTTTAAATAATTTATACTACTTTTACCATACAACTTTCATCCACTTCTAAAAGTTAAAATACACATTTCCAACCAATATATACTTTTTTATAGTTTTAGCTAAAGTGGTTTAATTAACTTTAACTGTTGAATTGTAAGTGTAAACTAAGATATTTCAAAAATATTTAGAAAATTAAAAATTAGGGCATGTGAGAAAAAATTTCGCTCCCAAATAATCTTTAAATAATTTAAACTAAGATATTTCCTTTAAATAATCTCTTTTCAGAAAATTAACTCTAAAATGGTTTAATTAACTTTAAATCCTGTACAATAAACTAATAGATATTTTACATTTAACTTTAAATCTTGTACAATAAACTAATAGATATTTTAGAAAATAAAAATTAAGGCACATGAGAGCAAATCTCTTTCCCAAATAATCTACTTTCACTTTCAAAATTCAAAAAATTAAAACACTTATTTTTAATATTAACACACTTTTACTCAAAATTATGGAGCCATGCATAGCAAATCTCCCTCCCAAATAATCTACTTTCACTCTCAAAATTCAAAAATTAAAATACTTATTTTTAATATTAACACAATTTTACTCAAAATTATGGAGCCATGCATAATAAAATAATTTTTTTTTATAGATTAAACAATCAATTATAATAACTTTGACACGTACTTGGCCAAGGGTGTTCCACCTTAGGTCAGGTTCTACTTTTGTTTAGTCCTTCATTGTTCCTCACTGTCTTGTTGTTGCAGTTTTGTCTGTGTACTGTGAATGTGTTGTCTTTGGCTTGTTTAAGGCCTTGTTTTGCCTTGGGGGCTACTTTGTAAAGGGTTCTGGACCCTCTTTTGAACTAATAAAAAATAATCAATTATAATAATATTTAAGCTTAAAAGATTCTTAATTCTTAATTAATGTTTATATAGGGATTAAGGCTACAACTATATTTACAATTTTAGTTGTAGTAATCATTAACTTATAGTTTTCGTATTATTGTTATTGAAATTTTTTTGGGGTATTATGCTTATGAGATAACCATTTATGATAATATTATGAAAATCTAGTAACTGAGTGTTAATCAAATGTTATATGGATTTTTACAATGATCACATTTATTAGTACCCGCCTTCTTACAATGATCACATTTATTAGTACCCGCCTTCTTACAACTAGCATACCTATATTTAAAAAAATATATCTAAAGTACGCCGAGAGATATCCTTCTCAAGGCGCCTATTCCACCTTTGTGAGGTATATTGATTAAAAATAGGCACCTCGAGAAGGATATCTCTCGGTGTACTTTAGATATATTTTTTTAAATATAGGTATGCTAGTAGCATCCACAGCTGCAAGCCTAATTACAACTATATTATATAATTATAAAAATTATTATGATTATATAATATAATATGATTATAAAAATTATTATGATATAGAATTATGATTATAATAACTCTAATTTTATCCCTAACCCTAACCCTAACTCTATCTTTATCATTTTAACTCTAACCCTAACCCCAACCTTAATTCAAATTGTAACCCTAATTCTAACTCTAGAAACCCTAATTCTAACTTTAACCCATCCTAATTTTAATCATAATTTCCAACCCTAATAATTTTCCTAACTGTAATACTAACCCTAACCCTAATTCCAACCCTAATCCAAACAGTAATTCAAATCATAATTATAATTGTAACCATAAGCCTAACCTTAATCCTAACACTAATACTAACATAACTCTAATTGTAACCCTAACGATAACCCAATTCTATCCTAAATTTTAACTATAACTCTAACCCCTACTCTAAAATTATATCCATAACCCTAATTTTGAACCTGGTCATAATTATATCCCTATCCCTAACCCTAATTGTTACTCTATCTTTATCATTTTATCCCTAACCCTAACCCCAACCTTAATTCAAATTGTAACCCTAATTCTAACTCTAGAAACCCTAATTCTAACTTTAACCCATTTTTATCCTTAGAGCTTGGTTGTTTATGAGCAGGCTAGATTTTGGTTGCATGAAACATCTTGCTTAAATGATTATAATAACTCTAATTTTATCCCTAACCCTAACCCTAACTCTATCTTTATCATTTTAACCCTAACCCTAACCCCAACCTTAATTCAAATTGTAACCCTAATTCTAACTCTAGAAACCCTAATTCTAACTTTAACCCATCCTAATTTTAATCATAATTTCCAACCCTAGTTATTTTCCTAACTGTAATACTAACCCTAATTTAATATGTTTAACCTTAACCCCAATTTAATCTGCTTAACCTTAACCCTAATTTAATATGCTTAACCTTAACCCTAACCCTAATTTAATATGCTTAACCTTAACCTTAACCTTAACCTTAATCCTAATTCCAACCCTAATCCAAATAGTAATTCAAATCATAACCCTAGTTCTAACTCTAGAAACCCTAATTCTAACTTTAACCCATCCTAATTTTAATCATAATTTCCAACCCTAATTATTTTCCTAACTATAATACTAACCCTAACCCTAATTCCAACCCTAATCCAAATAGTAATTCAAATCATAATTATAATTGTAACCATAAGCCTAACCTTAATCCTAACACTAATACTAACATAACTCTAATTGTAACCCTAACGATAACCCAATTCTATCCTAAATTTAAACTGTAACTCTAATCCCTACTCTAAAATTATATCCATAACCCTAATTTTGAACCTGGTCATAATTATATCCCTATCCCTAACCCTAATTGTAACTCTATCTTTATCATTTTATCCCTAACCCTAACCCCAACCTTAATTCAAATTGTAACCCTAATTCTAACTCTAGAAACCCTAATTCTAACTTTAACCCATTTTTATCCTTAGAGCTTGGTTGTTTATGAGCAAGCTAGATTTTGGTTGCATGAAACATCTTGCTCAAATGATTATAATAACTCTAATTTTATCCCTAACCCTAACCCTAACTCTATCTTTATCATTTTAACCCTAACCCTAACCCCAACCTTAATTCAAATCGTAACCCTAATTCTAACTATAGAAACCCTAATTCTAACTTTAACCCATCCTAATTTTAATCATAATTTCCAACCCTAATTATTTTCCTAACTGTAATACTAACCCTAATTTAATATGCTTAACCTTAACCCTAACCCTAATTTAATATGCTTAACCTTAACCTTAACCTTAACCCTAATCCAAACAGTAATTCAAATCATAATTATAATTGTAACCATAAGCCTAACCTTAATCCTAACACTAATGCTAACATAACTCTAATTGTAACCCTAACAATAACCTAATTCTATCCTAAATTTGAACTGTAACTCTAACCCCTACTCTAAAATTATATCCATAACCCTAATTTTGAACGTGGTCATAATTATATCCCTATCCCTAACCCTAAGTGTAACTCTATCTTTATCATTTTATCCCTAACCCTAACCCCAACCTTAATTCAAATCGTAACCCTAATTCTAACTCTAGAAACCCTAATTCTAACTTTAACCCATTTTTATCCTTAGAGCTTGGTTGTTTATGAGCAGGCTAGATTTTGGTTGCATGAAACATCTTGCTCAATTGACTATAATAACTCTAATTTTATCCCTAACCCTAACCCTAACTCTATCTTTATCATTTTAACCCTAACCCTAACCCCAACCTTAATTCAAATCATAACCCTAATTCTAACTCTAGAAACCCTAATTCTAACTTTAACCCATCCTAATTGTAATCATAATTTCCAACCCTAATTATTTTCCTAACTGTAATACTAACCCTAACCCTATTTCCAACCCTAACCCAAATAGTAATTCAAATCATAATTATAATTGTAACCATAAGCCTAACCTTAATCCTAACACTAATACTAACATAACTCTAATTGTAACCCTAACGATAACCTAATTCTATCCTAAATTTGAACTGTAACTCTAACCCCTACTCTAAAATTATATCCCTAACCCTAATTTTGAACCTGGTCATAATTATATCCCTATCCCTAACCCTAATTGTAACTCTAACCTTGACCCTAATTGTAACTCTAACCTTAACCCTAATTATATCCCTATCCCTAACCCTTAACCCTAACCCTAATTTAATATGCTTAACCTTAACCTTAACCCTAATTTTATTTTTCTGATTGAATAGATGTTTAGTTGGAGCTCAACACACAATGTATTAGCAGTAGTCTTCAACATAAAAAGTATAATCATTCGGTGCATCTAGCCAATCAGACAAAGCAGAGAAGGGCTCCCAACATTGTGGTGTGATTGTATTTGAATTAACAACCATATTTTTCCCAATATTTGAAACTTTCACCATGTTATCATAGTTGACTGTGAAAGCATCATCGATTTCATATCTACATGAAGGAATGTGAATGTTGCGCTCTGCTGTTAACATTGTGCTGTGTAATTGTATATTGCTCTCACTCCCTGCAAGAGTCTCAACATTGTTTATGTCCTCTATTGAAGAAGACCATGGCGTACCATCCACATTGTTGAAGACATTGTTGAAATCAGAACTATCAATTATTTGCTTGAAATCTTGAGTGGCTTCTACTACATCTTTGGAAACTTCTTCATTACGATAAACTGTAGAGCCATTTTTATCCTTAGAGCTTGGTTGTTTAGGAGCAAGCTAGATTTTGGTTGCATGAAACATCTTGCTCAAATGATTATAATAACTCTAATTTTATCCCTAACCCTAACCCTAACTCTATCTTTATCATTTTAACCCTAACCTTAACCCCAACCTTAATTCAAATTGTAACCCTAATTCTAACTCTAGAAACCCTAATTCTAACTTTAACCCATCCTAATTTTAATCATGATTTCCAACCCTAATAATTTTCCTAACTGTAATACTAACCCTAACCCTAATTCCAACCCTAATCCAAACAGTAATTCAAATCATAATTATAATTGTAACCATAAGCCTAACCTTAATCCTAACACTAATACTAACATAACTCTAATTGTAACCCTAACGATAACCTAATTCTATCCTAAATTTGAACTATAACTCTAACCCCTACTCTAAAATTATATCCATAACCCTAATTTTGAACCTGGTCATAATTATATCCCTATCCCTAACCCTAATTGTAACTCTAACCCTAAGAATTTCTTTTGTTATAAATATTTTCCCTAGTTGTAAACCTAATTCTAAACATAATCCTTAACCCTAACTATAATTCTATCTAAAATACTATTTCTTTCATTATCCCTAACTCTAACCCTAATTCTAACCATAATTGTAACCAAACCCATAATAATATCCCTAAACCTAATTGTAAACCTAACCCTTTGGTTATATATACCTTGATTGTAACCCTAATTCTATCTGTAAACCTAAAACTAACCCTAACCCTAATTTTATCCCTAACCCTAATTCTAACCCTAACCCTAATTCTAACCCTAAGAATAACCCCAACCCTAATTCTGACCCTAATTCTCATTGTAATTGTCACTCATATTTAAACTATAACCTAAATTCTAATTATAATTCCAATCATAATCCAAACCCTATTTGTATCTACAATTCAAACCCTAACCCTAATTATAACCCTAATCATACCCTAACCCTAACCCTAATTATAACCCTAACCATAATCTTAATACTAACCTTTACCCTAATTGAACTCTAACCCTAACCCTATCCGTAATTCTAATCATAACCCTAATTCTACCCTACCTATAACCCTAATTTTGAATCTAACAATAACCCTAATTCTAACCCTTACTTTAATATTAATTCTAACCCTAATTCTATCCTAAATTTGACCTATAATCCTAACCCTAATTGTATCACTAACCTTAAATTTAATATGCTTAACCTTAACCCTAATCCTAACCCAAATTCTTAAGATATAACCCTTTCCCTAAATGTAATTGTAACCCTAACCCTAATTGTATCCCTAATACTAACCATAATTCTAATTCTAACCATAACCTTAATTCTAACCCTAAAGTGTAAAATAATTGAATTGCATAGTTAAATAAAAAATAAGGATGACCTCTTTACTTAAAGGTTGTTTTTGTTCACTACCCTCAGTATAAACCTCTGAGTAGCCTCTTTAAAAATAGTATGAAGTATGTAGCTTCAAGCCTTTATGAATCTATGATCATCCTCAAATAATTACTTTATGCACCTTCTTTTGATCTTTAGAATAATATTGAATTTTGAATACATAATACATTTTGAATACCCTAATTCTAACCCTTCTCCTAACCTAAACCCTATTTGTAGACCCTATCCCTAAATGTAATCGTAACCCTAACCCTAACTGTATCCCTAACATTACATAATTTGGGTATACGTTATTCTATCTAAATTATTTATACCTTAAGTGAGGAAGTTATTTTATCTCTTTTCAATAGTTGGAAGTAGGTAAAGTATTAGATGTTTAGTTATATAATGAAACTGCTACATCTAGTTTTACCTTTTTGAAAAAAAAAATATATCTTTCAAATTATGTCTTACTTTTTAAAAATAAAACTATAATTTTATATATTTCCATTTCTAAATTAAATTATATGTAAGCTTAATACATGATTGTTTTATTTTTAAATAATAATGTATATTAGTTTTTGTAAAGGGTTAGATTAAGATTTTTAATAAATGCTCATAAAAACTAGAATATGAGAAAGTCCTTTAAAGGGCAAATATAGATCATACTACATATAAAAGTTTGCCAATATAAACTAATCATATAATTATAATATTTATTTTAAAGAGCCAGTAGACATAATTACTTGGTATTAATGAGACAAGATTACTTGGTACATTAGTTGATATTAATCTTATCATAATTTTTAGATATGAGAAAGATAGAGTTAGGGTTAGGGTTAGGGATAAAATTAGAGTTATTATAATCATTTGAGCAAGATGTTTCATGCAACCAAAATTTAGCCTGCTCATAAACAACCAAGCTCTAAGGATAAAAATGGGTTAAAGTTAGAATTAGGGTTTCTAGAGTTAGAATTAGGGTTACAATTTGAATTAAGGTTGGGGTTAGGGTTAGGGATAAAATGATAAAGATAGAGTTACAATTAGGGTTAGGGATAGGGATATAATTATGACCGGGTTCAAAATTAGGGTTATGGATATAATTTTAGAGTAGGGGTTAGAGTTACAGTTGAAATTTAGGATAGAATTGGGTTATCATTAGGGTTACAATTAGAGTTATGTTAGTATTAGTGTTAGGATTAAGGTTAGGCTTATGGTTACAATTATAATTATGATTTGAATTACTGTTTGGATTAGGGTTAGAATTAGGGTTAGGTTTAGTATTACAGTTAGGAAAATAATTAGGGTTGGAAATTATGATTAAAATTAGGATGGGTTAAAGTTAGAATTAGGGTTTCTAGAGTTAGAATTAGGGTTACGATTTGAATTAAGGTTGGGGTTAGGGTTAGGGTTAAAATGATAAAGATAGAGTTAGGGTTAGGGTTAGGGTTAGGGATAAAATTAGAGTTATTATAATCATAATTCTATATCATAATAATTTTTATAATCATATTATATTATATAATCATAATAATTTTTATAATTATATAATATAGTTGTAATTAGGTTTGCAGCTACGGATGCTACTAGCATACCTATATTTAAAAAAATATATTTAAAGTACACCGAGAGATATCCTTCTCGAGGCGCCTATTTTTAATCAATATACCTCACAAAGGTGGAATAGGCACCTTGAGAAGGATATCTCTCGGCGTACTTTAGATATTTTTTTTAAATATAGGTATGCTAAGATATATTTTTTTAAATATAGTTATGCTAAGATATATTTTTTTAAATATAGTTTTACTTTAGTTCTACTCATATTTTTATATCTTTGAAATTTTATTAAATTATGATAAGATTAATATCAACTAATGTACCAAGTAATCTTGTCTCATTAATACCAAGTAATTATGTCTACTGGCCCTTTAAAATAAATATTATAATTATATGATTAGTTTATATTGGCAAACTTTTATATGTAGTATGATCTATATTTGCCCTTTAAAGGACTTTCTCATATTCTAGTTTTTATGAGCATGTATTAAAAATCTTAATCTAACCCTTTACAAAAACTAATATACATTATTATTTAAAAATAAAACAATCATGTATTAAGCTTACATATAATTTAATTTAGAAATGGAAATATATAAAATTATAGTTTTATTTTTAAAAAGTAAGACATAATTTGAAAGATTAATATGAAATTTTAATATCAAAATTTAATAATCTAAAACCAAAAATTCCTTCATAAATTATTTATGTAAAGTACGCCAAATACAAAAGTTAAGGATAATAACCCTTCACACAAACTAAAACCTAATTCAAAATAGAGACAAAAACATCAAGCCTTCATGAACTCAACAACAATCTTTGAGCAACTGCACACTTTGCAAGGTCTTGAGGAAGACAAACCCTCACAGCTGTCTAAATCTCTCTAATGCTGATGATATTCTTTTTGTTGTAGCGAGCAAATTTAGCTGCCTCTGTTGCAATTTTCTCAAAGATCTCGTTGATAAACTTGTCCATAATTACCATAGCTTTGCTTGAAATATTGATATCTGAGTGCACTTGCTTGAGAGTTTTAAACAAGTAGATCTTAAAGATCCGCTTATTCTTTTTATTTATTTTTTCTACAGATTTTTCAATCATGACCTCCTTTTCCTCCACAATGTGCCTCTTCTCTGTCATTTTTGCCATCGATAAGCACTACAAAAATCATATCATAAAATTAGAAATTATATCTAAGTTAAGTTAAAAATAAAATTATAGACTCTAAACAAATTATCAACACATCATATAAAATATTTGCACCTTTAAATATTAATAACCCTTATAAAAAAATACATAGCCAATAATTTTTGAAGTAGCTTCTTTTTATTAGTACTTGTTAATTTTAAATCCTTGTATTTAAATTTACAATATAAGTGCAAACCTATAACAAATAAATCTATTTAATTTTACCTTACTAAAATGACCTATGAAACCAAGAAATGAATTAGGTATTTTATAAGGATTTAAATAAAAATTAAATTAAATTTTAAATAATGTAATATATGCATTCTAATTTAAATAATTGTAATATGTGAAATTAATTTTTTTAATAACCCTAAAATAGCATATAAATCCTATTGGTTTTCTATTATTTCCATTTGTTGTTTTTTAGCATACTTCTTCAATTTTATTTTATTTTGATTTCTGTTTTAAATAATTACATTTACATTTAAATTAAAATATAAATACTAAATTTAAATTATATAACACATGCACACCCACCAATTAAGGAATTTGTTTTGCAAAATTAGCCGAAGGGATATGGTTGCTTAATAAAATGAATAAAGTAATTTTTATATAAAACTGTTTGCTTTTCCTAATTTATTTAATAAAAATGAATAAAGTAATTCTTTTACTATTTGTAAGGATATGGTTACTTAATAAAATAAAATTGAACAACTAAAACATAGGATTTATTGGGCTCTTAAAATAGAAAAGTATATTATCTTACTAAATAATTTAGATATATTATAACTATGCTATAAGATTAAAACTTTATGTGTACTTTAGATATATTATATAATGATGCATTTTATTTAAAATATTGGCTTGAGCAACTCGGTTTAAAAAAAAAGATTTAATTTTTAAATAATATATGTATTAAAATAATCTTAGATTTTGATTTTTAAATTTAAGTTAACATCATATAAAATTAAATTAGGCTATAATTTAGGAGGTGGTAGATAATCTTAGATTTTGATTTTTAAATTTAAGTTAACATCATATAAATTTAAATTGGGCTATAATTTAGGAGGTGGTAGAGTACTAATTTTAGAAAAATATTAAAACTTGCCAAATGACAAAAGGCATATAAAAAACATTCACTTTATTTGAAATAATTAAAATATAAAAGTTACAAATAATAAATCCCTTACTTAAAAACTAACCTAATAATTTTATTATGCACTTCATAAATTTAAAAAAACATGATCATATTAGTTTAAACTAATAATAAAACAATCTCTTACTAAAAACTAACTAAGTTAGCTACAAATAATAAACAAAGAAATAATTAAAAAAACCCTCTGTGAAAAAATCACAGGCATGCACATGCATGCATCCAGAGAAAGCAAAATAAATGCATCCAAGAAAAAAAGCAAAATAAAATCACATGCATGCACATGCATCCAGAGAAAGAAAAGAAAATAGCTTTTGTTTTATTTTATTGTCTGTGTTTAAACCTAGGATAAGTTGTAAGGTTTCTACAACTAATATCTTAGCCTTTCATAAGTCATATCTAAATACTTATATTCTTAAATTTAAAATTAAAAAATTAAATTATTGTATGCAAAAATTTAATAAATTAAATTTAACACCAATTAATAATTATCAATAAAATTTTATATAAATCTTTAATTTAATCTTTTTAAAATCCTTACTGTAATAAAAGACAAATTTTTAAATTTAATTAAACAATCATCACAATAATTTAAAAAATAAAACTAAATCTATGTTTAACTTAAATAAATTAATACATGTCCCAAGTTTAATTAGCTAAATTATAGTGAATCTAAAGTACAAATTGTAAAGTTTCTTTTTTAGTTTTAAATCTTACCAAAATTAATTAGATCCATAAAAAAGAACTTTATTGTTTTTACAATAACTCAACTACCCCCAACCCCATTGTACACAAATCAAAATCATATTTCCTCGGCTTCTGCTATGAAGCTCACGCAATGCCATTGTGTGAAATAATTTCCCCTTTTAAATTGTCTTTCTTTTCAAATATATCTTTTAATCACTAATTCTTTATTTTGATTTTTTTTAATTTTAATTTTTGATTCACAGGAAAATGTATAAAAGAAATTGTAGTCTTCCACCAAATTGAATTTTTGGTGAAGATCTAAAAGAAACTCAGTACCAATATTTGGTAGAAGATATATCTTTCAACTGAGATGTATGGATAATCTACTATTTTAAGTCTCTGGTGTGATGTGCGATGATAAACTATCTGAGCAATAGGTTTAATCTCAAATAAAATATTCATTGCTAAACGGAACAACAAGCTTGTCTTACAGAACTGCAACAAACTTAGGTATATTCAATCCATGTTCCTTAGATATGTGAAGCTAAAGTAAAAATATCAATAAAATTTAAAACTGTAATATTCTAACCTTCAATTCTTGGAAAGCGATTCTTTATTCCTTTCACCTTCTCTTTTATATATATATATATATATATATATATATATATATATATATATATATATATATATATATATATATATATATCTTTGAGCTCCCATGCCCAAGTTTTTCTATTTTTCTATCCATTTCACTTCCACGAATTATATATATATATATATCTTTGAGCTCCCATGCCCAAGTTTTTCTATTTTTCTATCCATTTCACTTCCACGAATTTATTTATTCATTTTATGAATTTAATTTACATGGAATCTGAATCTTAATTGTTTACGGGAATCTGAATCTTTCAGCCCTTGCTGTGAGTGTAGAACGCCTCTCGGCGTAATGATCACATTTATTAGTACATGTAAGTACTATTGCAACGAGTTCACACTTATCTAGTTTTTATTGATTGTAAACCAATTAAAAGACAGGATTATTTTTGGGGCAAATTTGATTTAAATTTGTAGTTTTTCTATGTGAACATGATAAATTTTTAACAAAAAATTATTGAAAAATAATTTATCTGTATTGTCATTGGCTAAAAAAAATGACCTCTTCTCTGCGGATTGTCGGAGAGTGCAACAAAAATCTATAAATGTGGAGAGAATTTTGGTTTGAGGGGAGGATGTGGCAAGTAAATAAATTATGAACACAAATCTTGTCTCCCACTAGTCTAGGATGTGGCAAGTAAACAAATTATGAACACAAATTTTGTCTCCCACTAGTTAAGTCATGTCTAAATGGATGGCGATAATTATGATCAGTTTTATAATATTAATAATACTATTAAAAATATAAGGTTCTACACATTTTATTTTATGAAATTAGATTATTTTGTAAAAATTACTTTTTGTCAAAGGGACAAAGTTATAATATTAATAATACTATTAAAAATATAAGGTTCTACACATTTTATTTTATGAAATTAGATTATTTTTATAATATTAATAATACTATTAAAAATATAAAGTTCTACTCATTTTATTTTATGAAATTAGATTATTTTTGGGATTTCAATTTTATTTATTCAGAGTTAAAAATCTAGTACTTCAAAAGTTAAAAATCTACAGTATCATGAAAAATATTTCCCCATGTTATTACATTTTTTATTTTATTCTTCAAACATACAATATTTTAATGCATTTTAAATTATCATAGTATTAATATTATTACATTTTAATATCTTAAGTAGACATTTCAAACCTCTATACACTCAACTAGGGCCAGGGCTCTCCACATAAATACAAATATGTAGGCTTTGTAAAGTTTAGTTTTATAGTTAAGGAAAAATTTTAGTGCTATTTTATTTTTACTAAATTAAATTATTTTTGAGATTTCAATTTTATTTACCCAAGACATTTCAAAACAAGTTCACATAAATTTTTCCTTATAAATTTAGTTCTGGAAATATAATAGTTACAAATTTGAAATGATAAAGCAATTCTTTATCTTTAATTTTTTTTTACTAAACCACAATATTAGATTAATTAAAATAATTAATATCGTGTTCTCTAAAAGTACTTACTATTATTACTTAAACAAAAAATTAAGTGATCTAAATATGAATATGTTATTGTTATTATATTGTGTAATTATTCTTCAAACTTACAATATTTTAATACAATTTAAATTGTAATAGTATTCAATATTATTACATTTTAATATTTTAGGCAGACATTTCAAATCTCTCCACATCCAACTAGGGTTAGGGTTCTACACATTTTATTTTATGAAATTAGATTATATTTGAGATTTCAATTTTATTTACTCGAGTTAAAAATCTAGGATTTCAATTTTATTTAGTCAAAAGTTAAAAATCTACAGTATTATGAAAAATATTTCGTCATTTATTACATTTTTTATTTTATTCTTCAAACTTACAATATTTTAATGCATTTTAAATTATAAAAGTATTAGTATTATTACATTTTAATATCTTAAGGAGACATTTCAAATCTCTATACACTCAACTCTCTACATAAACACAAAAATGTAGGCTTTGTAAAGTTTAGTTTTATAGTTAAGGAAATATTTTAGTCCTATTTTATTTTTACCAAATTGGATTATTTTTGAGATTTAATTTTATTTACCCAAGACATTTCAACACTCTTCAAAAATTAATTTTTCAATTATTGGAATGCAATTTATCCTATACAACCAATAGCTAATCAACAAAAAAAAAATTACAAGTAAACAAATACTATAGTAACAACACTACAAGGCAGGTATTAGTATTATTACATTTTAATATCTTAAGGAGACATTTCAAATCTCTATACACTCAACTATTAGTATTATTATATTTTAATATCTTAAGAGACATTTCAAATCTCTATACACTCAACTAGCCTTCAGGGCTCTCCACATAAATACAAAAATGCAGGTTTTGTAAAGTTTAGTTTTATAGTTAAGGAAATATTTGTGTTATTTAATAGGCTTTGCAAAGTTTAGTTTTATAGTTAAGGAAATATTTTAGTCCTATTTTATTTTTACCAAATTAGATTATTTTTGAGATTTAATTTTGTTTACCCAAGACATTTCAACACTCTTCAAAAATTAAATTTTCAATTATTGGAATGCAATTTGTCTATACAACCAATAGCTAATCAACAAAAAAAAATTACAACTAAACAAGTACTATAATAACAACACTACAAGGCAGGTACTGGCCACTACGTGACACTTGTTTAAAATAAAATTTCATCTAATTTACTAAAATTTACAGAAATTAGAAGAACTCATTTATTTATATTAGTATTTTTCACTTTAAAATTGAAAAAACAATTTCAAAAACCATCTAAGCTTACTATCCTATTACATTCTTAATACTTATTTGAATTTAAAAATTTCAAACCCTATAAAAATCAAATCTTAAGTTACTAATATCATTATTTTCCTATTTGTGAAACCCTTGCGCTTCTTAAAGATGCAGTTCTAGTATTTATTATGAACTATTTTATAGTATCATTTAAAAAAGATATCATTATGTTTAGGTTCTTATCTACAATTACCATATGACCAATCATCAATTAAATTTAAGTGTTTTAAATTGATATATTCTTTGAAAATATTTATATAACCTAATTTTTTTTTTATTAAATTTATTCACATTATCTACATAATACTTTTTTTCAACTAAAAGTTATTTTAAAATAATTTAAGCCACACTAAATGAAAACAAAATACATGTTGACCACCTAGATTTATTTTTAGTATTTTCCTTATGAACCATTAAAAAGGACATAAAATAGACTAAACCTTAGAGTTTCTATGATTAGTTATTCCTTCAATTTTTTCCTATATTTACTATTATTTTTGTTGGGATTCTCTGTTTTAAAAAAAAACTATTGAGTTTTTTTTTTTCTCTGAAAGAAAAAGGGGTAAAAACTTTATTAAATCAGAAAATCATTACAAAGCAGAAAGAAACACCCATAAGGGGCACAACCAAAATCAAGAATTAAGTAACACCCAAAAAGCTCCTCATATCCTCCATAACCCAATCTTCAAGAACAGGGGCCAAATCACTAGGAAGGTTGCCCCAATCATCCACATTCCAAGTCTCCATTTGATCATACGCCCACCTCGCCAAACCATCTGCCAACTTGCTCAGAGAAACAATTTGTTTGGCCACCACTGTAGGTTGCCAGTTCACCTCCTCATAATGTCTCTTATTCAACATATCAATGACCACCTGAGAATCTGATTCACAAATAATCCACTTCTAGCGAAGGGCACAACCACGCTCTAATGCCAGAAGAATAGCAAGAGCCTCTATGAGATTATTTGTATGCTGACCTCTATATATAGAGAAGAAAAAAATTACCACCCCCGAACTATCCATGCCAATGCCACCAACTCCAGGATGGCTAGGATTACCTCTAGAAGATCCATCAGTATTGATTTTCAGCTTCCCCATAGCGGGAGGACACTAGCGACCAATATGACAGACCCTCACTCTCCCACGCCCATGCTTAACCGTCCTTAAATTTTTTCGTCCACTCCCAGAGAGACCCAAGGCTTCAACAACATCACAGTCACCAGAAACAATAGGGACAGACAGATCACACTGAGCAGCCAAAGTTTCCTGCAGATCCCCCAAAATCCTCAACCAGAGCTGACCAATAAGTAGCTTCTTGTCCAGAAAAATTCTACAGTTGCGCTCCAACCAAATATGACAAATTATCAAACTGGGGCCAATGATCCAAGCAGTGAGGAGAAAAGAGGTCTTTACAGGGGGAGGCCCCAGACTCCTCCAAAATTCCTCTAAAGAAGAAGCATATCTACACAGTATACGCCAGAGATTCCACCAGAAATGCCAAATAACTTTTGCAAAGGAGCACTGAAAGAAGAGATGGGGGATGCACTCCTCATGCCCACCACACAGAACACACATAGAGGACCCCTGAAACCCACGTTTCCAGAGGTTCTCCTAGGTAAGGCACCTCCCTTGAACAACTAACCACGAGAAGAAGTTACACTTAGGCCAAGCAAACTTATTCCAAACCTGTTTCCACCAGGAGACCTCCGAGCTCCCAAACATTTGCTTATCAAGAACTTGATAACCTGAGGCAATAGAAAATTTACCTTTTGGATTAGGACCCCAAGCCAACACATCTCTCCCAAGAAGAGAAGTGCAGACATGCCCCGATAGAATCCCAATAAGTTCCTGATAATCCCTAACTGCCCCACCAGGAGGCCACTCCTGCGGAACCTTCCATCTATACACACTAACCTGTCCCAAATTCTGAAGAGTTTTAAAATCAACAACATGGCACCACCCAACATCAATAAAATGCCTACTCAAATTCTGTAGGTGGGGGTGAGTAGACAAAATGGGAGGATAACCATTCCAAGAATCATGCCAGAAGAGAGCATCCTGCCCACCATTGCAAATCTAAAACAACCCCTGCTTGACCAACTTAGCACCCCTTTTGAGGGTACTCCAAATCATAGAACCCTTCCCCTGCAAACTGAAGCAGGCAACATCCACACTCTCAACTGTACCCAAATACTTTGAGTTAAAAATTTTTGCTCATGATTGATGTTGCTGCGAACACCACCGCTAATACAACTTAGCTGCTAAAGCTTGTCCATTCAAATCATTTCTATGTAGACCCAGACCACCAACTTGCTTCAACCTACAAACAGCTTCCCACTTGACCAAACTCCACTTCTTGTGAAGGAGGTTTCCAGACCAAAGGAACTGCCGAGACAAACTCTCAAAGTCTTTGATAAAGCCGGAAGGTGCAGAGAGAACAAAACATTTGTACAGAGGAAGAGCCTACACCACTGACTTTAGAAGAGTCACCCTATCCGTAGAAGAGAGCCACCTGTTAGTCCAATGACTAACCAGATTTCTGAACTTATCCATAATCTCCTACTAGAAAAATTTAGGAAGCAAACGAATAGCAAGCGGAATACCAAGATACACAAAAGGGAGAGTGTCAATCTGGAAACAAAGGATACCAACAATTCTCCTTTGAATAGCCCGCAGAGTATGAAAGAAGTAGATAAAAGACTTCCCCTCATTAATTTTCTGACTTGACGCAGCTAAATAACAGTCCAAAATCCTGTGCCAACCAGAAGCTTCCTCAATCTTGGCTCTGCCCATAAGAGTCGTGTCATCAACAAATTGCAAATGTGATTGAGGGGGAATATTGTTTCTAAAACTCCAGCTCTTAATCAAACTAGTCTCCACCTAGGATCTAATAAACCTCCCCAAACCTTCCGCCAATAAGATGAACAGATAGGGGGATAAAGGGTCCCCTTGTCTGAGCCCCCTACAAGTACCAAACAACTCCGTCAGCTCACCATTAATCAGCACCGAAAAGCAAGGAGAAGTAACATAGCTCTTGACCCACTTAATCCATTCACCAGCAAAACCAAACGCTCCTAGAATCTTAAATAAGAAGGCCCATTTAACTCGATCATAAGTTTTAGCCATATCTAACTTAATAAACATAGCTTTCTCTTTAGAATGATCCATAGAATGAATCGTCTCAGCTGCAATGATGACACCATCCATAATCTGCCTACCAGCCACAAAACCCCCTTGCTCTTCAAAAATTAACCTGCTTAGCAAGGGTTTCAGCTACTCAGCAATCAACTTAGTAATAATCTTGTAAACCACATTACATAAGGCAATGGGCCTAAAAAGATCTAGAGAATTAGCCCCATCCTTCTTTGGAATGAGAGAAAGGAAGGTAGCATTCATGGATTTCAGCATTTGTTTATTCGTGAAAGATTCCTGAATGACCTCCAACAAATCTAACTTAATCACTTCCTAGAAGTCCTGGTAGAACTCAACCAGGAAACCATTAGGCCCTAGAGCTTTTCCCTTTTTTATCTGGAACACAACAGTTTCAAGCTCCGACAAAGAAATAGGATTAAGCAAAGAAGCATTCATTTCATTGGTGACTAAGGGTGGAATACTATTCAAAATATCAGCTTCATCCTCCTCCACAGGAAGGGAATCCTTAAATAGTAGAATAGAAAAGAAACAAATAGCCTCAACAGAAATAGAAGTAGAGGAGGAGAGAATCTCCCCATTCGAAGACCTGAGAGAAGAAATGACATTATCTTGTCTCCTATCTTTCACTGAATTGTGGAAGAAAGAAGTGTTCTTGTCTCCTGCTTGAAACCACTCGATTTGGAACTTTTGTTTCCAAAAAATTTCCTCACGTAATTCCCATTCCTTAACTTCCTTCATAGTAGCAGCTTCCAGCAAACCCAAATCCTCAGTGAGGCCCCGATCACGAATATGCCTGGTGATCGAGTCCAAATGAGCTTGAGCAGACTGCTTTGCATGAAAAACATTACCAAAGTGTTGCCTATTCCACTATTTCAACCTATATTTCACATATTGGAGCCTCTTGGAGAAGGAGTACATAGCGGTCCCATGTGACAGCTTCCCCAAATTCCACCAACCAGGAAGAAGATCATGGAGGGAGTCATCTCTTAACCACATGAGTTGAAACTTAAAAGACTACTTTACACAACGCCAGGGTAGCTCAGCAGTAAGTTTGATCGGCCAATGATCAGAACCCCACCCATCCAAAATCTCAGAGCTAGTCAGCCACTTGTCCCCCAACCAAAAATTAGACACCAAGAATCTATCTAGGCATTCAGAAATAGTAGCATCCCCACATCTCCTATTATTCCAAGTAAAGACCCCATTAACAGGCTTGATGTCAACCAATTTTAAGAGAGCCACATTAACCTTCAAGAGATTAGAAGAAGGCTCCAAGTGAGAAATGCCTCCCCTCTTCTCATCTAGAGAAACAATGGCATTAAAATCCCTGGCTAGAATCCATGGGAGATAAGGATCCAAAGTCCTCACATATCTGACAAAACCCCACAACTATACCTTGTAATGAAGGTCAGCTGGAGCATAGATGTTAAAAAAGAGTACTCTCTCTCCAGACTCAAGATGAGAAGCAACACAAGAAATCAAACCTCTACAAGAGTACCACCAAATTGGCCCGACTCTACATGGGTCCCATAAGCATACAACCCCACCAGAGCTACCAAGTGCACCAACACATTGACACTGACTGCAAATCCAAATCTTTGAAGCCACACTCATCATACTGTCAATTGATAACTTAGTTTCCTTAAGGAAAACTGCATCAGGTGAATGAATATGAACCAAGTCTCAAATATCCTTTTGTCTAGGGATGCTATCAATACCCCTCACATTCCAAGAGAGTACAATCATCATTAGGGTTGGGAGAAGTGAGCGTCAATAGTCCTCACTGACCCCGAATCTATCAATGTCTCACCAGCTAGCTTTACCTTTTCCAAGTCCTTTTTTCTACCAACCTTAAGAGGTTTCTCAGGAGCCCCTTTTTTGAGGGTCTTTGGATGCAAACCCAAGGCTGGGGAAGGAGCCTTACTTTTTCCTGAGTCTGGAGTACCCCGCACTTTAGATAGAACACCACCAACACTAGGAGAGCCACCAAAAGCTTCTAGTACCAAATCTAATGCTCCCTGAATAGGAGCCAGAGGAGCCAATTCAGTGTCCATCTGAGTACCCTGCTCACCAAGTTGATCTGAACTAGGAATCACATTAGGTTGATCCCCAGGAACAACCTCAGTAAAAGATCCAACTGTTGCCTGCAAGTCCACCTGAAAACCTTCCTCCTGGACCAAATCCTCCAATGTCTCAAATTGGTTGAAGGTTTCCTCCTCCTACCTATCCTTGAGGGATCTCTTCAGGCCTCGACAACGATTACGAGACTTAATTGGAATAAAACCTTCTTTATCAGCCTCACCTCCCTGCATGGGGGTTTTACCCTTATCTACTTTCAAATTAGGCTGAGTAGGAGCATTACTTGAACCAGTTGCACCAGAAGCTCGGGGACACCTCTGCTGAAGATGATCATATTCATGACAAAGCCGACACCTGAAAGGTAACGTCTCGTAATCTAACGACTAAGTCCAGGAGCAAGACCCAACAGTCATATCAAGAGAATCTGGAAGCTCAAATTAATTTCAACACAAACCCTAGCATAAGAAAAAAATTTCTTATTCAAAGTTAATTGAGAAGGACCAATAGGTTTTCCAAGCAATAACACAATCGACTGCAATATATCACTTCTCCAGCATTCAAGCGGCAACCAAGGAAGATGAACACAAAATGGGATTCTAGAAGGTAACTCCTCTTAGTTAACACTAGCATGCCATGGTTTGATGAAGAGACCCACCTGATTATAAAAATATGGACCCCCTTCGAAGGCCCTATTATGATCTGAGACACACGAAAAATCCACCATAAAGAAGTTATTTGCAGCCATCAAAATATCAAAATCTCCTTCCAGGGTCCATGTCTTGCGAATCCATGTATCAAGAAATGGGGGAGAAACCCTCATCCCCATGAACTTACAAATCAAAACATGATTGTAGTAGTAATTAATATCCTTGGTTACCGACTCCAATTGTATTACTAAAACCAGCCACTCCTGGGCCCTCTCCAAGCATCCATTCACCTTTGGCAATTTAAGGTAACCATTTCAGACCACATCCAATCTAGAAGAAGACTGAATGGGTATTCCGGCATCCTCCCCAGCCATAGAAGAAGCGGCACATTCAAATCCATTTATATCAAATGAGTGAGGGCCCAAAATGCCCCCACCACGTTGAATCCAAAGCAATGGCTCTAAACAGGCGTACCCCCACCAGAGACAACACCTCAAAGGAAGAAAAACTCCCCAATGAGCAGCAAACATGAACCAGAGGGCACACAATAGAAGAAAACCCAGAGTTGGAAACCCTTAAACCTTGCACACTACCACCCGCACCAAAGGACACCTCACAGCCAGCTAAAACCAGAAAAAAGAAGAAATGGAGAAGTAGACCCGATCCCCTTGACCCCCCACTAACATGCAAATCCCCTGCGCACAGAGAAAGCTCGATCCTGCAAGCTACGGCTTGGGTGCCCTAGCCTGCTTTCCCACTCACATTGTCGCCATCCTCAGAATCAATTCCAAAAAAAAAAAAAGTATTGAGATACAATAAAATCTACAACTACATTTCTTGAGTTACAAAATGCACTCACCCCTACTTTAAACTCTCATTTTCTATAACAAACCCCAACTTAGTTCCCTCTTATTTCTAGAAATATTTTTTAAAAGTAACATACCATCAATGTCTTTCTTCACTACCTTCCTTTGGAGTTACTTATTATCATATAATTATAATTTTTCTAAAATTTACATTATTTTACATTTACAAAATAAGTTTTATTATTACAATACTATAAAGGTGGGTAATAAAACAATATAATAAGTGCAGGAGGATGGGCGGGAGTCCTTCCACACAAAATGGTGTGGAAGGACTGGGCTTTCAGTGCCATATGTGGCGGGCAGATCAGTTGGCAGCCAGCTGGGCTTTGGCAGGAATGACACCTGGACTAAGTTAGGAACCTTCTCGAGCGGCAAGGGAACAATAATTAAAAACACACTTAGCTTGATTCACATGCTCGAAGGAACATATTGCAATGATGAAACAGCAAGTCTGTTTCGTTCACTCCACAACATGAGGGCAAGGATTCAGATCTCACAAGCAGACAATAGATAAGCGGCAGCTGACAGACTAGAAGGGTAGAAGATGGGATAGCTGACATGATTATAGAGTAAGGTGAAGCAAGAGTCATCTCATTTAGTAGTGTAGCCTACCTTTTGTGTAGCATTGCGAAATGACAGAGAAATCAAAGGTGTTGCAGCTATCAGCAGATTGGTTTTGATGCGCAGGAATGGACACCCCCATTCGGCTGGTTAGTGACAAGAGGCAGATGGCATTTCTAGGGGGCATCACTGACCTTCATCTTAAACACCTCCTGAAATGCTAGGATGAACTTGTTTTGGGGGCAATCAAGATGATTTTGGGCAAGGAGTTTGTGGATGGCAGTGAACGACATCGATTAGACACAGACATAAGTTCCCAATTTGTGGCTACTCTATTAGAGCTGAATGTGGCTAAGACATGGGTGAATATAGTGGTTAGAAGACTCTTCATACGGCATGTACTTGGAGGACTGGAGGAGACTTTGGAAATCACTACTTTTGGCGTAGGCATGTCGCGGTTGAGAGACATCCCCCTTCTGTAGCAGCCAGGAAGTGTAGTGAAATACTTCCCGTTCATTCTCCACTTGAGCGGGGCGGATCTAGTATGGTTCAGACAACATGCTAGGGTGGCAGTGAATTTCCTGTTGAAGTATTACCAGATCGTGGAGACTCATGGCTTGGACTGGATGGGAGATTTTAATATGAAGCTGCATAACTACGAATTGGAGGCATAATGGGCTTAGGGTTTTCTTTTTCTACTAGTTATCTCTGGTCTGGGTGTCTGTTTATAGGTGCGGGGTTATATAGTGGTTTTAATAGTGGTTAAATTTCAAAGTCTTTGTTTTGTTGGTCTTGCCCTGCGTGGCATATCTATTTCAATAGCTTCAGTCTAGATGGTTGCAACTATAGGCTACCTGTGGAAATCTCAGAACTAGTAACTATAATCTTTTTTGATAATTAATATAAAGTAGCTCTTTATTACGTAGCAAAAAAAACAATATAATAAATAATAATAATATATTAATATTTATGTTATATTATAGTAACAAATTCTTCAAATTTATTCTTTTATGCCTAAAATTGAGGAGAAAAATCCAAAAAACTAACTGGTAAATATAAAATATTTTCAATGTAAAAATATAATAAAATATGTTAAATTAATAAAAATATACATTTATTCTCCTAACAAGGCTTTTGCCTTAGCTCTTTTTCGAAAATGCTTTCACCGGCAATAATTAGAGATTCCAACACGTTTTATGCATTTCACCATTTGGTTTATAATTTTTCCGTACCCTCCATCTTTACACTGTCATTTACCTATGGTTTTTTATTTATGTCCTCAATAAATGGTTTTAGTATTTAATTTTTTAATTCATTAACTAAACTTGAAATTTCCTTTTTGTCAAAATAACAAGTGCCACATCACGAGTACCTGCCTTGTAGTGTTGTAATTATAGTATGTGTTTTAGTTTTTGATTAAAATAGTCAAACATGTTTTTAAGGGGCCTCGAAACCCTTTACAAACAAACTTCAACCTCAACATAGGTTGACCATCAGCAAAACAACAGCCCAGCTGCCAAGAGAACAAGTACCAAACTGAAATAGAGCATCCAAAACATAGCACTCCACAAAACAAAGAATCAACCTAGGCTATACCAACAACAGATCTAGCCTTTTGCACTCCCTTAATCCGAGTGTGGGAAAGAGAGACAAACTTCGGCAATCCCTTCTTCCTACAATGCACTAATGTCTAAGAGACATCATCATCCAGGTCCATCGAGCAAGGGGAGGGGGGAGGGGAAACCTCCAAAGAGACCCTACCCATAGGAGAGGCCTAAGAGGGAGACCCAACTAGAGAGGAAGATTATTGAGGAACCACAACATGAGCCCCAGCAAAAGAAGCAACTCTAGCAAGAATAGAGGAAACAACCATGCCGTCCCCACCACCACAAGCCAAACTACCACCAGCAGAAGCAATAGCAGCAGCCAAACCACCACAAGAGGGAACAACAGAGCTGACACCAATACCATCAGCCACACAGCCGCCAGAAAGCGGCAAAACTGGAGCGAGCCCAGAATAAGGGACCATGAAAGCTGCAAGATCAAAATTCTTCATAGCCTCAGAAGAAGACTTGGAAGACTCAGATGAAGAGTCTTCAAAATCTATAGTAAAATGATCAGGAGCAACATCCTTCCACCAAGAAGAAGATCTAACAACCTTAAGGCAAGGGCAATTTGAAGCAATATGTCTTGTAGCAAAGCATCTACGACATCAAAAGGGAATACCTTCATAATCAAGAGACTGAGTCCACGGCATATCAGTAACCTGTAAAATAATCTCAGTAGGAAGGGGCTTGGACATATCCATATCAACTAACATTCGTGCATAGGTGGTATGAGTGAAAGAAGAAGTAGCTGAATCCACCATCTGAAAACAGCCCAGAGAGTACCCAATAGTTGAAAAACTTGAATCACACCATAAATGAAGGGGGAGATTTGGGAGGCGGATTCACACAGGTTTATTATGAAAAGATTCAGAAAGAGGGTTTAAAGTAGGATACCATGGCTTCACCAAGAGAGGATTCTTGCCCAAAAACCATGAATGCCCTTCAACAAATTTTCGATCAAAAATGGAAGCAAAAGTTACCACCAAGAATCCCCTTGCACAGGGGTAAATTTCAACATTCCCATCTAAATGGGGAAACCAAAGAAGTCAAATCCATTTATTAATAGCAGAGAGAGGAGGCCACGAGCCTTCAAACTTGCAGATCAAACCATTTTCAGAATAAAACTTGGCATTCTCTAAAACATCCTCACCCAAAACCACCATAGAAGGGGGCAGGGAACTTGGGTCCACAACAGAGTTCACCACTAGAGAGGTATTCCCAATACCAACACACACCACACCTGCAAAAGACTTACCACCATCTGAGCTGGGAGAAGAAGCCAAATTGCCACCGCTGCCCACAGCCAAATCACAAACAATGGACAAAGAAGCAACAGAACCACCGCAACCAGATGCCACAATTCTGTTAGCAAATTCACCACAACCAACAGCCACATTACCACTAGAGAGCGGCGGAAAAACCTCCTTTGAATTCAAATCGACACCATAAGCCAAAACGCCCTTGCTACCTTCAGCCGAACCACAGCCAACTGGTAATGAAACAACAGAACCGACTGCCACAATACCGCTAGAGAGAAGCAGAAAATCCTCCTTCGAGTCTCCAAATCAGAAATGAGCGGGAGAGGCATTTTTTCTAAAGATAGATATGTTAATGGTATAGTATGTGTTTTAGTTGTAATTATAGTTGTGTTTTAGTTTTAATTTTTTAATTCATTAGGTAAACTTCAAATTTACATTTTGTGAAACCAACAAAATCGTTATTATTTATAGTTATAATATTAATAAAAAATTTCCATACCCTCCATCTTTACACATCATTTACCTATGGTTTTTTATTTATGTCCTCAATAAATGGTTTTAGCATTTAATTTTTTAATTCATTAACTAAACTTGAAATTTCCTTTTTTGTTAAACCAACAAAATCATTATTATTTATAGTTAGTACCTGTGTTGTAGTGTTGTAATTATAGTATGTGTTTTAGTTGTAATTATAGTTGTGTTTTATTTTAATTTTTTAATTATATTATTAATATTTATTACAACATTTTTTTTAAAAAAAGGGGGTAAAAACTTTATTGAATCGGAAAATCATTACAAAGCAGAAAGAAACACCCATAAGGGGCACAACCAAAATCAAGAATTAAGTAACACCCAAAAAGCTCCTCATATCCTCCATAACCCAATCTTCAAGAACAAGGGCCAAATCACCAGGAAGGTTGCCCCAATAATCCACATTCCAAGTCTCCATCTGCTCACATGCCCACCTCGCCAAACCATCTGCCGCCTTATTCCACTCCCGTGGCACATGATAAGAAGTAATAGAATCTAAAGCCTTGCTTAGAGAAATAATTTGTTTGGCCACCACTGCAAGTTGCTAGTTCACCTCCTCAAAATGTCTCTTATTCAACATATCAATGACCACCTAAGAACCTGATTCACAAATAATCTGCTTCCAGCCAAGGGCACAACCACGCTCTAATGCCAGAAGAATAGCAAGAGCCCATGAGATTAATTTTATGCTAACCTCTATATATAGAGAAGAAAAAAATTACCACCCCCGAACTAACCCTGCCAATGCCACCAACTCCAACATGGCCAGGATTACCTCTAGAAGATCCATCAGTATTGATTTTCGGCTCCGCCACAACGGGAGGACACCAGCGACCAATACGACAGACCCTCGCTCTCCCATGCCCATGCTGAATTGTCCTCAAATTTTTTCTATCCACCCCCAAAGAGACCCAGGTCTTCAACAACACCACAGTCACCATAAACAATAGGGTCATACAGATCACACTTAGTAGCCAAAGTTTCCTGCAGACCCCCCAAAATCTTCAACCAGAGCTGACCAACAAGTAGCTTCTTATCTAGAAAAATTCTACGGTTGCACTCCAACCAAATATGCCAAATTATCAAACTGGGGCCAATGATCCAAGCAGTGAGGAGAAAAGAGGTCTTTACAGGGGGAGGCCCCAGACTCCTCCAAAAGTCCTCTAAAAAGAAGCATGTCTACACGATATACGCTAGAGATTCCACAGGATATGCCAAATAACTTTCACAAAGGAACACTGAAAGAAGAGATGGGGGATGCACTCCTCATGCCCACCACACATAACACATATAGAGGGCCCCTGAAACCCACGTTTCCAGAGGTTCTCCCAGGTAAGGCACCTCCCTTGAACAACTAACCACGAGAAGAAGTTACACTTAGGCCAAGCAAACTTATTCCAAACCTGTTTCCACCATGAGACCTATGAGCTCCCAAACATTTGCTTATCAAGAACTTGATAACTTGAGGCAACAGAAAATTTACCTTTTAGATCAGGACCCAAAGCCAATACATCTCTCCCAGGAAGAGAAGTGCAGACACACCCCGATAGAATCCCAACAAGCCCCTGATAATCCCCAGCTGCCTCACCAGGAGGCCACTCCTACGGAACCTTCCATTTATACACACTAACTTGTCCCAAATTCTGAAGAGTTTTAAAATCAACAACATGGCACCACCCAGCATCAATAAAATGCCTACTCAAATTCTATAGGTGGGGGTGAGTAGACAAAATGGGAGGATAACCATTCCAAGAATCATGCCAGAAGAGAGCATCCTACCCACCATTGCAAATCCAAAACATCCCTTGCTTGACCAACTTGGCACCCCTTTTGAGGGTACTCCAAATCATAGAACCCTTCCCCTCCAAACTGAAGCGGGTAACATCCACTCTCAACTGCACCCAAATTCTTTGAGTTAAGAATTTTTTCCCACAATTGATGTTGCTACGAATACCACCGCCAATACAACTTAGCTTCTAAAGCTTGTCCATTCAAATCCGTTCTACGTAGACCCAGACCACCAGCTTGCTTTGGCCCACAAATAGCTTCCCACTTGACCAAACTCCACTTCCTGTGAAGGAAGTTGCCAGACCAAGGGACCTACTGAGACAAACTCTCAAAGTCTTTGATAAAGCTGAAAGGTACAGAGAGAACAAAACATCTGTACAGGGAAGAGCCTACACCACAGACTTTAGAAGAGTCACCCTACCTGCAGAAGAGAGCCACCTGTTAATCCAATGACTAACTAGATTTCTAAACTTATCCATAATCTCCTACCATAATAATTTAGGAAGTGAACGAATAGCAAGCGGAATACCAAGATACACAAAAGGGAGAGTGTCAATCTGGAAATGAAGGATACCAACAATTCTCCTCTAAATAGCCTGCGGAGTATGAAAGAAGTAGATAAAAGACTTCCCCTCATTAATTTTTTGACCTGACGCAGCCAAATAACAGTCCAGAATCCTGCGCCAATCGGAAGCCTCCTCAATCTTGGCTCTGCCCATCAGAGCCGTGTCATCAACAAACTATAAATGTGACTGAGGGGGAATATTGTTTCCAAAACTCCAACCCTTAATCAAACCAGTCTCCACCTGGGATCTAATAAACCTCCCCAAACTCTCCACCAATAAGATGAACAGATAGGGGGATAAAGGGTCCCCTTGTCTGAGCCCCCTACAAGCACCAAACAACTCCATCAGCTCACCATTAATCAACATCAAAAAGGAAGGAGAGGTAATACAGCTCTTGACCCACTCAATCCATTCACTAGCAAAACCAAACGCTCCCAGAATCTTAAATAAGAAGGCCCATTTAACCCGATCATAAGCTTTGGCCATATCCAACTTAATAAACATAGCTTTCTCTTTAGAATGATCCATAGAATGAATCATCTCAGCTGCAATGATGACACCATCCATAATCTGGCTACCAGCCACAAAACCCCCTTGTTCTTCAGAAATTAACTTGCTTAGCCAGGGTTTTAGCCGCTCAGCTATCAACTTAGTAATAATCTTGTAAACCACATTACATAAGGCAATGGGCCTAAAAAGTTCCAAAGAATTAGCCCCATCCTTATTTGGAATGAGTGAAAGGAAGATAGCATTCATGGATTTCAGCATTTGTTTATTCATGAAAGATTCCTGAATGACCCCCAACAAATCCAATTTAATTACTTCCCAGAACTCGTCGTAGAACTCAACTGGGAAACCATCAGTCCTGGAGCTTTTCCCTTTTTCATCTTGAACACAACAGTTTCAAGCTCCAACAAAGAAATAGGATTAAGCAAAGAAACATTCATTTCATTGGTGACTAAGGGTGGAATACTATTCAAAATATTAGCTTCATCCTCCTTCGCAGGAAAGGAATCCTCAGATAGTGGAATAGAAAAGAAATGAACAGCCTTAGCAGAAATAGAAGCAGAGGAGGAGAGAATCTCCCCATTCGAAGACCTGAGAGAAGAAATGACATTACCTTGTCTCCTATCTTTAACTGAATTGTGGAAGAAAGAAGTATTCCCGTTTCCCGCCTGAAGCCACTCGATTCAGGACTTTTGTTTCCAAAAAATTTCCTCACATAATTCCCATTCCTCAACTTCCTTCAAAGTAGTAGCTTCCAGCAAACCCAGATCCTCAGTGAGGCCCCGATCACGAATCTGCTTGGTGATCGAGTCCAAATGAGCTTGAGCATACTGCTTTGCATGGAAAACATTACTAAAGTATTGCCTATTCCACCATTTCAACCTATATTTCACATATTGGATCCTCTTGGAGAAGGAGTACATAGCGGTCCCATGTGACGGCTTCCCCAAATTCCACCAACTAGGAAGAAGATCATGGAGTGAGTCATCTCTTAACCACATGAGCTGAAACTTAAAAGACTGCTTTACATGACGTCGGGGTAGCTCAACAGTAAGTTTGATTGGAGAAAGATCAGAACCCCGCCCATCCAAAATCTCAGAGCTAATCAACCACCTGTCCCCCAACCAAAAATTGGGCACCAAGAATCTATCCAAGTGTTCAGAAATAGCAGCGTCCCCACATCTCCTATTATTCCAAGTAAAGACCCCATTAATAGGTTTGATGTCAACCAAATTTAAGAGAGCCACATTAACCTTCAAGAGATCAAAAGAAAGTTCCAAGCAAGCAATGCCTCCCCTCTTCTCATCCAGAGAAACAACGCCATTAAAATCCCTAGTTAGAATCCACGAGAGATAAGGATCCAAAGTCCTCACATATCTGACAAAACCCCACAACTTTACCTTGCCATGAAGGTTAGCTGGAGCATAGATGTTAGAAAAGAGTACTCTCTCTCCAGACTCAAGATAAGAAGCAACACAAGAAATTAAACCTCTACAAGAGTACCACCAAATTAGCCCGACTCTACATTGGTCCCATAAGCATGCAACCCCACCAGAGCTACCAAGTGCACCAACACATTGACACTGGCCGTGACTCCAAATCTTCAAAGCCACACTCATCATACTATCAACTAATAACTTAGTTTCCTGAAAGAAAACCACATCAGGTGAATGAATATGAACCAAATCCTGAATAGCATTTTGTCTAGGGATGCTATTCATACCCCTGACATTCCAAGAGAGCACAATCATCATTGGGGTTAGGAGAAGTGAGCATCAATAGTCCTCACCAAACCTGACTCAACCAATGTCTCACCAGCTAGCTTTACCTTTTCCAGGTCCTTTTTTCTACCAACCTTAAGAGGTTTCTCAGGAGCCCCTTTTTTGAGGGTTTTTGGAAGCAAACCCAAGGTTGGGGAAGGAGCCTTACTTTTTCTTGAGTCTAGAGTACCCCGCACTTTAGATAAAACACCACCAACACTAGGAGAGCCACCAAAAGCTTCTAGTACCAAATCCAACGCTCACTGAATAGGAGCTGGAGGAGCCAATTTAGTGTCCATTTGAGTACCCTACTCACCAAGCTAATCTAAACTAGGAATCACATTAGGCTGATCCCCAGGAACAACCTTAGTAAAAGATCCAACTGTTGCCTACAAGTCTACCTGAAAACCTTCCTCCTGGACCAAATCCTCCAACGTCTTAAATTAGTTGAAGGTTTCCTCCTCCTGCCTATCCTTGAGGGATCTCTTCAGGCCTCGACCACAATTACGAGACTTAACCAGAATAAAACCTTCTTTATCAGCCCCACCTCCCTGCATGGGGGCTTTACCCTTATCTTCTTTGAAATCAAGCTGAGTAGGAGCATTACTTGAACCAGTTGCACCAGAAGCTCAGGGACACCTCCGTTGAAGATGACCATATTCATGACATAGCTGACACCTAAAAGGTAACATCTCATAATCTAACGGCTAAGTCCAGGAGCAAGACCCAACAATCATATCAATAGAATTTGGAAGTGGTTGGCTCAAATGAATTTCAACACAAACCCTAGCATAAGAAAAAATTCTCTTATTCAAAGTTTACTGAGAAGGACCAATAGGTTTTCCCAACAATAATGCAATCGACTGCAATATATCACTTCTCCAGCATTCAAGTGGCAACCGAGGAAGACGAACCCAAACTGGGATTCTAGAAGGTAACTCCTCCACTGAGTTAAAGCCAGCATTGCATGGTTTGATGAAGAGACCCACCTGATTATAAAAATATGGACCCCATTCGAAGGCCGTATTTCGATCCGAGACACACAAAAAATCTACCATAAAGAAGTTATTTGCAGCCATCAAAATATCAAAATCTCCTTCCGGGTTCCATGTCTTGCGAATCCATGTATCAAGAAATGGGGAAGAAACCCTCATCCCCATGAACTTACAAATCAAAACATGATTGCAGTAGTAATTAATATCCTCAGATACTGACTCCAATTGTATTACTAAAACTGACCGCTCCTAGGCCCTCTCCAAGTATCCATTCACCTTTGACAATTTAAGGGAACCATTTTAGACCACCTCTGATCTAGAAGAAGACTGAATGGGTATTCCAGCATCCTCCCCAGCCATAGAAGAAGCATGACCTACCATATCCAAAGGCACATTCAAAGCCATTTATACCAAACGAGTGAGGGCCCAAAATGCCCCCCACACAATGTTGAATCGAAAGCAATGGCTCCAAACATGCACACCCCCACCAGAGACAACACCTCAAAGGAAGAAAAACCCCCCAACGTGCAACAAACACGAACCAGAGGGCACACAATAGAAAAAAACCCAGAGTTGGAAACCCTTAAACCCTGCACACCACCACCCGCACCAAAGGATGCCTCACAGCAAGCGAAAACCAAAAAAAAGAAGAAACGGTGAAGTAGACCCGGTCCCCTTGACCCCTCCCTGACATGCCATTCTATTTTATCATATTTATTATTATAGTATGATATATTATCTTAATTGATATTATTTTATGATATATTATCTTAATTGATATTATAGTATTATAATATAGTATAATATTAATTGATATAATATTTGACTTAATTTTCTTAGAATAAATATTTGTTGTATAGACAAATTGGATTCCAATAATGTTAGTTGTAATTATAGTTGTGTTTTATTTTAAATTTTTAATTATATTATTAATATTTATTATAACTATCTTAATTGATATTAGATTCCAATAATGTTAGTTGTAATTATTTGAACTCTGGTGGTCACCACTACAATTGAGCGACTTAACCACCGAACCACGCCCTTATGGGCAAAGCCAATATAAATATTATAACAAAATTGTAATATTTATAGTATAATTTATAATTTTTTTAGTTTAAATATTAATGAAATAGTATAATTAAGTATTTATTGATAATAAACAATGTTTATATTATAAATATGATAATAATATATTTATATTATTACATTATTCTAATATTATAATTATTTTATATAGTATTATATTATATTTTTTGTTTTTTATTATATTGTTATATTATATTATATTTATGTTTATGCCTATTATTATAATATTATAATATCAATTAAGATAATATATGAAGAAGTGTTAATAATGGATATTAATAATATTATTAATAGTATTAATATTATAATTATAAATAATAAGCTTTTGTACATTTGACAAAAAATAATTTTGAAGTTTAGGTAATGAAATAAAAAATTAAATTCTAAAAAATTGAGGAATTTTCACTCTAATAATAACTAGATAAGCCTGAACGGATGCAATAGTACTAAGGAGTACTGATTATATTATTAATATTTATTATAACACTTGTTGATATATTATATTAATTGATATTATAGTATTACGTAGTGGCGAGTACCTGCCTTGTAGTGTTGTAATTATAGTATATATTTTAGTTGTAATTTTTTTCTTAAATTAAATATTTGTTGTATAGACAAATTGCATTCCAATAATGTTAAACAAATATATTTTTTTTAAGTCTATATAAATATTATAACAAAATTGTAATATTTATAGTAATATAATATTCATATTAATGTGATTATTTAATTTTGATTCAATACATATAATTTATAAATTTGATAATTTAAATATTAATGAAATTTTATAATTAATTATATATTGATAATAAAGAATGTTTATAATAATAAATACAATAAATAAAATTATTTAATTATAATTATAATTATTATAATATTATATTTTAATTATAATATGATCTAACCATTAGGGAGCAAAATCCTCTTTGTCCGGTTCATATGTTTGCAACATTGCCGAGAAAGGAAAAGACTTAGTTTTTTTTAAGAGTTTGTTGGTTCTAATATTCTCTAATTCCCCGACTAAGGGTGAAAACGAAGAAGAACTTGAGTTTCCTTTGGTTTAAAACTCTCCACTTTGTCGACTGAGGGTTTTGAAATGAAGTGTTTGAATTTTTGCTAAGGCAAAGGCTTATCAGAGAAAAGGTCGTTGAGGAAACCTAGGGTTTTAGAGCTAGTGTCTTGGTTCATAGTTGTTAATGTTTGCCGACAGGAGCTTTAAAGCCAAAATGATTAGAATTTTGTTAAAGCAAAAGCCTTATCGGGGAAAAGGCCATAGAGGAAACTTATGTTTTCCGAACTGGTTTTAAAGTTTGAGATTCTCTCGATTTACCGATAGGCAAAGTCTTTAAAAGTTCTTATACCACAACTTTTGCCGATAAGCCTAAATAAAAGTCAAAGTCAGTATTTTATGATTTTTCTGATAAATCAAGGACATAGGCAAAGTTAGATATTCTGACCTTTTGTCGATAATATAAGGCTCGAGCTTTTGCTAAGGAATAAGATAAGTTAATAATCCTTAATTTTTGGCCGATAAACTTAAGACATGACAAAGTTCTGGATTCTGAGTTTTCACCAACAATAGCGAATATAGGCAAAATTCATAAGTTTAGATTTTGTAAAAATTATCGATTACCTTAGAAGAAGGCAAAGTTCTGAATTTCATAACTTTGTCGATTAAGCCCAAGTAAAGCTAAGTTCATATTCTCATACTTTTGCCGACTAAAGGATTTTAAAAGGAACAAAGGTAAAGTTCTTAAAAGTTAAAAAATTGTCGATAAGAAAGGCGTAAAGGTCAAGTTTGGGATTGTTAGAAATTGGTGACAAAGAAATAGGTGACTGTGCTAAGAAATTAAACTTCGCTAATAAGAGGATTAAAGAGCCATGGTTTTAAGAAGATAAGGTTCACTGATAAAAGGACTTAGAGCACAGTTCACCAAAGTATAATTTGGCCTCGATAAAGGGATAAAATCAAATGGATAATTTGTGAAAAGAGTGAAACCTTCAGGTGGTTTTCTTATCCAGATATCCATATCCCAAATATCGTAATACATGTGCAAGGTCGTGTTCCAATGGTGGTTAAATTTGTGGTCCTATTGGAAAAGACTTGATCTTTACCATGTTATTGGCAAATCGAGATATTTTGAAACTTATGAACTACTTCTAAAATCCTAAGTTTTGTCGATCGATGTTTTACTGATGGACTTTCTCCACGTTACCTTAATCATTTTTAACACCTTGCCTTCAACACATGTTATTGCAAATTGGGAGGATGATGAACTTTGAAACCGAGTTCAAAAACCCTAGGTTCTGTCAATGGGAATTTATGACCATCAAACGGAGGAAGAGGGGGAAGATCCAGAAAGGAGGAAACTCCTTCTGGAGGCATAGTGGCTCTTAAGAATGGACCAAAGGGAGCAAGAAAATTGGTTGTAAATTCCAAAAAATGACACCGTAAAGTTGAAGGGTAGGAAAGTTCTATGCAAAATCTATGTGCCCAACAAAAAGATAGGAATTGACTGTTAGTGCAGAGGATCTTTTAAAAGTCCATATTGTTTATATCAATTGATGGGTGGGCCTCAACTTTTGTGGGCCCTAACTGCCCCATCTTTATGGAGTTCAAGAGTTGATCTCATCACCAATTTATTTCAGTTAGGGGTTTTCATTCATCTGACAGTCTTAAAAAGACATAATGGCCCCCTATAAATTATTTTGGGCTCCGATCATGTTCAAATACATAATGTTGTTGCAAGGTACGAGATTTTGGAGATGGGCTTGATAAAGCAAGCTTTGAGCATGATATTTCTGCTGTAGCAATGTATTTTATATTTCTACAAAAAGAATAGAAAATGGCACGACATAGAATGCTTGTTTTAACTATTGTTTTGTTTTCCATGGTGAGCAGAGTTGTGGTGTCATATAGAGTTATATAATTTCTTATTTGAACACAGGAGCACAAGCTTTAGGTTGGAACCTCCCAACCTCCCAGCCTCATTCCTTATGGTGTCAGGGTCTTGCATTTAGTGAGCCTTGATCTTTGGTGGATTCATTTAGAACCATTCAACTTCAATAATAGACTAAGAACCCATTATCATAAAAGAATGGTTTTGGAAATGTGATCTATAACACTTCCATACTGATAAATGATCATGTTTACTTCTAATTACAGTTTGATTGTTTTAGCTTGTTTAATCTCTCATTATTAAAAATATGTTTTATATTAATTTTTTAATGTATATTTTAATTATATTGTTTCATTATATGATACCAAATTAAAATAATAACAAGAACAAAGAGACGGAAACCAAACCAAATGTTTATTCTTGTTCTTCCTCGCTGGTTGCTCTGATTAATAAGAGTGTTGAAATTGTTTCTAGTTTCATTTTTGTTGTTTGCAGTTGTAAAAGAACTTTGTTGTGTAGACCAATACCTTTTGTAAAAATCCAACTAAATTCCATTATGTAGCTATATGATTGGAACTATTGTGAATTCCAACACAAATTTGGTGCATAGCTCAAATTGGCAAAGACAATTTTGTTGTGTAGCTCTGAATGGCACTAGTGTAAAGTTTCAACATAATGTTGTTTTGTAGCTCAAAGTGGCACTGGTGTAAGCTTCATAACAGTTACAACCATGTATAGGTATGTATCATATCATTCCTAGTTACAATTAATGCCAAACATCTTACAAAGGGCACCGATGTTTGAGTACACCACTTTCCATGTTATACAACATCTATACTCTTCAACATGCATATTCTATAACATTTACTCAACATTCATACTGTATACAATCTAACAAAATTCATACTCTACCATGCACTTTAAAACAAAAATATGATTGTTCTAGAATATAAACCATAGTTGCATCATTCTTTTTTGATCCATCAAAGAGGGTAGAGGCCCTCACCCAAAAGTATTATATATCAAAAGAAAGTGATTACATGAGGATTTGCTTCCTTGGCTGATCTGGACAATACCTAGTGTTGAGCCTGTGGTATTGTAATGCAATAAAATAAACAAAGAAGAATTGAGTTTTTGCAAATAGGCAAACACGCTGAGAGTTATGAATTACCTTTGAAAAAACTAATTTTTATTCATTTCCATTTGAAATATATAGGCTTACATATCATATGAAGGGTCACATTACCCTTGGAATACAAAAAGAGCTACTGGAAGGTGAAACTAATTACAAAAATTCAAAAAACTTAAAAAATTAGGAAATTTTTGATCTTCCCCTTGGCAGGGTCATAAATCCTAGCTATTTTATCAGAATTTAAACTTCTTGGACTCATTGGAAAGATAAACTAATTATCTAGTTTGAGTTGCTCGATTTGAGGCTTGAGCCCTAATTCCGCTTCGAAGGTCTCCAAAAATGCAATTTACTAAGATGTAGAAAATACCAAAAATTATAATTTTGATATTTTCCCAAAAATACCACTCAAATGACCCTGGACTAGATCAATGCTTCCCCCTTAAGAGGTAATGGGCCCCATTGCATCTATAGTCTGCAACAATTAAGGAAACTGCTTTGCAATTTGATCCCTGGTGAACCACTTGCATTGATGAGGAAGTTTGCCTACCTGAACCACATGGTAAAGGGAAATTTGTTGTTTCTTTAGTGTCTTGACCAAGACATCAATGATCTGATCAGTTGTGAGTGGAGCAGTAGTGTCTGGATTCAATTCTGTGTTGATATGTTCTGCCACTTCTGAAGTATCCAGTAATGGTGGAAAGTAGGGACGCAATAACTCAGCATTGAAAACAAGATGTAGTCCCAGAAAAGATGGTAGGTTAAGCTCAAAAGCATTCTCACCTATTTGCTTTGTGATGGTATATGGTCCATATCGAATGGGGTGAAGTTTCTTGTATGGCCCTTGAAGCCTCTCTTTTTGAAGGTGAATCCATACCTTATCTCCAACATTGAATTGATGAGGTATATGATGTTGATCATGCCTGTCCTTATATTTCTAGCTAGTATGCTGTAATATCTTCTAAACTTGCTTGTGGATATGGTAGATTTTCTCAACAAACTTGGTTGCCTTATCTACTTCCTTTTCAGCATGTGATGAGGAAGCATCTGAAATGATTGAAATTGCCACATCAATAGGAGCCAATGGTTGATACCCAAGACACACTTCAAATGGACTATGTCCTGTGGAACCATGCAAGGCATGATTGTAGCTATGCTGCACATATGGTAGACTCTCATCCCAAGTGCGAGGATGTTTTGAGTGGTACATTTGCAAAATATGAAGAATCATTCGGTTCACTACCTCAGTTTGTCCATCCGTTTATAGATGGAATGCAGTAGACTTGGTCAGTTTGGTATCCATCAGATCCCATAGTGCTGTCCAAAAGTTGTTGAGAAACCTACTATCTCTGTCATAAATGATGCTCTGTGGTAGACCAAAATGAACCCAAACATTTTCAAAGAAAAGCTTGGCAGTTTCTTGTGCAGATATCCCCTTCTTGCAAGCTACTAAGATAGCCATCTTTGAAAATCTATCTACCACCATATATACACAGTCATATCCACGTTTTATGGATGGTAGGCTAGACATGAAATCCATTGAAACAGATTGCCAAGGTTTGGCAGTAATAGGATGAGGTGTGTATAGTCCTTGCTTACGATTGGCAAGCTTTGTAATGGTGCAAGTTGTGCAAGATCAGATGTACAAAGTGACATCATGTCGTAGTTTGGGCCAATAGAAATACCTTTGAAGTACAACAATGGTTTTCTCCTTTCCAAAGTGTCCTACAACATGGCTATAGTGTGCCTTCCATATCATCTTTTGTCGCTCCTTAGCTGGAACACAGATGTCTCCCATGTGACAAAGAATACCATCCTGCAAATAAAAGTTAGGAACTAATGTACCTTCTACTAGCCTATTGTAAATATCAACAAATTCATCATCTGAAGCATATAGTTGAGACCATTTTGTGGTTTGGTGACCACAAGCATCTAGTACTACTGTTAAAGCTTTGATTGGAGGTCTGCTCAAGTATTCTGCAACTTTATTACTACTTCCCTTTTTGTGGCAAATATTGAGGTGAAACTGTTGCAAGTAGGTAGCCCATCTTTGATGCTTGTCATTTTGCAGCTTTCCTTGTGTCTGCAAGAATTGTAGAGGCTTGTGATCTGTGTGGATTATAGTCTCCTTCCCCAAGATATAGTGTTTCCATTGCTTGCAGGCTTGAACAATGGCATACGATTCCTTGTCATATGTAGGATACCTTCGTACTGTATTAGAAAAGGTTTCACTATGGTAGGCAACTGGATGCCCATGTTGCATGAGCACTACCCCAAGTGCGTAATTTGATGCATCTGTTTCAATTTCAAAAGATTGTGTCAAATCAGGAAGTATCAATACTGGTGCAGAATATAACCTCTTTTTTAATTCTGTAAATGCTTTTTCTTGTGCTTCTATCTAATAGAACCTTGCTCTTGCTCCTCCCCTGAGTGCCTGATTCATGAGCCATGCTAAATGTGCTTCTAACCAATCCCAAAAAACTATGAAGTTCTATGAAATTCTTGGGAGATGGCCAGTCTTTGATGACTTGTATCTTTTTAGGATCCACATGAATACCCTTGCTATCCACAATGTATCCCAAGTACTGAATACTTACCATTCCAAATAAACACTTATCTTTGTTGGCGTAGAGTTGATGTTGTTGCAGGGTTGATAGTACTTGTTGAACATACTGCAAATGCTCACCCCATGTCTTGCTAAAAATAAGGATGTCATCCAAGTACACAACAACAAAAGAATTAGTGAATGATCTCAAAACATCATTCATCATTCTCATGAAGGTAGTAGGGGCGTTAATCAAGCCAAACGACACAACTAACCACTCAAATAGACCATCCTTGGATTTGAAGGTAGTTTTCCATACATCTGTTGGTTCAATTGGTACTTGATGGTATCTAGATTTTAGGTCAATTTTGGTGAAAGCCTTAGCCCCTCTAAGTTGGTCGAGCAAGTCATCAATGCGAGGGACTGGGTATTAGTTCTTCATAGTGATCTTGTTGAGGACCTGATAATCAATGCAAAGCTGCCATGTTCCATCTTTTTTTCTGGCAAGAACAATTGGGATGCCACATAATGAAGCACTTGGGTGAATATGTCCTTTTTGAATCAGCTCTTGGATCTGCCGCTTGATCTCATCAGTCTCCAAAATTGATCACCTATATAGTGACCCATTTGGTAATGGTGTCCCTGGAATTAGATCAATTGAATGCTTGACTTGACAGTGGAGTGGTACCCCTGTTGGTGAGGTAAAAACATCTTCATATGATGACAATATTATATCCATCTATTTTTGCTGAGTGGAAGTGGTGGCCATTTTGTCATGGGTATTGGCTACAACTAACCTCTTTCTCTCATTTCGAACCATTAACAGAACAAATTTTCTAGTATGAGCAATTAAACGCTTACATTATTTTGCAGTAATCAAAGATGCTAGTTGTGCAGGACTTACCTCAGGTATTTGATATTTCTTTTCTCCTAGTTTGATAGTGACACTACGAGGTCTGGATTCATATACACCATGACACTTGTACATATATGGGTGCCCCAACAATACATCACACACATCCAATGGTGCCACATCAATATGACTTCATCTTTGAATGGTTTAATAGAATAAGGTAAGTGACATTGCTTATTTACCTGAATATATTAGCTTTGATTGCTTACCCATCCCACATGATATGGGTGTGGACAAGGTGTGGTCCACAAGTTCAGCCTTTTAACAGTCTTAGTAGAGATCAGATTCTTTTTACTTCCACTATCAATAATTAAATGGAGGGCCTTACCATTTACCCACATTTGTGAGTGGAATAAATGCTCCTCATCTTCACAAGGAAAAATCCTGGCAGTAGTGATTGTGGCATAGGGGTTAGCTTCAATTACTTGGTCATCATTCCTTTGCTCAAAAGAGTTCGCAGGAAATGGTTCAGGTTCAGCTTCTTTTTCTTGCAACCCTATCATCAATGTCTTGGCGGCTCAACAGTCCTTCGTGTTATGTCCTAGGTTTCTATGGAATTCACACCACATCTTCTTTCCACTCTTGTTTGCTATTGATGATGCTTGTGAAGCAGAATCCTTGGCTGGCTGTTTTCCCATGAATTTGCTGCCACCTTCATTCTTGGATTTATTACTTGAAAAATAATCTTTTTTCCCCTTTTTTTGAATTTCTCCTTAATCTTTACTGCATATTTGTAGGCAATCCCCAAGGTTTCAATATTGAGAAAATCCATCTCTTTTGGATATAGCGATGAAGTTCACTGCAGTACTTTAGAATTTGATGCTTTTTTGTATCCATGATGCCAAGCTTTGCTGAAATAGCATGGAATGTATTAGTGTAATCTTGAACAGATTGTTCCTTCTTCTGATGAAGCGTCTGCCACTCCATATACTTATCCTCATATGAATTTTTAGAATAGTATTCTCCCTTGATATGTTCCACAAACTCCTCCCAGGAGGGTTCATCTTGAGTTGCTCCATCAAATTCTATATTAGGGTTTTCTCTACACAATAGTCTATTTTCCCATGATTGTTTTACATGATGCTCAGCTTTGAGGCCAAGCAACCGATGAAGTCTTGAGCCCTAATTCTGCTCCGAAGGCCTCTAAAAATGCAATTTACTAAGATGTAGAAAATACCAAAAATTATATTTTTGATATTTTCCCAAAAATACCACTCAAATGACCTTGGACTGGATCACTGGATGAACAGGGGACATCAAGAGCACACAGAGTTCACCATTCTTGTGTGGCTTTACAGACAAAACAACATTATATATAGTTCATTGATTATTACATTTTCATTTCCATGATTTACAAAAAGATTACTGAAGATCATATTTACACAGACCCTTTTTATTTTTCTTCCACCCTCATTGCCATCGAGCTTGATGAAACATTGTTCATACTTCCTATCTTCACCTTTAGCCATCCCAACCATAATTATATTATTAAGGCATTTTGTCAGAAGAAATATTACAAGAACTTTTACAACAAAGAAATTAGCTTTCGAGAATTTTCTCATGTTAGGATACTGGGAATTTCCAAGACCCCAATTTACTGAAAATTTTCTATACCTTAGTCAAACCTATCGTACATTAAGTTTCTGATCATTTAGTATCTCAGTTACTGCAATCAAAATTCACATATAAGATATAATTTTAGATTTCATTGTTGAGGAAGTCAAGATGCTGAGTTTAGATCCCAGTTTACTGGGCTTTAATGCAATGCATAATAGACTTCTAAAGTTATTATGCAGTCAAATTATTTACCCTACTTGACATAAGAGATTTTCATTTGACATATTAAGTAAAAGTTCAACAGCTAAGATTTGCAATGGATTATGAACCTGAGCATGATGAACAAGGCCCACAGACCCCAATATAAGCCTATGTTTTTTACTCTATTATTAGACTCAGTAAAAGTAGATTAACAATGCGCACAAACCCCAATACAGATTTCCATGATTCCATTAAACTAACATTATGCTACAAAAATGTATCTGCATCCTTGGACATATAAGAACAATAACCAAATTCCCATTCTCCATAAGCAAAGTAGGGAGAATCAAATTTGATATAAGGCCAAATTCCCATTGTAACATATAGGCAGAGGTCTAATCAAATTTAACAAAATACTAATTGATCATCATCGTTATACAACACAAACGGTTAATAGCATGTTACAAAACCTAACAACCTGTCAAATGTGAAATTTAACCAAGATTATAAATTGATTAATGCCATTGATCCCAAACATGGTAGATTTGCTATTGTGGACACCTTTAACTGATTTTATAAAATACAATAACAAATTCAACATTGTCTGCGGAGTGGAAGACAAATCAGACCAATGAAAAGATCAACTATTGGCAAAACACAACAATATAAAACCTCTATAAACTGGTGATAGAATTCAAGTAGTACAGTGCGACCCTCAAGAAAAAGATCAAGTTGATTTGGCTTGCATAAGATATCTTAAATATTAAATGTTTTTCAAGAGTACAATAAACTTAATAATATATGTTGAAACTGCATATTTCCATCCACAAATAAATTGCAAACTAGACATATAAATAGAGAGAAAATTATCTTCATATTAAGTCCTAATGTAGATTGCATCATCAATTAAGAACAAATGATAAAAACCAAATATTCTAATCCCATTGTAAAGGGTGTGCCCCATACCATCACTAAAATAAGAATAGAAAATCCTCACAACAAATTGAGCTTTATTATAATTGCGAGGACATTGGTAGGAAGAACACAACAGGAGCACAAAACAAAAATTCCAGATGCACAATGTATAAATAGAAAATTCATGGCAAACATCCTTATCACATGCTATATATTGCCTTTATTTATGGACAACTTTTAACACAAAATCATGCAGCACTATTGTGAGTCCAAATCTAAATGTTTTTTATAAGATAAGCGGCAAAACAAGGGTGTCAAACCCTATTACAAGACCAAGCCCAGGAGGCAAGAAAACAGAGCACAAGCAGTACTCAAACAACACAAAAGAAAGACCAGCAGCACAGGCACAACAGCCCTGCTGTAAAACAAAAACCAACCAGAGGATCTACACAATAGATCCTGAGCTAACAAGTCTGACTCCCTGAACCCAAGGACGCAAAGTTGCAACAGATTTGGGGAGTCCTTTCTTTTTTCTTTGGACCACTGTCCAAGAGGCTTCCAAGTCCAAATCCTCCAAACGGGGTGAGAGGAGAACCTCACCCAACGCCTCAACCAAAGAGGTCTTGCGCAAAGATGTAACAACACCCCCTGCCACAAATGACACACTAGCAACAACAACAACCCTTGCCTTAGACATCAAACCAACAACAGATGGCACACCAACAGTAGTAACAACCCCAGTCACGGGTGGTACATCAACCACAAAAGAAGTTAAAGCAATAGGAGTAGCAGATGAACCCTACAAAAACAACTCCTGGGTAGGAAGAGAGAGATGAGAATTAATTTTAGGCTGGGGAGCTACAACAGATGGAGAGGAAGGAGGTGACTCCACAGGAGGAACAGTGAAGCCTGAGGGTTGAACATCATGCCACCACGAAGCCACATGATGATGTTTCTTAGATTTAACACACTGCTCAGGCAAGTGACCAGTGCCAAAGTAGCACCAACAACGAAAAAGAATACCCTTGTAGTCCAAAACTTGACTCCACTGACGATCAACGACATTGAAGATAATCTCTGCAGGTAATGCCTTATTCAAATCTAGATCCACAAGAATCCGAGCATAAGTCGTATGTGTAAACTGTAAGGTAACAGGATCAGTCATAATAAACCACCCAAGAGAGTTCCCAATCACAGAAAAGCAAGAGTTTTGCCAAAACTGGAGAGGGAGGTTGGGGAGCCTAACCCAAGTGGGTGAAAAATTTAAAGATTCAGTCACTGGATTAAAAAGAGGAAACTGGGGACGAATCAACAAGGGATGCTGGCCCCAAAACCAAATAGAACCCTCAAACACAACATCCCTGTCCACAATATCATCAAAAGCAATAATAAAAAAAACCCTAGCACAAGGGTAAATTTTGATTGTACCATTAGTAATTGGTCCCCACATATCAGTGATCCAAGAATTTAGGTCATGTAGGCGTGGCCAAAAATGATTGAATCTGTAGATCAAAGCGTGGGAGGAGTAAAAATTTTCATTCTTCAAAACCTCAGCCCCAAAATAAATAACAGGCAGAGCAACACAGGGCAAGGGTGACCTCTGACGCTTCCCTTGAATAGTAGCTAAGAAAGAGGGCTTACCCCTCTTCGTTGAATCCAAACCCACTACTAATGCACGAGCCACAAAAACCACATCAACAATCATGGACGGTGCACCAACAATAGACGATGCACCAACAGATGATGCACCAATAGTGAACGACGTACCAATAGACGGCACACCAACAATAGTAGAAGAACCCAACAACCTCCCAGTGACAGATGGTGCACCGACAGCCTCAGTCACGGACAACACACAAACCTCTGCATCAGCGAACAATCCAGTAGCAGACGAACCCCCCTGACACTTCCTTTGAACAATAGCTAAGAAAGAGGGCTTACCCCCCTTCGTTGAATACAAATCCACTACTGACGCACCAACCACAAAAACCTCATCAGTAATCATGGACGGCGCACCAACAGTGGACGACACACCCATAAACGGTGCACCAACAACAATAGAAGAACCCGGCAACTGCCTAGTGACAAATGGTGCACCAACATCCTCAGTCACTAACAACACACAGATCTCTGCAACAGGTAGCGAACCAGTAGCAGACGAACCCTACAAACTCAACTCATGAGCAGGAAGAGGAGCAGGAGAGGCCATTTCAAATTCTGCATACATAGTCCAAATCTAAATGTTGCTACATGGTCAAATCCTAATTTATCATGTTTAAGTTTGAATGGAATTCAAGCAGTATATCATTCAAAATTCAAGAAAGATAATAAAAATATTGGTAGTACACAACAGCAATTTAAATTCTATAAATTGGTGATAGAATTGAATTGGTGAAATCTAACCTTGGAGAAAAAAATCAAGTTAATTTTGCTTGAATAAGAAATCATAAATGTCAAAAAAAAAAAATAAAAGTGCAACAAACTTGATAATCCATGTTAAAACCACACATTTCCATCTTCATGAATTGTAAAACAGACATATAAACAGAGAGAAAGATATCTTTGAATTAAATTCTAATGCAAGTAGCAACATCATTTAAAAATTAAAACTGGACTTCTAAACCCATTGTAAAGGGTGTACCCCTTACCATATCTAAAATAAAGCCAAAAAAACTAAAAAATCATATTCTAAGTAAAGAAACAACTAAAAAGATAGTAACTATGCAAGCAAATTCATTGGCCTCATTAACTTTTAAAATTTCCTACAATAGTAATTCCAAGCTATGCCTTCTATTGAGTAAATTATTTCTTAGAAAACAAAAACAACTTTTCCCAAGTGGCTTATTGCTCAAGGCAAGAGAAGTAGCAGCCACATAAACATTGCAGACACTGTCAAAACACTAAATGAAATGAGCATAACATCAATCTTTTGAAATTCAAAAAACTTGTTGTAAACTCTATAATATTGTAGCTTCCAGTCTCCTGACCACTATTACAATAATCAAGAATTCAAACAAGACCATGGAACTTTCTAGACTTATAGAAAAAGATTTATCTACTAAAAAGAAAAAGTATGACAAGGATTGGACCAGTGCTATCATTGGACGACAACAAAGAAGCCCAAAAGAGGAGATTTACCAAAAATAAGAAAGGCGATACATTTTTTTAGATTTTGCAACATCTAAACTAGTTATTATGCAAAAATATTAACAGACTTCAGGGAGTGACAAAACCACAAGAAGAAAGTCAATTGTGATTAGGGTTATGTTCCATTGCACATCCAGAAAAAGGCCTTGGCTAATTCACATAATTCCCCATGGAACTAATGTAAATACGGTGAATCAAGCCCGTGGTCACCACACACTTTAAAAAAGGCATATACAAAACAACTATATAGCAAAATAACACAGGCCGGCCACAAAAGATAACAAGGACTCCAATCTTTTAAACCTAAGCATCAAATAAAAAATAGAAAACAAAAAATTAGGAAAACTAAGAGCAAAGAAGATGGATCTTAATGAAGATGGCGATGGAAATGGGTGTGCATGCAAGCAAATCATGGTGATTAACAAACCTTGTAACTTAAGAGTTCAAATTATGAAGCAAAACCAAATTCCCCCCAAAATTCACCTCCTCAATTTCAGGTGTTTGTTGCACTCAAAATAGTATGTCCGCAAAATCCACCCTTAAGAGGTCATTTTTTTAGCCAATCACAATAAAGATAATTTATTTTCCCTATATTGTTTGTTAAAATTTTCTCATGTTCACATAGGAAAAATTAAAATTTGTCCAAAATGAAAAAAAAAATACTTTGTTATGATTGGTTTACCATAAATAGATTAATAACTAGGCAGGTACTAATAATAATCCATAAATATTTATATCACAACAATATTTTAATTTAGTCACTCATTATTTAATGAAACATATTAATTTGTTAGTAATTTTTAATATTTATCAAACGTAAAAGAATAAAATAACTATAGCATCATGAAAACTAACTTATATCATTATATTATAAATATTACAATTATTATTGTTATTATAATAATAATTATAATATTAACAAGAGATGCATTGCGTTATGTTCCCGCCAAAATAGAAGCTAAATTATGGATGAGAAATTGTCAGATATGGGAGTACAAAAGAATAATATATGGGGATCGAAGATGATTCACTTATTTGATCAATTGATCTGCATGGTAAATGATTTTGTCAACAATTTTGTCAATTATTGTGCTCTTATGAGTTCATAGTAGATCCATTAGTCTATTTGTCACCTAGTTTCTAGTACTTGTGTGGTCGTTCTCCCTTGAAAAGTCAGCAAGGTAACAGAAAACATGAGCATGATCTCTTTAGCATCTCACAATGTGCTTGATCAATTACTTCGAGAGTTCATGTCACTGAATTTCAAACTGTGCGTATTATAAGCCAATATTTAGCAACCTTTCATAAGAGGAATGCAAATTTGTGAATTTGTGACACAAGTAATTCATCATTGTTCTAGATTATATTTGTTGAATATGTCAATGTATAATTAGATGATAGATTGAACCAAAATTGCATCTATTTTGGAGCTAGATCAGAGAGCATATTGCTTTGATTAGAAGTTGTATGGATTTGATTTTATGTAGAAGAAATTCATTGTGGCATTGATGCCTATTATGAATGTAGCTATCATATCATAAGGATAAACAATTAATTTATACTCTATCAAATGCCCCAAGCCATTGACTTTCCTTGAACTCAGGATCTCTAATTTTGACAACATAATAACCCCAAGTATGTAACCTGACACCTCTATATCTTGTTGTCTTTCTAGATGTTTGACCTTTGTGGGAATCAAGGTTAGGTGTTGACTTCCTTGATTCTTGTCAACAATGTCTTATTAGCCTATTTACTTTAGTAATTTTTACATCTTTTTTAGTAAAATAACATAAAGCTTTAAGGATGTAAGTGTGGACATTCTATAATTTTAATTCTTAGGGAAAATGAAGCAACTTACAAATGTTAAAATGATTCCTACATCTACAATTAATATGTATCATGACTGAAAATAAACTACACAACATTCAAAATACAATTTAGTATTTAGTAGTTATAACTAGTTAGTAGTTATAACTTTCTCACAAATAATGAAATGTAATATACAATTGTTAAATATTAAAAATATTTTAAAAATTTTATATAACTTTTAGAAATTAAATCATGTTCTACTTGAAAGCCATGTTTTAACTTAAAATAATAGATATAAAAATAATAATCAAAATATTTATCAAAATTTCTTTATTATTATTTAATATAATAAAATATTTTTTATTTAAATATAACTATAATATGTAAAAATTGAATTATTAGTACATTGGGTATCCTCTACTATTGTTAAAAAATATTGCAAATTTAAAACTAAATTGAATCTCTTGAGATCAAAGTAGTTTGTAGAAAAAAAGACTTGTACACTCACACACCATATTTATTCATTGTGCTAGCACTCTTTTTGAGTCCCATTGGTGGTTCTTGACCACTTTGACCATTTAATTTTTGAAGATATAATTAAATAATTTGAACCCATTAGTATATGTTTTTCTAAACAAGGCACTCACACACTACACTTTGCATTATGAAGCTAAGTGCATGCCAAGGGTGCCCATGTTTTATTGTTTGATATGTAGCAAAGTTTTGTTAATTTAAAAGCAAACAATCCATCTGTAGTATATGCTTTTTAAGTTGTACATGTTATTGTCCATTAAACAAGCAAATGATAAAGGAAGGTAGTTTGATAAGTTCTCAAATAAAATTATTAAAACAACTTATAATACTTCAATTATAAGCATTTCTACTACAACTATAAACATCGAGGCCTGATATGTAATGGTAGCTAGAAACAAATATCAGATAAAAAGCTACTGGTGAGAGCAACTTTGACAACTTTTACAGCAGGTTGGTTAAATGATTATGCAACACAGGTTTTGCATGATCTTAGTGGTGGTGGTAGTTGTATATATGATGACACGTCTTTAAAAAATATTCATTTCTCTCTCCAGTTTTTGTGAAATCTAATTCTATAAATGCAAGTGTGTAAACACTACAAAGCATTGACTCTATTTAAGTGACAGCTATTTAGTGGTGGAGAAGAATCCATTGAGGTGTCAAGTAAGGCTGTTCTAAATTGTGGAAGAGAATGAAGAGCAAAAATATTTAATGAAAAAATCAACTGCAGACATTATGGCCATAGAACAGGAAGAAACCAGCTTTTCTACCTACAAGTCTGCACACAAAATTGACAACGGTATATAATTGTTTTCCATTTCATTTCTACTCACATTTCACTAAGTTGCCTTGCCTTTTATAGACTGTTAAATGCATGGATAGCTGTTATCATATATATGGTTTATGTCGTGTGTTTTGTAGACAAAAATTTTCAATTTTTTTCCCTTTGAAGTAGCAAAATGTCCTTTATATTAAATTAGTATTATAAATTTTGTTAAAATTGTCCAAAAATATAAAGACAAAGTATTTAAATTACAATAGCAAAAATCTTTTCATATTGACTTGGCAAACTAAAAGATAAAGATTTTTCATTACTCAGTACAAAAATTAAAAAACATAAGAAATTTATAAAATAGAGAGGAAAAAAAAAAAAAATTAATTTCATGTGAAATAAAAGAAGAAATATTTTTTCTTAGGCCACAACCCAAAACAATTTTTATTGTTTACTTTTTAAAACATTACCATTTTTCATAATTTTATTTCTTTTAACCAAGCTACAAACCGTTGAAAAAATGTAGATCTAGCCACACCCTAGCTAAATGAAAATGGAACTGATATTTACTGAAGAATGAGTATACTCAAATTGTGGAAGGATTAAAATATATGTAAGGGTAAGTACTTTGCAAAATTGTGTACTATTTATAAAATCTACGAAGGAAAAAAAAAGCCAATTTTTTTTCCTTTTAAATTGAACTATTTGCAAAATTGTGTATAATTCACAGTCTTAATGGGAGGAGACACAATCAGAAGGGAACCTTTGGCACACAAGGAAATATTGGAAGATGTGTTGGTTCTCCCACTCTTTACTAGAGTGGGTTGGCTTGATTTCTTCCTCAAATTGACGGAGTATGATGATGAAATGGCAAAGGAATTCGCACTTACTCTGCAATATGATGAAGCATTAGTTAGAGGGTTGACAGTAGACACTTCCGAGCTAGCAATTGCTCAAGTTTCAGGGTTGCCAAGAACAGGGTCTGAGTATTCGACAAGGGTTGATGCAGCTGCAGCTAGGGAGGAGTTTTGTGAAAGAGGTGAACACCTAGACTCTACCACACAAGGTACCAAACGATTATCTCTTCCATATTTTTGGGGGAAATGTGCTACCTATATTATCAAATATATCACTTGTGATGGTAGATATAATATGTTGTATACTGCACATCTTAAACTGCTTAACCATTTGAGGCATGAGAAATTTGTCAATGTTCTTAATTATTTGTATTATATGTTGAAAATAATGTCTTCAGAGTATCAGAGGCAACAGGTAGACACAACTCTTTCTCACCATTGTTTAATAGCTTTGTTAGTAAAAAGAAGTTTAAGGATTCAATACCCACAAATTGAGTGGGAACCTTTTAAACAATGTATAGACATCTCAATACTCCTAGAAGCACCAGAGCTAGAGGAAGATATTCCACATGAAGTTGAACCCCCTGTAGATATTGAGTAGGAAGAAACACAACCTGAGAACACTCCAGAGTTTAGGCCTGTGTCAGTTGAGGAGCCCTCAACCTCTGCTCCTAAAACCAAAAGGACCACTTCCTCAACATCTAGGAAGAAAACAAAGAGTCAGAGGGAGAACAATAAGAAGAGGAAAAAGGTGGAAAACATGATATAGTTGTTCCTAGGCGATCAGGGAGGTTGAGGAGGCAAAGTGCTAAAGAAAGAATTTTCGAGCAAGAAAGAGATGAAAATAAAGGCTAGTAGGATACTAAACCAGCTCCTCTGAATCTAGATTCAGATAGGGGAGAAAACCCTCTTGAGGATGCTTCTGCTGATGCCTGTGTAAATGATAATATGTCTACTAGGAAAAGAAGGTGGATTTCTTCTGATTCTGAATCAGAAGATTCATTTATTGCTTGAAAAATGGGAAAACCTGTGTCATATGACATTGCTAAGGAAATCTTTAATGCCCCTGAAAAAGGGAATGATGAAAATCTTGAAGGAAAAAAGGAATTAATAGAGGACAAAAATATTAGGAAGGAGTTGCAGGAAGCCCTAGACAGAATAAGGCAACTTGAAGAACAAGTAAGGGGTTATGAAGAGAGAGATAGAGAAAAGGAAAAGAGGATTCAAGAATTGGAGGAGAAGATCTAAACTTATGGCCAAGGCTCTAAGTTAGATTTGTTAGCTCAACTGGCTGAAACTAAAGCTATGACTAATGAAGAGGCAACACTTACTCTCCAACCTCCTGTAATAAAGACCCCAACATACCATACTACATTGTCCTTGGGTTTTGAACTCATGAAATTAAATGATGAAAATAAGCAAGAGAAAGAAAACTGGAAAAAAGAAAAGCATAACCTCAATGAGTCTATTGCAGAAAAGGATTTGAAGATTAAACAGATAGAGCAAAAGCTGATAGAGGTTGTTGAGAGGGCCAAACAGATTATGGGATGTCGACCTCCATCAAGAGTGTATGCACTATTTTTGAAGGAAAAATTTCTTAGTTTTCAGTTTAACAGGTTTATTAATGATCAACCTGATTTGCATTCAAGATTTATCTTTTGTAATTACTTCCAAGAGATCAGCTTAGAAGAGTAGGACCAATTGTGTGAGTATTACTTACACAATTACATAATGGATGAAGATACACAATGGAATCCCTGTATTTATGTTGGAGATCTCCAAGTCAGGGCATTGATGCCATATTTTAAAAATGAGAAACTTAGAGGGTTATTGATGGACCAATATGAAGAGCAGGAAAAGAAACTACCACTACAATTAAGGAAGGAAGCCTTGGAGCCTGAAACCATTCTAACCCAATGGATGACATTGTTGTCTCATAAAGGGCCAGGAAAGGTAATTATGGATTTAAGACTTAGGGACTACAGGAGAATATAGAAGATGGTAGTGTCTATTATCCAAAATTGTCAGAGGTATGTGCAGGGCAGATGGGACAGTTTAACTCCAGAATTATAGAGGAAGGAACCCCATTCCATCCACAATTTCATGAATATGCTTGAAAGACTGCGCAGGTATATCCAGATATCAGAACAGAGAGGAGTATCATGGTTACCTCTCACTTATCAGCCTCCTATATTTCTTTATCCAGTACCACATTGGACAGGAAGGAAAAGTGAGCAGTGTAGGCGTGCTGAACAGATCAAGATGGAAAGACTTGCATACTCTAATGGGTTCTACCATAAGCAAGGGGAAGGAGTTAGAGAAGACACAGACCTCAGAAGAATTACCTTGCATTATAACCTTTTGCCTTAGGTGTCTAGTTCTTTAATTTTGCTTAGGGACAAACAAAAGTCTAAGTTGGGGGGGATTTTGGGATGAAATATTGTCCTCCTTTTTATACTGTTTTCATATGTTTTAAAGACCTTTTCTATATGGTTCTGCAAAGACTCCACATACATTATCTCTATTTTATGTTGTTTCATATATACTTTCCTAAGACTTGGATCCATGCTAATAAATGAATTCAGGTGGTTATATTATCAAATGGATGATTTGAATTATTAATATGTATGAAAAATAGATAGGATTTCATAAGTTTTTTATAAGAGGTTGTTTTGTATATATGTTGGAATGATTAACCCTATGTAGCCAAATAAAGAATCCAAGAAGGAGTAATTACAACATAATGTAGAACAGAGGAATCAATGAGGATGCGGTCCAAGTGCCAGACATGGTGATCGGTGGAGACAAACGTGGTCATCATGGGAGAATAAACACAGAGGATAAAGAAGACTCATTCTACGAATCTCACCGAAGTTCATGTATCTTATTTATGAGTTGTTATGGTTGGAATTTCTGATTGGATAGGACTCTATTTCCTTTGTTCCAGTTAATAAGTTGATCTCAAAAACAATATCCTAATGTCCAGGAGTTAATTGATGATCACAGTTAGTTAGAAGGTTGAATAAGACTCTCCCATCTTTATATAGGAGAGGAGTTTGTTGATTAGGTAGTTGTTATGTTCTACTTTCAAAATAGCTGTTACTTTTGTTATAGTTATCAATTGTTACAGACATGTTACAATCTTGAATATAAATCTGAAGAAGATTCTACTATAGATATGATTTGAATTCAACTATATGTTATGAGAGGGGTGAAGATCTGAAGTAGATTTAATTACCAGAAAAAGTGAGATAGGTCCCTGAGCTAGCTACTCAAGGTACTAACCCTCACTTTACATGTTCCCTTATTTATTTATGCATTTTTAGTTTATCTGTTTCATTCAACTTTCTATGTTATATTGTGAGCTAGTAAGAACTGTTGATTGATACTTCCAGTAGCTGTGATTCATGAGTAGAGTGCATGTTTTTAATCCTATGGAGGTTAGTGTTAGTTTTTTCATCATTCTTAAAATGTTAGATTAAAACTGTGATTTTCTGTTAAATACAGTTATCTTCAGCCTCTGCCGAAGGTACCCGTAGCAATTGGAAAATTAAATTGTTTTTGCTATTTTTCGTTTATGTTTACTATTTTACATTCCTATGCATTCTAATAAATAGGATTGGGTAAAGAAGGATCACACAAGATTAGCTTAGAGTAGAAATGAGTCTTGAAGGCATAGATATTGTAGGCATCATCATAAGCTTACGCTCCTTGGTTGATAATTCAATGTAGGAACACAATGATAGTGGACTGTTCAGTTAGGTTAAAACCTTGGATTTATTTAAGTCTACAACACATTAGTTTTCCTCTACACTATGCACATTTTCTGACATACTAACATGCATCATGTTCTATGATGGACCAATAATATCATGTTCTTGATATTTTTTTGCCAGGACCATGCCACTAGTGTGCACTCTGCATATGCCATCATGAACAATTTTAGTAGCTAAGTTTACTTCTTACGACTCTAAAAGTCATAACAAGGTGCCATCATAACCCCTATGGTAAAGTGTGTCACTGAGGAGAGTGAAACAGGATGTTTGTTGGATAAAGGATTTGCATTGAGTGGATGAAAGGTTGGAAGGGAGGGTTTGAGTTTGGAGGTAGGTGCAAATATCATGATACCACGGGGAGTTGGGACCAACAATTTTACATATCATTTCTAATTCAGGGACATCATATGCTGGGATCATGAGTTGCTCAACCAAGAACTAACATTTTGGAGTGTATACATGCATGCTAAGGAGAGAACCAATAGCTTCCATTGCATTAGTTGCTTTGTTATTCAGACGAGATACTTGTTCAAATTAAATGTAAAATATTGCTTGAACCTTTCAACCATTCTCTTGTAAGGGATGAGTTTGTCATCCTTAGTTTGATATTCATCTTTTACTTGTTTGATGACAAGCTTAGAATCACCAAAAATTGACGAGTGTTAGATGTTCCATTGGATTTCAAGCTTGAGACCTGAATTTAATGCTTCATATTCAACAATATTATTGGTGTAGGGAATCCAATTTTGAATGCTTTTGGTATAAGGTCACACTGTGGTGTGAGGAACAAGATTCCTACCCCCAAGCCATGGCTAGTGAAGGAATCATCAAAATAGAGCTTCCATTCAGGTGACTCTTGAAAGGATAGAATGGATTCATTTGGAAAGTCAAGATTCAATGGTCGGGTATCTATCAATGGTGCTTCTACCAAATGATCTGCTATTACTTATCCCTTAATTGCCTTTTGATCAACATACTCAATACCAAACTTGCTAAGTAACATAACTCGTTTAGCCATTCAACCTATTAGAGATGGTTTTGAGAAATGATTGTTTGAGCAAGTAATGTCATAATTTCTATGAAGCAAAGACCACAACCAAACATGCCTTCTCCATAGGTTTATAGTTAGATTCATATCCAACCAAGGTTGTGCTAATATAATAAATAACCCTTTCTCTTCCCTGATCATCTTTTTGTGCTAGAAGGGCTCCCAAAGCAAATTTTGTTATTGAAATATAAAGTATCAATGGGTTATTTGGGATTGGTGCCATGAGAACTGGTGAAGTAGTGAGATATTATTTTAGTTGATCAAAAGTGTGTTGACATGACTCATCCCAATGATAATCTATATTTTTATTTAGTATATGGGAGAATGGAAACTTATTGACAAGCTGTGCAATGAATCTACGTATAACTTAAAGCTTTCCTTGTAGACTATGGAGCTCTTTAAGATTATGTTGTGGAGGTATTTATGTAATTGGTTTGACTTTTGTAGGATCCACTTATATACCTCTTCTGGAAATGATGAAACCTAATAGCTTGCCTGATGTGACGCCAAACACACACTTCTTAGGATTAAGGCATACTTTGTATTCTCTCAGTCTCTCAAAAATGTGTTCTATAACTTCAAGATGCTCTAATCTAGTTTTTGACTTGCATAATAAATCATCTACATAGTCCTCCATAATATCATGAAGCAAGCCATGAATGATTACTGTCATGGATCTTTGATTGGTTGCCCCAACATTCTTCAGACCAAAAGGCATGACTCAATAATAGAATATCCCCCAAGGAGTGATGAAAGTCATTTTGTGTTGATCTTCAAGTGCAATTCAAATTTGATTATAGTCATAAAATCCATCCATGAGTGACAACATTTCATATCCTGCCGTGAGATCAACTATCATGTTAATATTTGGTAAGGGAAAATCATCCTGTGGGCATGCTTTGTTAAGGTCTTTGAAATCTATGCACACATGGATTCCTTTTGGATTATTGCTTACAAGGACAATGTTTGAGATCTAGTCAGTAGAGTCAATGGGTCAAATGAAACCAACCTCTAATAGCTTTTGTAGCTCTTCTTTGACGAGGAGAGTGATTTTGAGGTGCATTTTTCTTAATTTACGCTTAACAGGCTCAACATTTGGATGAACAAAAAGATGATGTATTGTTGAGGATGCGCCTAATCTAGGCATGTCAGCATATGACCAAGTAAATATGTCTATGAGTTTCTTGATTTTACTACTGATGTTTTCCTTTTCTGTAGGATCTAAAGTTGCAACCATGTGGGTAATCTTTTTATCTTCGCCTATGCCAATATCAATTTCAACAACTTATTCAACCAATGATGCAAGCGCCCATCTTGTAGGTACCCAAGTGCAAAAGGAAGGTTGAGCTCCTCATCCATTAGTGCCCCAAAGGGGTTTTCACCAATGGACATGTCTTAATTTTCTTGATTTTCACTATTTTTTCATTGTGCTTTTTTAGTTTATTTTAATTTATTTGACTAAGGATCTCCTCTTGTTCCCTAAAGTATGAAAATGTGTCTAAATTGATCTCAAAACCTTTCTTATTATCCATTGATGGCATGATATCTCAAAGTCCCATAAATTCTAGAAGCGCTTCCTCATTTTCAAATGTATCTAATGATATGGGTTCCTATTTATCCCAGTTAATAAGGTCGGGGTATTTAAGGTCCAAGTGGATGGTAAGAATGGCGGTGCTACCAAAGAGATTAGTTGTGGAAAGGTCTTCATAAGGGTCATAAATGAACTTCATTTCAATATGTTTGATACCACAATAAGCATTCCTAACAACCTTAGAAATAACAAACTCAAAAGTATCATTGACCTTGTTGGATTGCTCATCATAGGGGACATATCCTAGCCCCCAATTTAATATACTCTTATGTATACTCACAAGTTCTAGAATGCCTTGTTCATGAAGTCTAAGGACCTTTCCTTTGTAATTCATACTTTTGCATATTCTATTGGGTATAGAATATTTTTTCTTTTCAAAATAGGATGCAAATCCATCCTCCTCACCAATCCAAGAGCCTTTTACATACTCTACTTCTTCATTTTCTACGAGCCCATGTTTTATGAAGGTAGTCAAGCCATACTAGACTGAGGTCTTTTCTTTCTTCAAATTGCTACTAGGCCTACCAAAAGATCAAGGAGAGAGTGGAAGTTTGCCTATATGAAAGGTGTCATGGATCTCATACTATCCACAACCTTTGTTAATGATCTTGATATGGGATTTAGGATGTCATGTGGTAGATGCAAGGTTAGATGGATCGATGTATGAAGATGATTGTGTGGGATTAATATTCAAGGTAGCATCAATAAGGGGATGGTGATTAATTTTTTTAGTGACTTTCAACATTTTATAATATTGAAAAGCCTTGAGGATCGGTAAAAACTATTGCTTCGACGCCTAAGTGTGGGAATTTGATGCATTGATGAAAAGTGGAGGGTATGACTTGCATTGCATGGATGCATGGATGACCCAAAATGATATTATATGGGAGATCAAGATCGATGACATGTAATAAGGTTTGTTGTATGGTAGGGCCCACCTCAAGAGGTAGGTGTATTGTTCGAACTGACTCTCGTTATGCATTGCCATAAGCTTTGATGGTGATTGTATTACCATTTAAAGATTCTTCTTAATACCTAAGTTGTCAAATCAGCTTCAAAGTACACATATTCAAACTAGCTCCATTATCAACAAGCACCCTTTTGACTTTATGTTTGGTGACAATTATTTTAAGGTATAGAGGAAGGTTATGAGATGGATCTACATAACGCATCTCGCTTTGGCTAAAGGTGAGATTGTGATTCGAGGATAGATGTCCTATGAGAGCTTGGAATTATGATGGACAAAGATCATTTGGGACTATTGACTCTTGGAGGAATTTGTTCAATACATCCTTATGAATATCAGATGTTTTTAAAAGCTTCGTGATTGATATTTGTGCTAGAGTCTTCTCCAATTGAATAAATAAAATTGTTTGATCCTTAGGAGTATACGGGGGAGGCCCTTGGATAGTGACATTGCTATGTCTTGTGGTAATAATCCAAGTAGGAGGTTTGATTTTGATTGTGGCTATTTATGTTTTAGAATGATGGATATGACCTACTATAGAATTATATGTATAGGGAACTTTATTAAAAATAGATATTATTAGCATGGGAATTTTGGATTTGGTTTGATGATTAATGCATTTGGTCGTGCTTCAAAAAGGGGTCTTGATATATCCCTAATTATTTATTTGGTGATAATGATGTGGCCCCTTCTATCTCAATATTGCCATTGTTAATGAGGTCTTGGACATAGCGTTTCAATTTCATGCATCAATTAGTAGAATGTTGATTAATCTTATGGTACTCACGATATTCTGTTTCCTTGTATGAGGCTAGATTAGGCTTACTTTCATTGAATGGTTTGGTAGATAGAAATACGATCATGTTTGCTTTGACCAATTTATGAAAGACTACCTCTATTGGCTCACCAAGAGGTGTAAATTGTTTACGTTTCATGTCTTGTTTTGGTTGTCCAATGGGAATTATTATGTTAGGGGTGTTTTGCACAACTTGAACATGTTTTGAGTTAGTAACACCATTGCTTACTATATGTTTGTTTTTGCTAAAGAATCTGAGTTTTTCAGATTGACCTTGATCTTGGGAAAATATTTTAACAAGTCCTTTAGCTATGAGGGATTTTTCAATTTGCACACCTTTTTTGATAATTTCATCAAAATTTTAAACATAGTGGACTTGTAGGTGAAATGTAATTTCTTGGTTCAAGTTTGTAAAAAAGATATTGACTAATTGTTTTTTAGGTATTAGCTAAGGGAAATGACTTGCTAAACCTCTCCATCATTGTAAGAAAGAAGAGAAACTTTCCCCATGATGTTGCTTGGTATTATAGAGGTCCATCATCATGAGTTCATGTTCTACATTATATGAGAAATGTGCAACAAATCTTTCATTGAAATCTTTGAATGTAGTGATGATATTTTTTAGTAAATGCAAAAACCATTCAAGTGCTCATCTGCCCAAGCTATGTGGAAATAGTCTAAGCGAGTACATGTCATCAAAGGCAACCTCTTGACCAGTCGTAAAAAATTCCTTAACATATTCCCAAGGATCACCTTTCCCCTTATACTTATCAAACTTTGGAATTTCAAAATGTTGAGGAAAAGGAATTTGTGTTATGGATCTATCTAGTGGATAAGGACATAACTCTTCAAATGTGTATCCCTTACATGGAGTTTGATTTCCTTTGTGCAAGCCTCTTATCGTGTCCTTCATGGCTTTCCATTCTTAGACAAATAATGTACTAGGGGGTGGTGATTGGTTGTGTTGCTTTTTGTGACTGCACACATACTGCAGATATGTTGCATTATTGAGATTGGATTGATTTTTTTGATGACTTGGATTGGATTAATCTAGAAGGCTATTTTGATTGGTTGGGATGTATTGATTGTTTTGATTTATTGATTGATTGTTTGTTTTGATTGTTTTGATTTTGTTGAAGATTTTGATTGTTTGGTTTAGATTGGTATAATGGATTGGGTTGCCATGGCAATTTGAGTGACAAGGCTTTGGGTTTGCTTTGATGTTGGGGATCACCTTATGATTTTATTTTATGTTGAGGCTAGACACTTTAGAAATAATATTGTTGGGGTCCACTTGAGTTTTATCGATATTTGTGGCATTGGGATTTGGGTTGGAGGGATCTTGATTTATGATGTTATTAAGGGTATCTGAGTTATACTTGATAGGCAATTTAGTTCTTTAGTCAACAAGACTCTTAAGTATGTCATCCCTATTGTGATGTATTAATCGATCTATGAGGCTACATCGTTGTTCAGAGTCAAACAAATCATGATGGTGATGTGAATACTCACTTTGATTGGAAAGACTATCACTAGCACTATCATTCTTCTTGGATTTCATGTGGGAATTGACAAGAGGTTTCTCCAACTAGGTATGGGTTTAGGACACATGGGTTCTCTAGAAGGAAAGGATTTTCTTTAAGGAATTCCATGACATACTTTTCTTGATGCCTAGTTATAGGTGACATGAGAATGTACTTGGGATTTGTTTTTGGATTTTGAGACTTTGTTTTGACATTTTTTTGTTTTTGGACTTGAATTTTTTTTTTTTTTAATTTTGGAAACTTTACATGTTTGGCATAATTAGAAGACATGTAAAACACACCAACAAGCCTATTTTATTCAAATGGGCATGTATATGCTTGTAATCCCACCTTGCTACCTTTATTTAGGCATAATGTGCAAGTCCCATAATGAGGAAACTAACTACTTTTGATCACCCAAGATCACTCAAAAGGCATGAGGGGAGAGCATTACTGACATGCATGTCTACTTTAAAGGGCATAAGCACTTACATGTGATAAGTAACTTTCGAGAGCTAACCACTTATCGGTGCATTACAAGTATATATGACTAAATGGTCTTAAGCTAGGATAAACAAGGCTTCTAGGGGATCTCAAAATACCCAAAGGTATGGGAGGCCCAAATCTGTGAAATGAAGGGTATGTCTAAAGGCTTGGTTTGAGAGGGTAACCCACACTCCTCCATCACTTTACAAGGTATAAAGTTCTTGCAAGCTTGGCTAATTAGAAATATCATCCAATAAGAGAATCTTTCGATTCTCTCCCAAATTTCTATACCCTTCTAAAATATCTGGTTGGGTTGTCCCCTAAGGTGATGAAATCCTTAGGTAGACCCGCTATAAAATTAAAAAAAAAATGAATAGTTCTGATTCCCAAGATCACAATTATGTGCAAGGGAAGAGTATACATATTCACATTTTGGGATAAAAAAGAAATTGAGTTGAACCACTTTTGATCCTCAAGATCACCTAAGTGGTGTAAGAGGAGAGATTCATGAATTCGACCCACTAAGACACAAAGCTAATCTAAAAAGACACAACAAATGAATTGATTTTAAAGCCCAAAACCAAATGTGTGAGGTTTGGAATATAAAATCTTTGTCAAACGAAACCTATAATCCACTTGTTAGTAATTTTGATAAAACTTAACCTTGGACAAGTGAACTTGCAAAAGTAAAAGTTAGAACACAACAAAAATAGATAAAAATAATCTTCAAAACATGATGCTAGCATGTGTTGAAATCAAAGATTGATGATGTGCCAATGGTTTCACTAAAAAATAAATGTTAGAAAATTCATAAATTGATAGCACCATTGTGTAGATCATAGAAAAATATCAATTTTAAAAAAATTATCACTTGAATCTGAGTCTATTTGTGAAAGTTATGAAAATTGAAAGGTCTAAAAAATTATGACAACATAGGGATAGCAGTGAGATTTGTTTTTGAAAAAGTAGAGGATCCTAAGAAAAACTAGTGACACCACTATGGAGAATGTGAAATTTTACTCTGTTAAAAAATAAACTCAAAAAGGCCTCGTATGGCCAAGAAAATGAGGTTCCCCTTGGTTAAAAAGAGCAATGGAGAGGGGTTAGTGCTTAGCCCCCTATGAGCTAGTCCCTGGTCACTTACGTGACCTAGTTTTGGGTGTTAGATCAACAGTAAAGACATAACCTGTAGTACTCTGCCTGGTATCAATATCCCCTGCCAAATCTGAGTCCACATAGCCTGCTAAATCAGTATTAGAGCCCCCAAAACATAAGTGTTTATTGGATGTACCTCTCAAATATCTAAGAATCTATTTTACCGCATTTCAATGCTCTAATCCGAGATGACTCATATACCTGCTTACGACTCCTACAACATGTGCAATATCTGGTATCGTGCATACCATGGCGTACATTAAACTTCTTATAGCTGAAGCATATGGTACCTTGGACATTTTTTCTTCCTCCTCTTGTGTCTTAGGACACATCTCCTTAGTCAATTTCAAATGACTAGGCAAAGGTGTGCTGACAGCTTTTGCATTCTCCATATGGAATCTCTGCAACACCTTTTCAACATAAGCAACCTGAGATAGAGTCAATTTTCTGTTCTTCCTATCTCTACAAATTTTCATACCAAGGATTTGTTTTGCTACCCCCAAATCCTTCATAGCAAATGATTGTGCTAACTATTGTTTTCACTCTTTTATGTGATCCATGTTAGACCCTGCTACGAGCATGTCATCAACATAAAATAATGTAGCTATCATTATCCAACCTCTTAAAATAAACACAATGGTCAGAATTACACCGGTTGTAGCCTTGCTCAGCTATAAAACTATCAAATTTCAAATACCATTGCCGAGGTGCTTGTTTCAGGCCATACAAACTCTTCTTCAATCTGCACACCTATTTCTCCTTACCTTTGACCTCAAATCCTTGGGGCTGTTCCATATATAACTCCTCCAAATCACCATGGAGAAAGGCAGTTTTTACATCTAGCTGTTCCAAATGCAAATCCTCAGCAGCCACAATACTTAAAACAGTACGAATAGAAGTCATCTTAACAACCAGAGAAAAAATCTCATCAAAATCAATGCCCTTTTTCTGTGCAAATCCTTTTAAAACTAACCCGACTTTAAATATTTTCTTACCTCCATCTTCCTCTTTCAGTCTATAAACCCATTTGTTTGGTAAAGACTTTTTACCTGCAGGCAACTTACATAATTCCCAAGTCTAATTTTTTAGCAAGGAGTCCATTTCTTCTTTCATTGCAAGCTCCCACTGAACCTTTGTATCCACTTGCATAGCTTCATCATACCCTTGCGGTTCACCAGCATTTGTTAACAAAATAGAATACAAAGAGCGATAAAACCTCTTAGGAGGTCTACTTAGCCTTGTTGACCATCTAACATTCACTGGAGTTTGTGGTATTCTTGTTGTTGTTGCGGAGCATGAGTAACCACTAGAACATCATTATCTGGAGTATCATCCAACACCACATAATCCTTTTTTTTCTTCTCATGTTGCTGCAACTGATCTTTGTAGAACACCTTCTCATTAAATACAACATCCCTACTTCTCACAATTTTTTGATTTTCAAAATCCCAAAGCCTATACCCAAATTCATTAATGCCATATCCAACGAAGGTACACTTTTTTAATTTTGCATCCAACTTGGTTCTATTTTCAAAATCTACATGTGCAAATGCTTCACATCTGAAGGTTTCAAGAAAAGAATAACTCACCTTATTACCTATCCATGCTTCCTTTGGAATACCACAACCCAAAGGAATTGAAGGACCTCTATTAATTAAATATACGGCGGTGTTGACAACCTCTGCCCACATGTTTAAAGGCAACCCAACATGCAATCTCATGGTTCTTGCACGCTCCATTATTGTCCTATTCATGCATTCAACCACTCCATTCTCTTGTGGAGTCCCTGGAAACGTTTTATGCCTACAGATTCCATTAAAGGAACAATAATCCTCAAATTCTTTACTGCAATACTCACCACCATTACCAGATCTGAGACATTTTAATCTTTTACCCGTCTCATTCTCAACCAAGCTTCTCCATTTCTTAAATGTTTCAAATACATCAGATTTCTACCTGAGGAAATAAATCCAAACCTTCCTAGTTGCATCATCTATCAATGTAACATAATACTGAGAGAAACCAAGAGAAGGTACTTGAGCCAGTCCCCATACATCTGTATGCACAAGCTCTAACGTTTCATCTTTCTTTTGTTTCCCATCCTTGAGAAAACTAACTCTCTTTTGTTTTCCATACACAACTTTCACAGAAATCCATATTAATACATTTCAAACTTGGTAAAACTTTCTTAGAATGAAGTATCTTCATACCTTTTTCACTCATATGCCCAAGTCTGTTATGCCACAGTGTTGTCTCAGAACCTACAACAACTATTTCAGTCTCTTCCTGCAAACCTACAGCAACTGTTCCTGAACCTGTTTGTTTTTTCTCTACAATAGCTAAAGTAGAAGGAACAGTATGACCTGTACAAAGATATAAGGTGCCTACTTTCACACCTTTTGCTACTATTAAGGTACCTCTTGTAACCTTCCAATTTTTATCAGTAAATGTAACAATGCAACCTTCATTAGCTAGCTGCCTTGCTAAAATTAAATTCCTACTTAGCCTTGGAACGTGCCTTACCTTTTGTAGTAGCCAATGATTCCCATTCTGCAACTTAATCTTGATTCTTCCCTTTCCAACAATCTGACAGGGTTCGTTATCTCCCAAATAAACCAGCCCAAAATCCCCTTGGACATAATCAAGAAAATAACTTCTATGGGGCGTAGCATGAAATGAGGCCCCTAAATCTAATACCCATGAATCATCAACATTATCTAGGGAAAGAATCAAAGCATCATCTTTAGATTTATTACTTACCACATTTGCCTCCTTATTTCCTTCTTGTTTGTTTCCTTCTCTATTCTTCCGAGACCAAAAATCTTTCTTTAGATGACTTGGTTTCCCACAGTACCAGCAATCATTCTGTCCTCTGGATTGGGACCTCTTCTCCTTTGATTTTCCTTGTGACTTCCCATGACCTCCAGAACCTTTTCCCCTCTCCTTTGATCTGCCCCTGCTTTCTACATTCAAAACACTACTTGATGTGGACCCTCTTGAGCTTTTTCGTCGCATTTCCTCACTAAGGATAACACCAACAACATCATCAAATTTCAAAGTGTTTGAACCAGAGACAGAGTTACAACCATTACCAAGCTATTCCAGCTTTCTGCAAAAGAACATAAAACCAAGAGAGCCCTCACCTCTTCATCAAATTTTACTTTTATAGAAGTTAACTGACTGGTAATCATGTTAAACTCATTTAAATGATCTGTCATAGATCCACCTTCAATCATTTTCAGATTAAACAAATGCTTCATAAGAAATACCTTATTTGAGGCTAAGGGTTTTTCATATAATTTAACCAAAGCTTTCATCAGTTCACTTGTTGTCATCGCTTCTGTTATATTGAATGCCATAGATGGTGCCAAGCACAACCGAATGGTTCCTAGTGCCTTTCTATCCAGAAGATTCTAATCCTCATCAGTCATTGTTGTCATTTTCTTGGCTATTCCTTCCAACGGCCTCCATAAATCCTTTTGATAGAGATAATCCTCCATCTGCATCTTCCATAAATGATAGTTCTGCCCATTGAATTTATCTACCTTCAATTTATCCTCGTCTGCCACTGCTCCCACTTAACCGTGAGACTCCCACTCAAACGTGAGACCTTCCTACAGATGATAATCAAACATAATCCGCTCTGATACCACTTGTTAAAAACATACACAACCAAGAATTTAGAATGCACAATAGAAACTCAAATCAAGCATGGAACAAGAACACAATCACAACATAGTGATTTACCCTGGAAAACCCCAAACCAGGGAAAAACTAGCAATGAAGATCTTTATATTAACCCTCAGCCCCAACTGGGCTGAGACTAGAGGCTGCAACCAACCACACATACAATGGAGTCACCAAGCCATTATATAGACTTCCATACATGCAAAACCATGAGCTCCAAAACCATAGACCAATACAACTAGCACAAAACCATGTGCTAAAGACCACTAATGGTTAATCCACTAACTCTAACTGAAGAACTAGTTTAACCCAACAATGTGACCTAGTTTTGGGTGTTAGATCAACTAGGCACTCATGTTTTAAGTCCTCTTTGTGTAGGCCTCACAAGGCCAGAGGTTAGGCAAGTTAGCAAAGCTCCTAGTTGGCAATATGACCAGAAGCTAAAGTTCACGCCCGTGTTGCCTTTCTCAATGACCCTGTGCCTGGATTTTTCAGTCAAACCCTAGATTTCATTGTCAAAACAAGTTTTTGAAAGGTTTTCACCTAAATTCAAATGGATTTAAGATTTTTGACCCATGCTTAAACTTTTAGTGAATCAATAATTTTGATGAGATTTTTCCATGGCTTATACACCCATTTTGATTTTTTTCATTCAAACAAAATAAATGAGCTTGAAATCAAATTTAAAAAACTCCAAATCATATTTGAATTGCCTTAAAATTATTTTAAATCAATTTTTAATTATTCCAAATTGCATTTGAATGGCTTTACAATGATTTTAAATTGAATTTAAATGGCTTTAAATGTTTCCTACAAATATTTTTCAAAAATTTCAATGTGTTATAAAATCTTTTAGTGAAACTTAATGATTTTTTTCAAAATGAGCTTTTAAATCCAACTTTAATTCTTTCAAAACCAGACTTTAAACAATTTGTAAAATGATTTTTTAAAATTTTTAAACGAAACAACTAATAAATGTTTTTACTGAACCCTGGGCATAGAAAGGTGTATTGCTTGTACATAATTTGTACGAAGAGAGTAAGTGACCAATGTTTTTTGGTAAGTGATTGCCACATAAGTGTATGGTCTTTACTATTATTCCCTATAGTTTTGGGCCTTCTAGACTCATCCATGAGGTCCTTTTTGCTATAGGAGGCTTCCTGCAAAGATGTCATGCCTTGAACTTTCTAAACTCAATTATATTCTAAATTATTGGATATTTTAATGTGATTATGTTATTAATAGGTAAATTGTTGGTGAATAAAAAGTGAAATGTTATCATTTTTCATATACGCTTGAATAGAAAGTTATTAAATGATGAATTCAGATATTTATATGTTGCTTTAGATATGGTTTATTGACTAACCTATTAATCCAGATTTGAGTGCAATTGAGTGGAGGGAAGTGTTGAAGGCAAGGGCATGATTAAGGTAGAGGCATCCTAGCCATCCGACAAGAATTGGCTTGAAGGAACTTTGATGCACGCACACACAATCACATAGTTCATACTGCATGTTACATTATTGTATTGGTTTGATGTGTTGCATTTCGTGTGTGATGGATGAAAAATAATTAAGTAGTCATGAGATAGCATTGTTTAAAAATGTTCCTTCCAAAATCATGAGATCATTATGTTTTCTTTAAGGATTATAATTAAATGATTTAATGTTTAAGATTATTACATTTAATATTTTAAGTGGTTTAGATATAATGTGTTAAATAAATGTTAAAACTATATTTAATTATTAAAATATGTTGTACTCTTATTTATATACAAAGATGATATTCCTTTTTGGATAATTTTTAAAAGATAATATTGAGAAGGTTTAAAGCAGAAAAGCCAAAAAGCCTTGGCATGCAAAAAATTTAAAAAAAAAAGGGAAAGAGAAAAAGTAAGGAAACAAATTAAAATTAAAAAGGATGAAAGTCTTTAAAAAGGGGGATACGCCTTTGAAGAAAAAGAGAGAGAAAGAGAAAGGGATGGAAGGGAGAATAGAGAAGGAGCAACAAAAGGAAGGATTTGGGAAAAATGGACGGAAGCTTGGGAATTCTGGGAAGAATGGATAGCAGTAGTGATTAGATAAATTCTGGGTATGCACCTAGTTATGATTTTATGATTTATTATTTGTGTTAAATTTGGTTGAAATCAATTTATCTAATATGTAAGAATTGTTTTATTATGTAAATTCTCTTCTGTACAATCTGTTTATTCTTGCCTTGTTGTTAGAAAGGTCTGGATATGTAATCTGTCATGGAAACTATTGCATCACCAATAACTTCACTTTTACGAACTGGATTTCTTTGAAATTTTTATATAAGGTGCACCACTCAGTTATTTAAATCATATCCAAAAATTAGCCATACCTAGTTTGTCATTTTATAGATATGTAATAACTAGTGACTGTTTATCTCTTACCCATTTCATCTCTGTTAAAACAGTCTGTTGCGTCACCAATAACTTTATTTTTACTTTACATAATTTCTGTAGCAGTCTTTGCACAGTTCCTATAGCAGACTTTACTCAGCTCCTATAGCAGACCTTTATGCATTTCTGTAGCAGACAATGTGTTTGAATGACTATTTTAAACATGATTCATACCTTCGATTAAATGGCGTTTCGTTGGCTTTTATGGAATTGTTAAACAATTTATTTCTTCTTAAATTCCTTGTCACAAATTAATGGTTATGATATTATAAACTTGCTTTATTTGGAAATAAATAGGTGAATATGGGTTAATGAATATAACCATTTGTTTATCTTTTATGAGTATCTTCAATAGATCATGCATGTAGCTCATTGTTAAGAGGTATGAGATGCATGTAAAGTGTATTCATGTTGTTTTTGCGAGAAAATAATGGTAACTGATTTTAAGCAAATGCCGTATTATTGTAGATTATTATGCAATTGGAAATAGATTATTTTTGTTGTGTGTGTTGAGCTTACCTTCAGGGATAGGGTGCTGAATGCGAACTAACATAGAAGGCAGATCCTCTTTTTTAGGATTTGACCAATACTTTAAAGTGCTTTGGCCAAAGCCATGTATTCATTGAAATAGATGAATGTATGCCTAGCAAATTTATATTAATATGTTTCTCTGCCACATCCTGTTTGCAATATTATGGTCATTCTAGATTAGAATACATATAGGCATCAGGCATGCATCAAGTGTTCCCTCCTGCCAATTGTTCTAGGTTGCTAGGCATTTCGTGCAGGCTCAGGTATTCTTCAAGATAGGAAGAATTCTGAGGAAGTGTAGTGCTTCGTGGTTGGGTGGAAAAAGCACCTTAACCATTTTCTTGTCCTTTGGCTTGCGGAAGACCAGTTGGTTATGGCAACCGAGGATGGATATTTGTATACTTGTTCATAACTGTTTAATTTTAACATTATGTTATATCATTATGATTGTATGGCATGATTGCCAAGAGATGAAACTTTGTATACTCTTTGGTTGTTCTATCTCCTGGTTATGGCACATGGATTTGTAAGATATATATATATATATATATATATATAGTTACATTATTGATTATTATTAGAAAGCTTTATCTTTCCATTAAAAGATTAAGTGAATGAGCTATTTTTACTTCTATATTTTTATCATGTGGAATGTGTACTTTACAGTAAGTGGCCAATTTTATTTTCTGTAAGTGATTGCCACATAAGTGTATGGTCTTTACTATCATTCCCTATAGTTTTGGGCCTTCTGGACTCATCCATGAGGTCCTTTTTACTATAGGAGGCTTCTTGCAAAACTTGACCACTAAAATTCTCTCCAAAAACGTCAAGACTTACAAATGGAGTTAGATAAGGGACAATAGTCTTTGACAAAGTTGCTAAAATGTGAGTATAAAATTTAGAAATTCAAAACTAGAAAACAAAAACTTCCATTTATTCTGAAAACATGCAAACCTCAAATGAAGCAAAATGGAGATTCAAGCAAATGTGCAAATAAAAACTAAAACAAAGTTACCATATGATTCCATTGTGAAGTAGATTTGCTCCAATGGATGTAGATGCTCAAGATAAAGATCTATGATAAATTTTGTAGCATAAGTTTACTTTAGTTTACATATGAATTGTTGAGAGAAATAGGATTAATTTATAGATTTTTTATTTTTGAAATCAGTGGTCAAGATTAAAAGATAAGATCAATAGTTGTGATTAAATGAGGGGGAAAATGGTTAAATTAATAAAGTTCCATTAATATTTTTGGTTGCAAATATTAATGGGTTGGAAATGGCCTTTGGATGTGTTGTTGAATTGGAGAAAGTGGGTGGTAAGTGTAATAAGGTAGTTAACTCCTCATTACTCTATTAAATTAATTTAATTTAATAGCTTCTAAATGCATAATAAGTGGGTAATTGGTGAGGTGGCATTTGAGAGGATAATTAAATAAATAAATAATTTTATTAGTGGTGCAAGAATAAATTAGATAATTAAATAATAGACATGGAGGATAATTAAAGAATTAAATAATAAAATTATTTAATTATGCATGGGAGGTGAATGAATTAATTAAATAAGTAGATTATTTAATTAATTGATAATGGATAATGGACAATTAAATAAAATAATTATTTAATTAATTGATGAATGGATAATGGATAATTAAATAACATAATTATTTAATTGATTGATGAATGGATAATGGATAATTAAATAACACAATTATTTTATTAATTGATGATGCAATGTTAGTGTGGTAGGGGTTAAAACTGGTGAATTTTAGTGTCAAATATGTAAGGTGAAATTTAGGTGTCTACAAGTATAAATTATATTTTCAAATGTGGTGACCAATGCCATAACAAGTAGGATTCCCATTTCTATGTGGGCATGTAATTAATACAAATTACAATAAGAACATGGAAAATTACAAGGTGTATGACACCTATCTCAACGAAGACAACATAAGAGGTACAAAGATATAGTTTAGATAACAATGCGGTGTATGACCTGTTGTCCTATTTTTCTCCCCAGCCAAATAGCCCAAAACCCATAAAATATCTAAGTGTTTTCCCTTTTAAAATGCAAGGAAAACCCCAAAATTGACTAAGTCCCAAAAATCTTAAGTTTTCCTTGTGTTTTTAACCTTTTCAGAGTTTCAGAGTTCTCCCCTTCATCGTGTCATCCTAATCGGCTCTGAACTCCGCTTTGTTCCTTGCAGAAATCCTCTAAGTGCTCAAAGTTCTTTGGATGTCGGGGGTTGGATCTCCTTTCTTTCTTTCTTCCTTTTATTTTGGAAGGAGAAATATGGAAGCCCTGAAGTCCAGGCTCCACTCTTTCCCTTTGAAAATTTGGCTGACTATTTTGGGGGGTCAGACTTCAGACTTTTCTTCTTCCCTCTTCCTTTTCTTTTGGAAGATGGAAGACGGAAAGGCTTGAAGCACAAATTCTGCTGAAAACTTCAAAAAATGGCTAAGTCTTTAGACTTGCGGGGCACAGACTTTCTTTCTTCTTCCTTCTCTGGGAAGACGTAAGGCAGAAGGCCTGAGACCCGAAGTCCACCGATTGTTTCTTTCTAAGTAAAGCGGGATTTAGAGGGCAAGATTTTCTCCTTTCTTCTTCCTCCTCTCTTGGAAGAAGGTAGGCTAAAGGCCTGATCTCCAATGGCTTCTACAGTCTTCAAAAGCAAAGGAAAAAGAGGCAAAACCAAAGGTTTGCCATGGTTTACCACGATGAAATTTTACCGATAAGGCAGAATACAGGCCAGAATCAAAGGTCAAGCATTCAGCTCTAGCTAGAGTTTGTTGTTGAGCATTTATTGTTGCAGATAGAGAGTCATATGCAAACATTTTCAACGTAGATATTTGTATTAGCTACTCCAGAGAAGATATTTTTTCTGCATTTATGTCAAAGCAAAACAGATGTATCCAGAGATTCCTTTGCAGAAATATCTTCTGATAGGCCCATGGGGTGAATTTATGGCAGTAGGTGATTGCACCTCAATGTAAAATGCTATATAAGCATGAAATCAAATATATTATTCTTGGCAGTTGGTCTAAAAAAACACGTCTTGTATCAGCTGTAACCATGCCTCTTTGACAATAAACAATGGATTTTAACTTTTCATGCACTTCTTCTGCTCTGTGTAATATTTTTGTTTGAATATCCATCTGTGAATCTTTCCCTTTAGATTTCAATTAGTTTCTTTTACCTCTGCAGGTAGTTTGTGATTTGTGTATGCTTGTCTATTATTTGTTATTATTCTGTGCATATATGGTTGATCTGAGGGCCGAACATTCAAACCTGGTGTATCACCTTTTCATTTCTAGTTTCTCCTTCTTCCCCTTTTCCCCAACAATGATAGATTAGGTTTAGTCTTAGCATACTTTGAATCTCATATTCGGAAAAGGAACTAGCCTTCTCTAGAGGTTTGATTTCCTTTGCAAGGTCCCACACCTAGAAATCACTCCAATGTTTCACTAGATTGTTGCAGCCTAATGCTTCAACACAAGGTGGAAATCCAAGTGACAACTGTTAGATTCAGGACAGACAACTGAGAGGGGGGGTGAATCAATTGTCTAAAACTTTCTTCCAAATTAAACACTTAAGTCCACTTTATAGTTCAGTAGCAAAATAATAAATCAATCATGAAACATAATGCATTAGATTAAGAGCAGAAACACATCAACACATAAGACACCAAGATTTTGACGTGGAAAACCCGGTTAAGGGAAAAACCACGGAGTGATTAACCCAAGATTGTATTCTCTGTTAGAAGAATAGAAAGAACAAAATGGTACATGCCAATTAGGGCTCACTACCTGAGCACACTACTCACAAGAGGCCCATTGCCTACAAGAGACACACTGTCTACAAAATAATAAGTATCACATACTTGAACTGGAGAATAGCATCTTCACCATGCTTGAGTCAGTTCCATTTAAGCCCAATACTTTTGCTCTACTTTTTGCTCTTCTCTTCGTTACCACACTCTCATATCCACAAGACACACTTTGAAATGACTTCACAACTCCTTATTTATACAAGACATCGACTTAGGAATTATCATCCAAGTCGGCATACATAACAGAGAAAATACAATATGACTTAGTACAAAAGACTTCACATGGAACAACACACTATCGGCCACACAGATTTGAGACTTCAATCTTCTTCTAGGAACACGCCAATCTTCACATAACATCTTCAAGATCATCCGCAGGATGTGTAACTCATCCGGTCGGCCAGAGTTAGGAGAACACCATCATCCAGAAGTAATTCTTCAATTGCCAGCTCAATCTTCAATGCGGATCACCAACACGAACTGGACACGATCCAAAGACCTCCACAAGCTTTCTTGAATCACCAAGAACATCCACACTACATCTGCTTACTAAAATCCTTACCTCCTTCATCTGGAACCTCAAGAACACTGTCTATCATCACTGTCACAATGGAATAGATGCTTGCGGACCTCCAGACCACGAACCAATTGAGTTGTAACTTCACATGGACTTCCTAAACACTTCACCAAATCTGCAGAATAGGATATTGCATTTCCAGATCTCACTGGACCTATCTATGTCACTCTATAACCTCTAAACACCTGTCGGAACCAGTTTTACTTGAGTGGCCATAACTTCTTCAGATCTTCATGCGGACCTCTAAAATCTTTTCTGGATCACCTTAAGACACATATCTATGAACCATTTGATGCGCATCCTCTGATCTTCAACTTAGCTAGGATCTTTAGCTTACTGACTTCACTGTTCTTCTCTGTTTCTGACTAGGACTAATTTTCTCAATATCATCAGCACACAGCTCATCCAATCCTTATCATTAATGCAATAGGAGTATGTTGACATCAATGACAACACCGGTTAGGCCCATACTTGCAACAACAACATGACCCATGAAGGGATACTTTAACACAAAAGGTATCGATGTTGGTGTAGAACCGATGAAAGTAACACTTTAACCATTTGTGTGTGTAATGATGGTGCAAGATGCATTAAGGAACACTTTTTAACCTAAAAACTATCATTGCTAGTCTAAGACCCATGAAAGAATACTTTAACCAGTTATGTGTGTAATGATGGTGTAGGACCCATGAAAGGATACATTAATCAAACGCAATAATAGATTATGGATTTGATTTGAGGAGAGGAAAGTTTAAAATGACCACATATGTTAATGTTGTGTCCTTGGTGTGTGAAGCAAATAATATATCATGGACACTCATGTGAAGGGGAGCAAAAGTTTGCCTTCAATTTTGCCCCCAAGTATGAGGATGAGTGTTATATTAACTTAGATAAAGCATGCAAGAACAAAAAGTATCTAAATATGTAAGCATGTCATCTGTAATATAAGCATGTAAAATGACATGGACATAATAATGCAAGGTATGATCATGTGTTATAAGAATAGTGCCGTAAAAGATATAACCATGTTACCTGGTATCAACAAAGATATGTAGGATGTGAACATGTAGAGTATGGTATATATGTAATAATGATCTTCTCCTAAGGGAGAGTAAAAGAATTTATTTAGCTTGAAAGAAAACATCCATGAATTCCCCTAAGTAGGGAAGCCAAACAAAGTTGTGTGTGAGAAATGGCAAGTGCCATGACTGTTAAAGAGATTGATGGTAATTAGGTGCCACCTCCATCTAATCAAGGGCCACCTCTATCTCACCTGGGTGTGCTGACTCATCTCTTGATTAGGAGTTAACTCATGACCTCTTAAACACTTGTCATCTTGATTCACTCATCTAAGAGGAATATATACATTCAAACTACTCTTTGTAAAAAAAATTTTGGTTGGTAAGAAGAGCTATTTGTAGCTCTTAGACGGAGGTCACAAGGGGACCTCCTCCCCATCAACATACTCAACTTAGAATCCAATTATTCAACTTATTCAACTTAGAAACCACATAGCAACCACATAGATGTTTACTTGGGGGATTCAAACTTGCATCTTCATCTTGAGAACCTTATGGCCTTGCTATTTAAGCACAACCCCTTTCACGTAAACTATTCTTTGTATTATTGCTTAACTACAATAACATTTTTCTATATATCTATTTTGTGGCTAATTCATAGGCATTAGGTCCTAAGTTAATTTTGTTAATCACAAAATCTAACATGGTATTAGAGCCATGATGTCGAAGGATTAGTCTAATTTTATACTTTTGAGAGCATTAAGCTTAGAGGAGATTTTCGGTTAAGATAAATTTTAGTGAATGGTAGTCTTTTTTATTTCACCATTATGTCTAGAAGGCTCAAGATAGTCGGGTTAGACTTTCATTTCATCCAATTCAGACATTAGGGAGATAACTAACTTTAGTTTATGGGTGTTCATTATGTGTTGTTCCTTACAAATTACATAAATTTTGGAGCAATTTGTTGGGTTTTTGTGCCTACCAATACATCCAGGAGGGCCCAAGATCCTGGGAATTAGCAAATTTCCAAAATATAAGCAATTTGGTCAAATCCCCTAGTTAAAATTCTCCTTCACATTACTCGAGGAATAAAGGTCATACAGGGTCATCATTTGCATAGTATGTGGTCATTATTGGCACAAATAAGGTTTTTTCATGAAATTTAAGGTTCTAGTATGGGGTCATTACTCCCTCATACACGATAGTGTTGTTAATGTGAGAATGATATATCCTAGAAACAACGTGAGGATTGGGAATGATATATCCTGATGATGATGATGATTTGAGTTGATTGGGTTTACAACAAGGCTAGGAACAAAACCAAGGTATGCTTTTGGATGATTTGCTAATATTGCTTGGTTAGATTGGTATGGATTAAGGATTTTCTTGCATGTGGATTTATTGCTTTTATTTTTGGTGGGATAGTTGCATTGGATTGTATTTAGATAGCCTTTTGCTAGATACCAATGACAAAGGAAAATCAAGTCTAGGGGCAAGGATGAAAGGAGGATTGGATGGATGGATTAAAGGATTGGTGATAGTCGATGGGATGGATGGGAGGTTCATGATGGATGGATGGAGGGGTTTAGGATGTGATCTCCAAGGACTACATCACATAAGAATAACATGCCTCACTCTAAATATTACACTCAAGACTCTGCGCTATAATGCTTGTGATGATAAGGTGATAGGATTGGTTGGAAAATATTGGGCACATCAAGAGATTTCCAAGGCATGTTTCAACATTAGGCCCCATTCCTTATCAAGATCAAAAGTAGGAGGGGAGGATGAGTTGGTTCAGTGGGATGGGTAGGGTAATATGGAAGTGATTGGATGGGATAAATGCGACAACTTGTCCCTAAGTGCAAGGCATATAGATAATCAAATTAGACATGATGCCCATGAATGGGTTTTCATCATGGTACTTATCAAAGGCACCATACAAATGATTTTCAACATTAGATGAATGATTTCTCTTTACTATTTTTATTTTTTTAATTTTTTTATAATTTTGTTGATTGGATAGCATTGATAGCTTGCACATGTCCCTGTCTATTTGAAATAGTTGATGTAGATGCTCTTTCCATAACATGCCAGTAGTGACCTGCCTGAAGTAACTACTTCATTAGGATTAAAGCACTCTTGTACAATCCATTGATGTTGGTGTGATCCTCATTGATAACTAAATTAGACTTATTTGAATGTTTACATCTTGGTAGGGTACCATCATAGCCCTTATGATAAAGTGTTGTTGCCACAATACGACAGATTTGGGAATTGGGGTTTTTGGATTTGAGATGTGATTTTGGTTTTGGATTGGGGATGTTTTATGTGGAATTAGGTGCTTGGGGTTCATAAGATTTAGGTGGATGGATTGGTGATTTAGGTTGGGTTGGAGAAATCTTGACTTGCCATACTTGGGATGGTGGATTATGTATTATGAATTTTGAATTAGGATGGTAATTAGGACCAACATTCATATATAATTTGGGAGGTGGTGGACACCTATTATATACAATATTCTTATGCACCTTTTGTGTTGGGACTGATGATAAGCATAAAGGTGGTGGATAGATATTATATGCAATGCACATCTTTTGATGTGGCTCCATAATTTGAGTAATTACTAGATTTGGATATTTTTCTATTTTGGATTTGATTGATTCACTTTGCTTTGGGATGCATATTTCTTTTATATGTCTACCTTGATTTTTGGATGCATTCACATTTGATGTTTAATTTAGATCCATTGCTTTGGATGCTTTAGAATTTTGTTGGTCCCAATTGATAGGTTTAGGATGTGGAAGATAAATTTTGATGGTAGGCATAGTGGATGTGGATTGGTTGCGAGTAGAAACCTTGTTTTAGGGGATATGAATGGTCCCTATCTCAATGGTTTCATTAAGTTACCTCAGTGATTGTTAAAGTATCACTAACACCATCAGATTATTTAGATGATTGATATTCGATACCTTAACCATGACTGATGTAGATTGGCATGGGTCTAGAATGCCTTGCTCATGAAGGTCCAATCCTTTTCGTTGATAGTTCATTCTTTTACATATCTTGTATGAAATAGGATACTTGTTGTTTTTGAAGCATGATGCTGGCCTATTGGTGTGTTGCCAAGAACTATTAGAACTTGCTATTGTCCCATCTACTAAAAACCTAATTAGATGAAGGTGGCAGATCCTAGCTGATAGGAAGCTTGTGCTTTCTCATTGGGCACACTTGTAGTGCCTTGATCATTGTTTATACTTATTGTACCTTGATCATTGTTTGTACTTGTAATATCTTGATCGCTTGTATGGTAGCTTGATCATTGATATGTTTGATATGATTAATGTCATTTACTTCATTGTCTATGTGTTCATGGGGACCAAGTGTATCATCATGGGATGTTGTTGGATGATGTATAGGACTAGTGGGATGATGGATAGGATTAGTGTGGGTATTTGGATCATAAATGGTTGTGGGATCATGGATGGGAGTAGTTTTGATATCTTGTTCATGGATGGTGTAAAGCTGTCTAGGGGGATCATCCTGGTTCTCTTGATCATAGATGGGATCTTTATCATAGATAGGATCTTGATCTTGAGTAGCTTAGATAATTTGATCTTGAGTAGCTTGCATAGTTTGATATTGACTTGGTTGGGTGCAAGGTTGATCATGCTTTGGATTTGATTCTTGACATAGCTCTTGAGTTTGGATAAGAATGGAAGTTTCTTGGATAGGCTTGATAGGATTTGGATGGTTGTCAACATGGTTGCATGATAGATTTTGGCTTGAACTTATTGTAAGAGACTCTTTGATACGATTGATAGGCATTAGATCGCATGATGGTATTTGAGGGATAGGCATGGTATTAGGAGACTCTTGTTCATGCTTAATAGGCTTGGGATTGATGACTTTTTTAGTGACAACATGCATGCATACACTAGAGGGGGATAACATCGGATGAGTGGAGTTGCATGAATCAATAGATTTTCTTTTCATTTTGTGTTTAGGATCCTTTGCTAGTAGTTCTTGGAGAAAAGTTTCTAAGTTTTGTTTAGTTGTGGATTTGAGGGGGGTAGATGATGCTAGTAGTCCTTGAATAAAGTTTTTCATGAATTATTTCTAGATAAGGGAGGATTAGGTGATGGGTAGGCGGGTTGAGAGGATGGATGATTCAATTGGATTGCAAAGGTTGTGAGGATGGAGGATTTACATAAGATGTAGATGCTAGAGTGGTGTTTCCCTTGTCAAAGTTGGTATGAGGACTTATGGACATTAGATTTTGGTTCATGGGGTAGCTAGTACTAGCCTGCTCTTGGTTTAAGGGATCTTGATGGCTATAGGCATTCATGAGTCTAGACATAAAATCGAGGATAATTTTCTCATAGTGATGGCTTCTAGATAGGCACTGTCATGTTCAGCTATAGCTAAATCATAAGGTTCACTAGGATAATCTTCTTGATCTACTAGGCTATTAGTATCATCAAGATAGTCTACAAGACTCATCATCATCATATTCAAGTTAAGGACCTCCTTTGATTGTGATGTTGGGTTTTGTATGGTCATTATTGTGTGCAGGTTGTTGATATGGATGTTTGATGCTATGTGAAGATGTGGGTGATTGTTGATATGGATGTAGGATGATATTTCAAGAAGTGGGAGATTTTTTATGTGTTTGGGGGATATGAGAAGTAAGAGGTTGTGGATATATGGTCTGAGGGATATTCATGGGATAAGTTGATGTGGGATTGGATTGATATGTGGATGGATGAGATTGGTATGATGGTAACATGGGTTGGTATGGTGATAATATGGGTTGGATTGGAGTTATTTGTTGAGGAATGAGGTTTGATATAGGTAGAAATGATTAGTGTGGATTGGAAAGTGTGGGACTAGTATAAAAAAAATGGAGTCATGATGTTGATTTAGATTTTGATGAGGTTTGATGATGTAGGATGATGGATGAGCTTGATGTCTTTAGAGTGCTAAGGCTTGGACCTTAAGATTTGCTTTGATATCAAGATATTGGGGGTTTTGTTTTTGCAATATGAGGGCTATGACCTTATGTAGCTTGGTCTTATAGTGATCAAGGATTGATGTTGGATTGGATTTGGGCTAAATTGGATTAGATTAGGATTGAATTGGTGTTGATTTGATGATCAATTTGCTTGATTTGAGGTAATTCGATTTAGGTGATGGATGGTTGGGGATCAAACGTCAAGACCTTAGGATGATTTGATTTCAATGGGTGAGTGATGGATCTCTATACTTAAGATAGGCAAAGTGCTTAAGCGAGAATTGATTGGGTTTGATTATGGATTTGATCTCTACTTAAGATAGGAAAAGTTCTTAAGTAAGAATTGACTAGGTTGGATTATGGATTTGGTTTCTACTTAAGATAGGCAAAGTTCTTAAGCAAGAGGGTGGGGATTGATTTGACTAGATAACTATACTTAAGAAAGGCTAAGTTCCTAAGAAAGTTTGGATTAAGGATGATGGATTCAATTTAAGGTCTTGATCTTTGATTTGAAGATTGGATTTGAAATGGATGATGGTATTTGAATGAGAGTTGGACTCAGATAAAATGGGGGGTTTGATCAAGATGATGTGATGGGGATTTTGATTTTTGGAAGATGGAAGGATTTAATTCAAGATTTGGATCAGATGGATTTTAGTTTGACTTGAGGAGACTTTTTGGATTTTTCAAGATTTGGAATTTTATTTTTGGATGCAAAGGGATAATGCATAGGTTTCACACAAATGAAAACACATCAAGCATATGAACACCAAGTATTCTATTCAAGTGGGAGTGTCAATTTATGTGGGCCCACTAATATGATATATACCAAGTTGCAGATAGCTAAGGAATGCAAGGTCATGTACCACTTGTACACCCCTTACTATGGAGGCAAAATTCTTACCCATGGTGAGCTCTATCTCTACAAATGTGAAAGCACATTGCGAGTAAACTTCTCGAGCCTAATTGTCTTATAGTGCACTATGAAAAAGGACAATCGAAAGGTTTTACGCAAGGTTATACAAGTGACTAGGGGATGTCCTCTTTATACGCAAGGTACGTGAAGCCAAAGTCCATGAACTAGTGTACAGTCTAAGGCATGTGATTACCCACTTTGCCAAGTCCTACAGGCTTGACGTGGGCCCAAAATGACAACTCCCTAGAGTGGTGTTTCCCTTGTCAAGGTTGGTATGAGGACTTATGGACATTGGATTTTGGTTCATGGGGTAGCTAGTATTAGCATGCCCTTGGTTCAAGAGATCTTGATGGCTATAGGCATTCATGTATCTAGACATAAAATCAAGGATAATTTTCTCATAGTGATGGCTTCTAGATAGGAAATGTCATGTTCAGCTCTAGCTAAATCATAAGGTTCACTAGGATATTCTTCTTGATCTAATAAGCCATCAGTATCATAAGGGGCCATCAATATCATCAAGATAGTTTATAATAATCTCATCATCGTCATATTCAAGTTAAGGACCTCCTTTGATTGTGACTTTAGGTTTTGTGTGGTCATTATTTTGTGCAGGTTGTTGATATGGATGTTAGATGATATGTGAAGATGTGGGTAATTGTTGATATGGATTCAGGATGATATTTTAAGAAGTGGAATATTGTTGATACATGTCTTAGGGGATATGAAAAGAAGTGAGAGTTTATGGATATGTGGTTTTAGGGATATTCATGGGATAGTTTGATGTAAGATTGGCTTTATATGTGGATGCATGAGATTGGTATGATGGTAACATGGGTTGGTATGGTGATAATATGTGTTGGATTAGAGTTATTTGTTGAGGAATGAGGTATGATATAGATAGAAATGATTGGGGTGGATTGGAAAGTGTGGGACTATTATCAAAATAAAATGAAGTCATGATGTTGATTTAGACTTGATGAGGTTTGATTATGTAGGATGATGGATAAACTTGATGTCTTTAGAGTGCTAAGTATTGGACCTTAATATTTGCTTTGATATCAAGATATTGGGGGTTTGGTTTTGCAAGATGAGGGATAAGACCTTAAGTAGCTTGGTCTTATAGTGATCAAGGATTGATGTTGGATTGGATTTGGGCTAAATTGGATTAGATTAGGATTGAATTGGTGTTGATTTGATGATCAATTTTCTTGATCGAGTAATCCGATTTAGGTGATGGACGGTTGGGGATCAAATGTCAAGACCTTAGGATGATTTAATTTCATTAGGTGAGGGATGGATCTCTATACTTAATATAGGCAAAGTTCTTAAACAAGAATTGATTGGGTTTGATTATGGATTTGATCTCTACTTAAGATAGGAAAAGTTCTTAAGCAAGAATTGACTAGGTTGGATTATGGATTTGGTTTCTACTTAAGATAGGCAAAGTTCTTAAGCAAGAGGGTGGGGATTGATTTGACTAGATAACTGTACTTAAGAAAGGCTAAGTTCCTAAGAAAGTTTGGATTAAGGATGATGGGTTCAATTTAAGGTCTTGATCTTTGATTTGAAGATTGGATTTGAAATGGATGATGGTATTTGAATGAGAGTCGGACTCGGATAAAATGGGGGGTTTGATCAAGATGATGTGATGGGGATTTTGATTTTTGGAAGATGGAAGGATTTGATTCAAGATTTGGATTGGATGGATTTTAGCTTTGACTTGAGGAGGCTTTTTGGATTTTTCAAGATTTGGAGTTTTATTTTTGGAAGCAAAGGGATAATGCATAGGTTTCACACAAATGAAAACACATCAAACATATCTACTAAGTTGCAAATAGCTAAGGAATGTTAGGTCATGTACCACCTACACACCCCTTACTATCGAGGCCAAAACCTCACCCACGATGAGCTCTATCTCTACAAACTTGAAAGCATATTGTGAGTAAACTTCCTGAGCCTAACTCGCTTATGGTACACCACGAAAAAGGATGACCAAAAGCTCTTAAGCTGGGTTATACAAGTGACTAGGGGATGTCCTCTTTATATGCAAGGTACATGAGGCTAATGTCCATGAACTAATGTACAGTCTAAGGTATGTGATTACTCACTTTGCCAAGTGCCAGAGGCTCAACATGGGCCTAAAATGACAACTCCACTTTTGAGGTAGAGCTTTTGCTCTCCCCCTTTATATACCTTGTTGGAACATGTGGTTGAGGTCATCCCCTAGGGTGATGAAATCCCTAGGTAGGAACCCCTAAAGGGAAAGGATTTCAAGTGATTTTGATTTTCAAGATTGTCTTTCAATGTGAGGGAAGAGCATACACAATTTGGGTCCTTGGGTTTAACACAACAAGAAGTAAACTAGGAGGTGTTTTTGATCTCCAAGATCACCTTACAGTGTTAGGAGAGAGCATACACACCAAATAGCCTACACAAACACAATAAACAAGATTAATTGACCTTCAATATATAAAATGTGCAACTAATCTAGTGATAAATATAGCCTTGGACAAACGAGTTGCATAAAACGATGTTAGTAGTTAGATAAAGATGGTCTTTGACTAGCGAAATGTTGCAAGAACGGTGTTAGCATTAAAAACAAATCCCTACAAAAATAGAAAATAATGTTGTTCAACAATAAAATAGATGTGATCGTGAGATTCCTTGTAATTTTCTAATCAATTACAAAAAAGTTTACTGAAATTGGACTTCATATGTAAAAGTTATGCCATAAACTAGGGTTTGATAAAAATTGTTAACATTGAAAAACAAAGTTTGCTAAAGTTAGACTTCATATGCAAAAATTATTCCATAAACTAGGGTTTGAAAAAATTAAATAAATCTTTTTCTAACATAGATCTAAAAAAATGATATAAAAAATGGATTTAAATATTTCTATCCACTTGGAAAAAATAAAATGTGATTTGCTTACTTAGATTGCAAGATATGATTTTTTTTTTCAAAATTTACGTGTCAAAAATTTGAAAAATCAGAATCACAGGGTCAACTTTAAATTATCATATCTCCTTCGATACTAATCCAAATCTTTAATGTGACCACTTTTTGGATTTGGCACTCGAAGTTCTCTTTCCAACAAATCCAAAGTCTTGTGTAAGACTTGTGTAATACATACATCTCTCTGCAAGAAATTTGTCCTTAAATAAAGAAAATCAACAAAAGAAAAAAAAGCAACCTGCAAAACCAAGGTTAGACAAGGGATAAGGTCCCACCGGGTGTGCCAAAATGTGTATGCTAAAATATGAAACAAAATAAGGAATAATGCATCATAACAAAGCACCCATTTCATGTCTAACAACTCCTCCCGTTGAGAAAAGGGATAGCAAAATCAAATGAAAACATGAAAAGATCTCACCAAGAAAAACCTTGTTGTGCATCAAGAAATGGTAGTTGTGCTCCAATGGATTCTTGATAATGAGATTGATTATTGGTTGCTCACTTGGAAAGCATAACATTACTTTGCACTTGTTGATTCAAATGGCTTGATTGAAGATTGATTTATAGATTTTTGGATGATAGGATGAATGACTAAGATTTGATTATAGATGTATGGCTAGGATTGAATGAGACAACATTAGGGCAAGAATGGAGGCTAATAGGGCATATACTTATGTGAATGGTTGAAGTTAAAGATGAATGGATGGCTAGATTTGAGTGAGAGGAATTAGGCCAAGGATGAGAGCTTCTAGGGCTTATCCTTATGTGAATGGCTAGGATTAAAAAAGGTAGTATGGAATGGATGGTGGAGATATAAAGTTGGTTTGACTTTTGGGAGAGTATCTAAGTTCAATGAATCTAGACAACCTCTTAGCTAGTCATGTGACCTTTTTGGATTTTTAATCTATTTATTTGTGGAAATGGATAAGGATGGGATTAATTATGACAAATGGGATTTAGGATTTTTAGATTAATTAATTAAATAATAAATTATTTAATTAATTAATGGAGAGGAATGTAAGAAAATTATATTAATTAATTAAATAAACATAATTTAATTAATTTGATGAAAGGGGAAATGGATACTAAAGGGATAATCCTGATTAATTAAATAAATATAATTTATTTAATTAATTTAATGATGGAAGGGGGAATGTTAAAGGATAATCCTAGGATGAATGTGGTTTATGATGGAATTAGGGTGGTGTCACAAGGTGCCGAAAGTGGCACATTAGATGTGTCGTTAGGACATGGTTAATTTTGGACACATTTACATTTCTCTTTATAAATAGTTTTTAAATTGGTGAAAACAAAACAAAACTCTATCCCTATTTACACAATATTAGATGCTTGTACAACAAAAGTTTAAATCAAAACAAAGTTTTAGTTTATGGGTATGAATATGAGCTAAAAAGATTCAAGGCTTATCATCCCATATACATACTCATAGGTATGCACATATGGGATGAATATTTAAAGATTACTTTGCAAATTTACAAGTTTAGTATGCTTGATTTTTTAAAAACAAATATAGAGTAGAACTATTTTATCCTAATAAGAATAGTTTTGAAGTCTTTTTGAGAACCATTGAAAATATATCAACATTTCTTGGTGATAGTCAAACACAGTCAGATGAAGGATTCGACAATAGTTATATTTCAATTTGAATGATATCAAAATGTTTTATAAATAAAAATATATGTGTATTGGATGATTTTTAGGTACACACCTATATATATATATATATATATATATATATTAACATGTATTTTATTAGCATGGACTTAAGGGAGTGTAAAACAATAGTCAGATATGTGATTTGTTCTTAGTTGAGCCTGCAGAATAAGGACCCAATTTATCAGAGTTATAATGTGTTTGGTCTTGTAAAAGAAAAGAGGTTGATTTATTGTCGAAAAAACTTATTTAGGTTACCCATTTCCAAAGTCAAAATAATTGTGAATGGAAAAACATAACCCTCTGATTTTCTATCCAATCTGAATTAGTGTATTGTCAAGTTATGGATTTTCTTTTGATTAAATCAGAATTGTATAGTTAGATTATACCTTCACTTGAGTTACTGAGTTTTTGTGTGAAGTGAGTAGTTTTGGTCTTGATTATGTCGAGTCAAGCTGAAATAGGAGTGGTGGACAAACGACCCACAATTCTATTTAGGGATGTGTTTATGCTATAAAATACTTTGGCCAAAGTGATGCATAAGTTACATGCATTGTCAGTCCATGGTACGTGATATGTTGCATGTTAACTAGATGTCATACTTAGCTAGAATAAATCTAGGGTTGTGTGGCAGGTTGCAAGTGACAAAGTTGATAACTTACACTTAGTTCTTGGTTGGCATGATATACTCACAGATCTCTTTATCATCTATCCTAGCGAAGGGTAGGACCACTTCCAATTGGAAGGTGTGTGGGGGACTACCGACTTGTGGATGGAGGTAAAGCACTTGGATGATGCTCTCCCTCCACGCAACAACTTAGTATGCCACAAGCTTGTTACTCAGAGACACATTTTATATTGAGACAATGGTCTTTTGATTTGTACATTGATTATTGTATATTGTACAAGTGTATGTAAATGAAAGACTAGATAATTCATGTAATAATGAAAAGCTATTAATATGTTTACTTTGAACATAAATATAGTTTAATATGAAAACTAGATGCAATGTATTATAATCTTGATTTGGAATTGAATAGAAACTAGAAAAGTTTGTTAAGATCAATAGTGACAGAAATATGTAGATATGCTTATCTCGTAAATTGTTTGGAATTAGATTATTTAATGAATTTTGTTATCTCAAGAAGTGTAATTGGTTCTCTTATATGAATATAGTTTAGATGTTTTATTCTTCATAGAAATGTTGCTCAAGATATTTATATTCCTTCAATGATAATGATGTTTTATGATATGAATGTAAGCATGTTACACAAAGATGATGAGCACCATGCAGTATGTATGCACACAAGTCTAGATTTAAATATTTCATTTCATGGTTTTGTTTTAAATAGTATGCATGTAACTTTGACATTAATTGATTTGAAGTTTCTTTTTCTTGTATAGTGTGAGCCACCATCTATTTCACATGGAACTAAGAGGCCTCTTCAATTTGATGATGATAGAACTTAGAGTGTAATGTTGCATTTATTTCATGGACTATGACATTGATTTCATCGACTATGAGTATTTCAATATTTATTTCATGGACTATGACTATTTCAATATTTATTTCATGGACGGTGACTATTTCAATATTTTTTCATATACTATTTCAATATCTATTTCATAGATTATTTCAGTATTTGTTGAATGTACTATGTATGTATATATTTTTATTTCATATAATATTTACTTAAAATCAACATCTTATTGTAAAATTGCAAGTCCTAATTCTAATTCTATGTTGAAATTATAATTACATGTCCTAATTGCAAGTTGTAATTCTAATGTGGTAGTCAAAATTACAATTAAACATTGAAGTCCTAATTCTAATTCTAAGTCGAAATTAAATATTAAAGTCCTAATTACAAGTCTTAGTTAAAATTCTAAGATGAAATTATAATTACATCTCCTAATTGCAAGTCCTAATTCTAATGTGGCAGTCAAAATTATAATTAAACATTGAAGTCCTCATTACAAGTCCTAATTCTTTAATTCTAAGTCAAAATTACAATTACATGTACTAATTGCAAGTCCTAATTCTAATGTGATAGTCAAAATTATAATTAAACATTAAAGTCCTAATTACAAGTTTTAATTACAATTCTAAGATGAAATTACAATTACATGTCCTAATTGCAAGTCCTAATTCTAATGTGGCAGTCAAAATTATAATTAAACATTGAAGTCATAATTGCAAGTCTTAATTCTAATTTGACACTTGACATTAATATTTTACCATGTTCTGGTTATCATGGACTCATGGCCTAACAATTGGACACTTCAAATAGGAGACAATGTATGTCTACTTTAGTTACCATTTACTTTGAGATATCTTGTATTGATAATGCATGTTACTGTGATAAGACAATAGTTACATGGAAAAAATTTCTTGTTGTTTGGTATACTTGTATAGTGAATTATAAGTATGAGTTTGAAATAGAAAATAGTGACATGGTGAATTGTGATATAAATAATTGACTGTGAAACTCTAGAGTAAATGATATTGCTTAATATTTTGTATTTTAAGGTTTAGACTTAATTATAATTTATCTAATATGCTTAATGACAAATTACAATGTTTTAAATTGAATGAACATAATCAAAGAGATGTAGTATGTAAGAATAAACACCAGTGGATTCTAGTATTTTTATTCAAAATTGAAACAACAATTAATTTTGTATTGTTGACTAAAATGGTCGAGTTATTAATATTTACATTGTGACAATGGTCGATATCCTTAAACAAGTTAATTAAGAAAGAATAATGAATGGGAAAAAATATGTCTATATTATGATGGGTAAAGCTCCTTGGACTATCAATTTAATCATTCTAATTTTAAACATCATCTGTAAAGAATTAAACTAAATTACAATAAATGTTATCAAATAATCATCAATACTATTATAACATTCGATAAGTAAGAAAATTATAATTATAGGATTCCTAATTCTAAGTCAAAATATATAGTAAAAATACAATTACATGAGTTCTAATTCTAAGTTCTAGACTCCTAGATTATAGTAAATTATACAATGAAATTTCCTTGCTTTCAAGTGATGTCATCACACATAGAATGTATAAGTAGTGAAAATCATGTCATCTAGTTATAGGAGACCTAAAATAAAAATGATTAAAAGTATAATGAACAAGTAAATATGCATATAATCAACAAGTAAATAAATTAATTGTAAATACATGAGCCTTAACTGTAAGTCAGGTTAGAAAATTACAATAAATTAATTTTGAAAGTTACAATAGAAATTCCTTATATTCAAGTGATGCCTAGCATAGTAAAATCCAATATGTTGTCACACATTGAATACACAAGTAGTGCCAATCATGCCAACTAGTTGTAGAAGACCTAAAATAAGGACGATAAAAGTATTGTAGACACCTAAAAGTGTCCTCAGATTGCAAAACCCTAATCTCCGCCATATTCTACTATTTTCCCTAATTTTCCTCTATAGATAATTAATTAATTTGAAATAATTAATTATTTAATCATTCACAGTCCAAATACCCCCTTTCACTCAATTAAATAAAACTCATTTGTTTAATTAAGGTCACATGTCTCCTTCTCAAATAAATTAAATAAATGAACCCAATCTATTTAATTTATAAACATCTTCCACCTCACCATTTCTCTCAATTTTAAATTCAATTTTATCTTTTAGTGGTGAGAAAACCCTAACTGATCTTAGCCCTTCATTTGGCTCCAAAGTCAACTCTTAATCCTAGCCCTCCATTCAAACAGGTTCCTCTATAAAATCAATTTTTCCAACTCATTTTCATCTCTCTTAGTTCAATTTTCATCTTCTTAGTTCTGGAATCTCCCTATTTTGCTTACAATCTCCAATATCTTGCTAATCACACACATGAGCTTCTCAAGATAGCTGCATGAACTTGCAAATCTGAGAACAATAATGCAAGGTTAAGGAGGACAATAGAGAGAAGTCATTAATTAGATTTGAATTTGTGTTTGTTTGATTGATTCATAACTTAGAATGCACTCCATTGGGAGCTAGGGTTAGCTCTATTTTCATTTTTGCATGTTAGCTAGATTTTCCCTTGACTTCAACTAGTGAACCCGATGTGAACGACTGTACATTTCGCAAATTTGGTGTTTTTTAATTTGCAAGAATAGTGTGATGCATAAGCTAGTTCATGCGACACTTGAGCTGCTTCGTGTGACGCTTAAGCCATATGGCGCGATGCTTCTGAGGAGTCTGTAATGCATCGGGAGGATTCTTCAATGCCTGCGACTATGTTTAGGGAAAAACTTTGTTATTTTGTTAGTATGAGCCTAACCCAATTGGTTTTTGTAGGATTCTAACTTGTTTCTGATGCTCTGTGTGTTTTGTTAACTCTCTAGTTTATACTGGTTATTTCATTAGGGGTTTTAAGAGCATTATGGTTTGATATTTCAAGGGTTTCTACCTAGGTTTATTTCTAACTTGTTTAAACATTTGGGTATATCCTGTTAATGCCTGAAAGTTTACCATCTTTCTGGCATTCAGGAAACAACCTTGCAACCCTGGGGTTCAAGATTTATCACTAAAACACATTTTTTAATTTACCGTTAGGGTTTTTTTGTCAAATTTTTGTTTACAGAATACCATGTGATGCTTGTGCAGGTTTGTGTGACGCTTGTGAAGGTTTGTGCGATACTTCTGTTGCAATGCTTGCGTGTCTCTATGTGACGTCGTTGCAATTGTATGTGATGCCTCTGCTACACCACCTGCGCGACTCTGTGTGACATCTATGAGCCTCACTACACCACATGCGACTGGTAAAACAACAAAAAAATTCAAGTTGATTTCATTTGGGTTTTTGCTATTTTGCACAATAGGGTTAGGGTTTATACTCTGTTACTAATCTTTGGTTTGCAGCTTGTGGCATTGGAGGGAAACTTTGATTCAAATCACTAACTATTTTTGTAGGGTTTTGTTTTATGTATGTGTGTGGTTACTTTAGAAACATTTTAATTTGGGTTTAAAATACAACTACAATCTGTTTGCAACCTACATATTTCACTCATTTGGTTAAAAAGAACAATAATCTTGCATCTTTTCACTCATTGGTTAAAAAGAACAACAATTTTACTTATCACTCGTTTGGTTTGAAAAGAACTTGCATATTTCAATCATCTAAAAGATAAAAAGAAATTGCATTTTGTTTGCCATGTTTTGTGAATTTTGTTTGTGAAGTGGAGAAGCATATGCTCTTCCCTCACACTATTTGGTGACCTTGGGAATCAAAAACTCTCCACCCCACTTACATAAACCACACCACACCTAAAAAAGACTAAAAAATGAACCCCATGCGAGTGTGAGCAAGTTGCATGTGTATTCTCTCTCTTTGCGTCTTAGTACGAGCTTGGAGATAAAAAACATGTACTTGTCTTGCTTTTGTGTAACCCTTTAGAGTGGGCCTGCTCTTGAGACACATCCGCAAGGAGAACTCATTTGTGACCCCAAGTGGTACTTTCCTCTGGTCCTCTATACAAAATAGGATAAGGCAAAAGCCAAGTCCAAACTGGTATCAACACTTACTGTATGACGCTAGCTTGAAAGGAGGTGTACCTTTGCATATATGAAACTCCTAGTAGGGTTAGTTAAAGATTTAAGTAGCTTGCTAGATGCTCGTAACATGCCGATCCCATAGATATTCACTAAGAACCATTGATGCTAGTGGCCAAAATCCTTCTATTTGCTGGTGCAGGAGGTCAGACCTCTGAAGCCATCCCACGTTCTCGCAGTTCAAAGTTGAGATAGGAAATTCCTTGAGATTGTTGGGCCTTTGGGAATTCAAAGTTTGGTGCGCCTGGGAAGTGTGTGTTGTGTAAGGGGGAGCTAGTGCCACCAAACTTCTAAACTATCCGCTCTGAACAAGTGTGACTCAGATTTATCCGTAGTGGGAATCCAACAAATATTGTCTTTGCCAGCCTAGGGTTGTGCATGTATTCAAAGTGTTTTTCAAAACTCATCAAAATTGCAAAACAACAGAGAGTCATAGCCAAAATTGAATGCTGAGTGTTTTTATGACTGATGTGTTTTCTGATTTACACGACAAACTGCCAAACAAACTTAGAAAATTGACTTTAGGCTCCACATAAACTGTACAACGCATTTGCAACTTAGTAAAACACATAAGAGGCTTCCTAAAACACATAAGCAATAGTGAAACGCCTCTACCAGGTTCTATAACACCTCTGTAGGCCTGTGTAACGTATGTACCTACAAACAAATTGAAAACCTTAGTGGAACTTTTGAAAATTATTCTCCCAATCAAATTCAATTACAACTGTCTCAAAAACATTTCAAACCAACTAGTTTTCCATCCCTTAGGATCCATTTGCAAGATCATTTCATCCTTTTAGGATTAGGTTGCATACACAAACCCCATTTAGAATTAGATTTCACTCCCATATCGACCATATCATTTAGGCAACCTTAGAACCTTAAGATTTCAGCCCTAGACATTTAGAGAGGATTCCAAAATTAATCTTCCTAAAGTTGAACCATAAGGAGAAATCGTCGAAATGTGACAACTTCATAAGTGCAAAATTGGACTAAAAGACCTTGGTATCATTTCCATTTCAATCAATCACAATGTGGGCCTAACACTCACTAGACTAGTTTAGGTCCACTCCTCAAAGTGAAGTCTCAGACTCACAATCTCACTTTAATCAGCCATTATTCTCACAACAACATTCCAAGGTTCTGACAAACCCAATTGGTACTTTGAAAGTCATTAGTAGACAATAGTATCCTATTGGAGCTAAACTTTTCAAAGATTAAATTCATTAGCCTCTACTATAGTCTTGGGCATATTCCCTTAGGCATAGACTCATACCCCACCTTAGTTGCATCCACAAGACATCCCAAGAAAGTACCAAAAAACATATCTCCATTCCCATTTGCATTTAGATCGCTTCCATTAGCATAAACTCATTTTTAGAAAAGACCAAAAATATCCTTGCATTTTCATCCTTAGTATCATTAGACACCCTTAGAAAATTGCATAGTGCATTCTCACCTTATCCAAAAAATACCAAAAACATAGCATAGAAACATTGCATTCTCATCCTTAGGATAAGCTTATTTTTTTGTAAACTAGTAGGTCTTATATGGTCGAGACAAGGTTGCAAAAGAAAAGAAAGGGAGAATCCTTAGAACACCTCACAAACACCATGAGATTTTCATCCAACATGGGTAATCTCTTTGAGAAGATCCTTTTACAAGAATAAGACCAAGAGATAACACAACAAGAAATCGAAGAAGCTTCCCAAGACCCTAGGATGTTGCGCATCTTAGATGAGATGATTCATGCAAATGCCCAAAGTTACCTCATGAAACTCTTGCAAGATGGTACTAGACTTCTCCCAGGAATAGATATCAACATGATTGTAGGGTCACCATCCAATGATGCCGCTCAAAGCCAAGGACAACTGACACCTTCATCTAGCCATACAAGTTCAACACAAGAGCTTGTTACCATCCCCATGGGGAAAACATCACAAGATTCCATGATATCACATGCGACCTTTGATCCCAACAACATGAATGTCATGTCCTAACCATTGACCTTCTCAAATCCTTTTGTCTCGATAAACATGAACCACAACAAAAGGACACAAAAGATACACATAGTGACTCCTAGGGGACAACACACCACATCAAACGTGAACTTGATTCTTGGACCTCAAAACAATCTAGCCAATCCAAGTATAGATCCCCTTGGTCAAAACAACATGAATGCCTTGAATCAATAATATGTTGGTCCTAATGGCCAAAACACCAACACTATGTCAAACTCAAATGCAAGCTTTGGGTCTACACACGATAATGTCTTGAACCATCAATACATAGACCCACAAAATCAAAACAATAACGTTTTCACCAATACCACCCATAACAATGCATTGGATCAACAATATGTTGATCCTAATGGCTAAAACACGAACTTTGGGTCTACACATGGCAACACCTTGAACCATCAATACATAGATCCACAAAATCAAAACAATATTACCATATCCCAAGCCCACACAAACATTAATGCCACTCATAGCCATACCTTGAATCAACAATATGTGGATCCAAACGGTCAAAACAACAATGTGATGGCCAACACTCATACGGACATCGTTACCACTTTCACCACCCCCCAAAATCATCATGTTAATCAAAATGCTAGTGTCTCATATCGAAACACTCATCATATCCAAAACCAAAACCACCACTTTCAAACAAACCCCCATAACATCCAAAACCAACATACCACCAATGCTTCATCCCATTATCAAAACATCAATCCTCATACCACATATGTACCTATTAACCAAAACCTAAACACGTCTTCATCACACATCCCTCTCAACATGAACACCAACCCAATTGTCACAAATTTGGGACCGCAAAACACATCAGCACTAAGCATAGGTAACTCACATCAACACACAATCGCCAACACCATCAACACACTCGTTGAAGTCCTCACTCAAGAGTTGGACAAACTAAAGCAACAATTCTCTAGCTTACATGTTTTGGGAACAAAGAAACCATCCTCTATGGAGAACTTATGCCCATATCCTTTCGACAAAAGCATTCACATGCCCCCTTTCCCCCCAAACTTCACCACACCAAATTTTAACAAGTATAGGGGAAGGGGGAGTCCCATTGAACATGTACACGAGTTCCATACTGCTTGTCTCAAGCTTGCTTATGACCACACATACTTAATGAGACTATTCCCAAGGAGCCTTGCCGGCCAAGCTCTTGAATGGTTTGCACATCTTCCCATGGGAATACGAACATGGACCGAGCTCGCGGATAAGTTCATATCACATTTTTCCTACAACATAGAAATGGATGTAAACATTGCCACCTTGTGCCAAATGAAACGAGAGGATGGAGAAACCCTTGTTTCTTTCTTCCAAAGGTGGAGGGGCCTAGCGAGTAAATGTCCTTGTCACATTCTTGAGAATCAGCTAGTGCCCATCTTTGTAGAAAATATTAATAAAGAGCTCATGCATCAATTACAAATCCACTATTGCACTTCCTTCGAGGAAGTTCTCAAGAAGGGGGATGCCATTGAAAAGGCTCTTATTGCCAAGGGTACAATCAAAATTTTCAACAAAAATCAAAATACCCAAAACACACCCTATGACAAGAGAAAAACTTGGGCCTGAAACAAAAATATTACCAATGATGGGGTGGTAGATGCCAAAGCATTTCGGGTTGGCCTTGTTATCACACTCAAAGCACCTCCCACAATGAACAATTAACCATATGTACAACAACAACAACTGCAACCACAACAACAATCAGCCAATGCGATTCAAAATAATCAAAGGCGACCACCCCTAAAGAATAACACCCCTCAATGCAATTACACACCTTTGACAAAGCCAATCAAATCAATCTTGAAGAAGTTATTGCAGAATAACCTCATTCAACTGCCAGAAATTAGACAATACGACCCGACCTTTAAACCCCCCTCGTGGAATGACAATGACTTCTCTGATTACCATTGAATCAAAGGTCACAAGACATCAAAATGTTACAAATTGAAAAATATCATTCAAGACTTCATTGACAGGGGTGATATAGTTGTGGATCAACCATCCGGTTCCTCCAACATCGATCATACCATCTTCACAGACCCATTACAAAATCATGGATCAGGAAAAGCCTCCTCATTAGGAACTAAACTGCATGAGAGCATTAACTATAATAACATTGCCTATGACTACACCATCAATAGCATCCGTGCATACGATAATAACATTTCCATGATTACCATCAAGGCTCATCTAGAATGCACCGTCACCACCCACAAAGCCAAGATAACGCTGCAAAGTGCTCTCTCCAATCCTTCCAATACATCCATTCCACAAGAAAAAGGCCAATATAACCTTTTAGATCATTTAAAGAAGACTCCAGTCCAAATCTCCATCTTTGAGCTACTTCGCTTTTCACCGGAACACAAGGCTATTCTAGACAAAGCACTTCTGGAATCCTCCGTCTGAATGGACCTAAATGTAAACTAATTTTAGGCCATGGTGGGACACCTAGCCACCATTCACAATGTGACATTCATGTAACGCGACCTGCCTTCACACCGACCCAATCACACCGATCCTCTACATCTCAAAGTTTTTATTAATAAGCATAAAATCCGATGAGTTCTGGTAGATAGTGGAGCAGGATTAAACATATGTCCTTTAAAGTTGGTAATAATATTGGGGTATTTTGAGGCTTGTGTCGATCCTACTAAGAGAATTCTCATCAAAACCTACGATGATGCCGAGCGCTCTTCAAAGGGAGTAATCACCTTACCTGTAAGGGTGGGACCGGCCATACAAGATACCGTATTTCATGTCCTGGCTACTAGACTTCCCTACAACCTCATCCTCGACTGACCATGGATCCATGCCATGGAGGCCGTCCCCTCTACATACCATCAATGTATCAAGTTCCCTTATAACAACACGAAAATCACTATCCCAGGTGATCCCCGATGCCTTTCAATACTGCAGCAACCTAAGAGAGGTACCTCAGCATTAGGTACCTGTAAATAAGGGAATTTCACCATTCACCTCATCTCATTATGTTGACCCATCCACGCTATCCACATCCACCACCACTTTCACTCCACCAATCAACCCTAAAATTCAAATCCAAGACAAAGGATGCGGTGAATACAAGATGGAAAGATCATACTACATCAGAAAGTTGCCTACATCACCCAAGTCTTGAGGAAAGTCCAGCCCCATTCTACCAAAATGAACTATTTTTGCTACTCCTACCACATTCACAAAATGGGGTGAGTTAATTAAAGAGGATGATAGTGAAGACATCTCTACATGGCTCTATAAGGAAGAAGAAGAGGTCAAACATATCAAGTTACCCGTAGAGCAATATGGTAAAGCGTATGAATTTGTCAAAAAGCAAGGATATGACGGACATGGTGGGCTTGGACCCAATGGAAATAGACAAATGAAACCTCTTCAACCAACTATGCAGCCATGTAATAAAGAGTTAGGATATACCTCACGAAGAGAAAATGCTCCACATACTAAGTTACTTATAGGAGGGGATGCAAGTACCTCCAAGGATGTCGAGACATCGAGGGATCCTCCTGAGCCTGAACCTCCATATGCACTCTTACCCCCATCTTTTTGGATTTGGATAAAACCTCCATATGCACTCTTATCCCCATCTCCCTAAGCTTCCTTGACACTAATGATGACTTACCTCTCGTTCACCCTGAACTTATAGACTGGGACCAACAAACAACACCTAACTTAGATTTATTCAAGAACAATGAAGCTATCACTGAGTTCATGGGACTTCAGGAGGGCATACCACTAGGGGACCACAAGGTTTGTTACATAATGGACTTGGATTACTCCGCATACTTTGGAGAGTCTACTCTGCCCTCTAGTCACAAAAGTAAAAATAAAAAAGAAAAATGAAATAGGTCTCTGGGTGAAAACCAAAAGGTGCCCTTAGATCATACAAAAGTAAAAATAAAGGGCGTATCCGAAGGTGAGAACCTCTCTGAGGCACTCAAGGATGGAGGGTTGGATGTACTTTCCATTGCACATGAGAGATTGCCATTGCTAGTAGAACAAACTATTGAAGCCAATGTTGGTATAGAAGCTGCTCCCAGGATTGTTCACTTTGCCACATCACTCACTAAATAGGAAAAGCTAGAGTTTACAGATTTCTTCTCTATGCATCAAATTAATTTTGCCTGGTCATATGATGACATGCTAGGCCTTGATCTGTAACTTGTTCTACATCACTTACCATTGTTTCCCAACGCGAAACTAGTTAAGCAAAAGCTGAGAAAAATGCATCCACAGATAGCCCTTTTGGTGAAAGAAAAGTTGAAGAATTTACTCAATGAAGGATTCATTCATCCCATTGATTACCCAGAGCGGATATCCAACCTTGTGCCAGTTATGAAACCTAATGGACAAATATGAATCTGTGAAGACTTCAAAGACTTAAACAAGGCATGTACAAAGGACAATTTCCATTGCCAAATATTGATATCATAGTGGACCTCACTGCTGGATTTGAAATGCTTTCATAATGGATGGTTTCTCAAGGTATAATCAGATAAGAATAGCCCCTGAAGATCAGCACAATACAACTTTCACTTGCCCCTGGGGAACATATTGTTGGAACGTCATGCCCTTTGGACTTAAAAATGTAGGAACAACATATCAAAGGGCTATGACCACAATCTTTCATGATTATATGTACACCTACATGGAAGATTATGTAGATGACCTACTGGCTAAATCAGTGACAAGAAGAATTCACTTAGAAGTTCTAGATAAAGTCTTCGCATGACTTGAGGAATACAAAGTCAGACTGAATCCCAAGAAGTGTGTATTTGCAATCACTTTAGGAAAATTGCTTGGATACATCATCTCTTGATGGGGCATTGAGGTCAACCCCGCTAAATTCAAAGCCATTATGGACATGCCTCCGCCAAAAACTCTAAAGAAATTGCGCAACCTATAGGGAAAATTATAGTTGATAAGGAGATTCATCACGCAACTCGCTGATATATGTCAGTCATTCCAACATTTTCTCCACAAAGGAGTCCCTTTAGTATGGACTAAAAGTTGTCAAGATGCTTTTCAAAAGATCAAGGATTATCTAATGTCACCACCAGTTCTCATGCCCTTGATTCTGGGACAACCTTTGCTATTGTACATATCAACCACATCTTCAGCTCTGGGGGCATTATTAGCACAAAATGATGAACAAGGAAAGGAAAGAGCCATTTACTATATCGGCAGAACACTAGTGGGATACAAACTTAACTACACCTCTATTGAATGTTCATGCCTTGCAGTGGTATTCGCTACTCATAAACTGCATCACTACATACTGAATCATAAAACAAAGCTAGTCGCAAAGATTGACCCTCTAAAATACTTGCTCAACAAGGCAGCCCTCACAGGATGCTTAGCTAAATGGGTCATGATATTGAGTGAATTTGTTATAGAGTATGTGGACCTAAAAGCAATCAAGGGACAAGTTATCACAGATTAATTAACAGAAGCACCTACAATAGCCGACCATCCTCTAATTGCAGATTTCCCTGATGAGTTCATTTTTGCCCTTGAGGTACCTAATACATGGACATTATTCTTCGACGATTCTTGTACCAATCATGGCTCAGAAGCAAGTATCTTGTTCATTATGCCTCAAGGTGACGCTATTCCTAAGGCATTCTGCATAGCCTTCCCATGCACAAATAATATTCTTGAATACGAGGCTCTACTTACAGGATTACATATGGCCGTTAATTGGAAAATAAAAAACTACAAGTCTTCGGTGATTCACAATTGGTCATCAAATAGGTCAACAATCAATATGACACCAAGGACAAAAAGCTTATGCCATACAAGAGGATGGTGGACAGTTTTAGGCTCTATTTTGACATAGTTCTCTTTGATTAGACTCCCAAGGTTCAGAACCAAGCAACCAACACAATGGCAACAATTGGATCTGTCCTAGACATTCCAAGTAATACAACTTAGTTTGAGTTCTTGGTGGAACAACTCTTAGTCCTTGCCTTCGATATCCCAGAATATGAGTTAGTTTGTGAAATTATTGGTCGCATGTCACCTTGGTACAATGACATTTACACCTATTTACATGACCAAACCTTACCTGCTGACCTCTCATCTAACCAACAAAAAGCCTTCATCTGCCAAGCTACCAAATACATCATCATCGGTGACACCCTTTATCATCATGGCTTTGATAATACCCTCCTAAGATGTCTCGACACTGAGGAAGCACAAACAACCCTATGTGAAGTACACAAGGGTATATGCGGAGCTCAATCGAGTGGTCCTACCCTTGCTAAGAAGATCATTAGAGCTGGTTATTACTGGCCTACCACAGAAAAGGATGCCTACCATTTCACAAAGAAATGCAGATAGTGCCAGATACACGGGGATCTTGTACATGCACCAGCTCAGGACCTGCAGCCACTCACATCTCCATGGCCTTTCTCTCAATGGGGACTTGACCTCATGGGAAAAATCCACCCTACTTCCGCTAATGGCTATAAATTCATCATTACCGCCACTGAGTATTTCACAAAGTGGATTGAAGCCATCCCCATGACATACATTACTGGAAAACAAATCACCAAGTTTATCCTCAACTATATCATATGCCAGTATGGTGTCTCGCAATCCATTATAACAGATAATGGCTGCCCATTCAAAAATCAAGATGTCTAAGAACTTTGTGAAAAATTCCACATTCAACACCACTTCACCACTCCATGCTACCCACAAGGCAACAGTCAAGCCAAGGTGCCAAACAAAACCATCATAAAAATCCTCAAAAAGACTGTCAATGACACTGGCCATGATTAGCATATCCAACTTAACCCCGTCCTATGGGCTTATCGCACCAGCATCCGCACGCCCACCAGAGCCACCCCATATTCCCTTGTTTATGGATCTGAAGCTATCCTACCCATTGAGGTCGAGTTGGCTTCCCTGAGAGTGTCACTGCAGCAGTTGGTTGATAATGAAGAATATAGAGCATCCTGGCTACATGAACTAGAGTTACTAGATGAAAGGAGACAAAATACCTTAAACCATTTATAGGCATACCAAAATCGTCTCCATCGCAGCTACAACAAAAGGGTTCGAGTCCAACATTTCAATATTGGCGATCTCGTCCTCAAAGAAAACCCTAAAAATTAGATGGAACGGGAGAAGCCAGGAAAATTTGAGCTAAATTGGCTAGGGCCTTATATCATCACTGCAACCTATGGATCTGACACATATCAGCTAGCCACCCTTGAAGGTGAACCATTACCAGAGCCAATCAACAGCATGCACCTTCGGCGGTATTACACTTGAAAAAATCCAAAAAAAATCAAAAACTCAATTAAAAAAAGAAAAATAAGAAAAATAAAAAAATTGAAAAAAAAATCTAAAAAGTCAAAAAATGAAAAAAATGAAAAAAATGAAAAAAGCAAAAAAATCGTCCAATAGTGAAAACCACTTCGGTGGCGCTATTGGACAACAAAAAAATAGTAAAGAGAAATAATCCATCCAAAAGTGAAAACCACTTTGGTGGCACTTTGGATAAGTACCATGGTGAAAACCTTGCAAACAAGCACCATGTGTAGTTAATCTTTGCTCTATCATCTACCATCACTCTATTTTGCCTTCCACCTTCCGCAGTACACCCTACATAATCCACATCATAATCCACTATCGTCCTACATAATCCACTATCGTCCTACATAATCTACATCATAATCCACTATCTTCCCTACATAATCCACTATCATTCCTTCTATAATCCATCGTCTACCTAATCCATCTCACTTTCATACAATCCCTTACCAACATGATGAGCATATGATTTGACATGGTCCATGTGAGATCCATATCTAATGGGACTATCACCTTCATGGCACTAGACACTTGAGTCCTTCCTTTCCATATTCCACTTTCTCCCATTCAAAAGTCAAAAAAGTCAAAAAAAAAGTAAAGAGAAATCCCTTCGTCTAACAGTGAAAACCACCCTTGGTGGCGCCTTGGATAAGTACCATGATGAAAACCTGGCAAACAGGTGTCATGTGTAGGCTGATCATCTGTCTCACTTACACTTGGGGGCACGTTGTCTCATCCAAACTATCATTTCCTTCCTATCACTTTAATCCTATCGTACCATTTCCTATCCTATCTTACCTATTACACCCATTCACCTATCCTATTGCGTCCATTCATCCTCCCTTCCTCCTTTGATCTTGATAAAGATTGGGGGCAAAATGTTGAAACATGTTGTGGATATCCCTTAATATACCTCATCCTTTTCACACAATCATATCATCACCCTATTGTCATAAGCCTTGTCATGAAACATCCTAAACATTACACTTAGACTGGGGCATGTTGTTCCTATGCAACATATCCTTCGGAGATCACATCCTCCCCTCTCATGATGCACACATCCATTTCATTCACTATCGCCCATCCGTTTATCCATCCTACCTTCATCCTTGCACCTAGACTTGGTTCCCCCTTATCATTGGTATCTAGCATAAAGGCTACCTAAATTGTCATCCAATGCCTTTCCAAAAAACACAAAAAAATCACAACATTTCAAAAATCCAAAAAAATAAAAATATTCCCCAAAATCCAAAAAAATCTAAATATTTTCCAAAAATCTCCAAAAACATTCAAATATTCTCAAAAAACTCCAAAAACATCAAATATCATTGAAAATCACAAAAAAATCAAATAAGGTCAACTAAAAATCCCAAGCAATAAACCATGTCAAATCACTTGGTCGAACTACATCACCCCTGAGCTTTCACATAGGTAAGGCCATCTTTGAAGTGCCCCCGAGGCATTAGGTCAGTCCCTTAGGGCCTGTCGAGTCAACTGTCATAATAAGTTGTCCCTTAACAAGATGGACACTTTGATCAGACTAAAGCAATCGATCTTTCACACTTGAAAACAATCCCAAACAACAACCAGACAAACCACCCAATCAGCCTTCGGTCAAACATGATCAATTGCCTAATCATGATCATTCACCTCCTATAAACTACCACTTGTCTTATATAGGATGCGGCATTGTCGAAACCAGACCAGGTGTCTTATACGACATGCTTCATTTCTTGAAACCAGACACTATCATCTATCAATCATCAGTCTTAGACACATTGTTGCACTCTCGAAACTAGACTAGGTGTCCTATATGAGGTGTCTCATATCTGAAACCAAACTTAATCATCTCACTTGCCTTATACATGATGTTGCATTATCGAAACCAAACCAGGTGTCTTATATGACATGCTTCCTATCCTGAATCTAGGCCTCCTTCATCGAATCATCACAATGAATCACACACATATCGCAAAAGGTCCAAATGGTTGTTGGTCTAGTCTGTCTTATTTTACTAGATTGTTTTGCAGTCTAATTCTTGTGCTTCTCAAGGCAGTGCCTAAGTGATGAAGAGAAGTGAGGATAGAGCGAGACCTTTTTCTTTGATTGTTGTTTGCGGTTTGTCTTAGAAAAATGACTGGGGCAACTTGGTACCTTGTGTGTGATCAGGATTCCATTGGTTTGAATTAAAAACATCCTATGCATTAGAAAAAATAACTTCTTCCTTGCATAAGGACTTGCACACCTCACAGTTATCTCATTGCATGTTTCAACAAGATACAACAATTACTAGTTTGAGTCAGGCATTCCTTATCTGTCATGTGCCTGTTTCACAAGGGATCACATTTCCGTACTTTGGTCTATGTCACGCCATTGTGATTATCATCCCTTGACATATTAAGTTCTATGATGATAAGAAAAAATTGCAAGTGAGAAGCTCAAAAACCTATCAAAGCAAGATCTCATTCCCATTCTTCTAGCCAATCTTTCATTCCTCCACCATCTCTTTCTCGCATCTTCATTCCTCCACCTTCATTACAACTTAACATTTCATTCATTTCTTCTATCCATTAATTCCCTATCTTTCTTCATTGACCAAACCCTTTCATTTCGAGAGCCTACCCATGTTTGTCCAACCTGCCTATCCTCTCGAGGGGGCATCATCATCCTATCTTTCCATCATCATCCTTTTCCTCTATCCATTTCCTTGGCTTCTTTGAAATGATGTTACTCGACATAAATCACATCATCTCAAAGAGGGGCAAAATGTAGACACCTAAAAGTGTCCTCAGATTGCAAAACCCTAATCTTCACCATATTCTACTATTTTCCCTAATTTTCCTCTATAGATAATTAATTAATTATTTAATCATTCACATTCCAAATATCCCCTTTCACTCACTTAATTAAATAAATCTCATTTGTTTAATTAAGGTTCACATGTCCCCTTCTCAAATAAATTAAATAAATGAACCCAATCTATTTAATTTATAAAAATCTTCCACCTCACCATTTCTCTCAATTTTAAATTCAATTTTGTCTTTTAGTGGTGAGAAAACCCTAATTGATCTCAAGCCTTCATTTGGCTCCAAAGTCAACTCTTAATCCTAGCCCTCCATTCAAACAAGCTCCTCTATAAAATCACTTTTTCCAGCTCATTTTCATCTCTCTTAGTTTATTTTTCATCTTCTTAGTTTTGGAATCTCCCTATTTTGCTTACAATCTCCAATATCTTGCTAATCACACACATGAGCTTCTCAAGATGGTTGCATGAACTTACAAATCTGAGAACAATAATGCAAGGTTAAGGAGGAGAATGGAGAGAAGTCATTAGTTAGCTTCAAATTTGTGTTTGTTTGATTGATTCGTAGCTTAGAATGCACTCCATTGGGAGGTAGAGTTAGCTGTGTTTTCATTTCTGCATGTTAGCTAGCTTTTCCCTTGACTTCAAGTATAATGAACATAGGAGCACAAAACCAAAAAAGAAATATTTATCTACAAAAAAAGAGTGAAGTATTTTATTGTAACATGTTTGATAGTTAATGGGATAGATTAAGGCAAGTTAAGGAGATGGCTTAAGGGGACATTCAACCAATTACTAATTGGCTAAGGGTATGGTAGTAATTATTAATCCACAATAAATTCACGTAATCTTAAATAACATACTAAACCAAATCCCAAAGTTATTAAAGTAAATTAAACTTACCAAATTTTTGGATTGTAGTTAGGGGATGGATTAAGGGGAGTTAAGAGGATTTCTTAAGGGGACATGCAATCAATTACTAATTTGCTAAGGGTGTGCTAGTAAATCAATTAACTATAAATCTACTTAATCTTAAACTTACTAGACCAAATTCTAAAATTATTAAACTAAATAATACTTACCTAATTTATGGAACATGAGTAGGGGATGGCTTAAGGAGAGTTAAGAGGATGGATTATGGGGATATGCAATCAGTTACTAATTTTCTTAGGGCATGATAGTAAATAAATTAACTATCAGGTAAATATATACAAATATACATTAGTCAAAAAATAAAGATTAAAAGTTTAGAAATTTCTACATACATGTAAATGATTTAAAAAATTTACTCTATTGTACCATTTACATCCTCTCTTTTTTATAACACATCTATAATGTCATGTCCCCTTTCTAAAAATAGTAAGTTTGGGATCATCATTAACCCATCCTATTTTCCCATGGGTTAATTGGCCATCATAGGGAAAATGATTTATTTAATATTCAATATTGTCTTGGTACAATTTTCAATTTTTATACAATTCAATATTAAATAAATATTTATTTGCACAAGTGAGGAATATGAGGTGTAATTGTAACTTTCAAGAGTGATTTTAGGATATCTTATGACAGATTCTATGATAGGTTCCTAAAAATAGTCGATTTTATGACAACTTGTAAGAGGGGAGTTATTGCTTATTTTTAGCCAAGAATCTTGCAACATTTATGACAAGTGAGCACCATTTGAGGGAATTTATTGGAAATAAAATTATTTTATTTTATTTTCCAATAGAGGGGCATTTGTATTTGGGGCTATTATAAATATGCAAGTGTTTTCTTTTGAAGGACTTTTTGATCGTTTTACAACTCAATTTTCTTGTTTGAGCACTTGTGCTTGGATTTTCTTTAGTGGACGAAAACCCATTGGAGATGCAAGATTGTGGATGAAAACCCATGAGTTGAAGGTGGAAAAAGGATGAAAACACTTTTTTCACAAGAGTAATTCCACCCAGGGATTGTATTGGAGCTGAAGGTGTTGGTAGATTTCGACAGTTTTCCATTGTTTATCTTGAAGGTTGTGTTTGTTGCAGTTTGGTGATTTCCAGTGTATTGTTCAGTGTTGTTGCTATTTTGTGAGATGTTTTGATTTTTTTTTCTATTCCAAACCTTCTCCAGGCACCAAAGAACATATCATTTCAGTTTTGGCAGTGCTGGGTGTGTTTTTGGCAGTTTCCTGTGTAGTTTGTTTGTAGGTTTTAGAGTTGCATATTTGTGTTTCTAGTTTTCTCTAGGTGTTACTTCTGTTTTGTGGATGTTTTTTCTATTGAATTATCATTTTGGTTTAGTTTGAGAATTTGTAGGGTTTGTTTATGCAATTTGGAGAAGCTTGGCAATGTATGGTTGAAATATGCAGTGTGTATTTCACCATTTTTATGTAGAATATGTAGTCAATGTATTAGATTTTTATCAGATGTTTCTATTGGTATTTTGACTATACTAACAGTCCAATATGTTTTAAAAATCAGAAAAATATCAAAAATATTTTTTGCATAAGTTTCTGGTGCATTCGGTGTGTTTCTGGTGTTACTAGTTTGCTAGTTGTGTGGATTTTGTGTAGTATTTGAGGAGCTTGTGGAAAATAATTTTCAGATCTTAATTTTAATTAAAACATTTGATTTTGGAACATTACATATAATTTCCTCATGATCTTCCATAAAAAGTATCCATAACTCTTTTGTAATAGGTTTCCCTTGATATCTCACTAATCTATATTTGTTGACACCCAAATGTGAGTAGTGAACAATTTTCTTATGTGTTTCATAATCTTCAAATGTAGGAAAAATATTCTTCCTTATCAGATATTTTCATAGCCAAGTTCCAACAACAACCATAGAACCTTTTGGATACTCATATTTATCATCATCTACTCTAGGTTTTAATAACTTATGTTTTGTCTTAACACACCGAGCCAACCAATACTCTATTTCCTCTTCATTGCCCTTAGGCACAACAACAACATACATGTGTCTTGCAAAAAAAAAAAATTCAATAAAGTAGGACATGATATATAATTCATAAAAAATATATGCATGTATAGAATTATATATTACAAAACAATGTAATGAAACTAGATATTTAATTAATGTACCTTCTTGTATAAGTTTTGAAACATGGTCATAGTTAAATTTGATGCAAACAATTGATTATCTTCTTCAAATGTTATCTCATGTTGATCATGTGTTGTATAAGTGTTAAGGATTTATGTCTCCATTCTTCAACCCATTATATATTTTTACATGCTTCCCACTCAACTCCAATATAAAATTGACAAAAATAGGCAAGTTCCCTAGTCCATATAGTCCACGTGCTTGCATTTGAACTCTTAAATGGATGCCATTTTATTGATCCACTTATTATCTCACAATCATATCGAGGAAGAATGTTTTTTTCTTCAACTAACCAAAAGAACTGTCAAACTTTGGAGTTTTCACTTGATCTTGTAGACAATTTTGTATTACACCAATACACAATTGCACATGCATCTTTAAACTTTGTTGCATTTAGAAATTTTAGTTTCTCCCTAGAAAGAGCTATTTTCACACATGCTCCAACTCCATCATGCTCTCTTTTGCCATGCCCAACTTCAAAGAAACTCCACATATATTGGATATTGTTTTCTTTATGGGCCCTACATTGCCAATAAAACATTGATCATTTTTTAATTGTTCTATACAATTGTCTAACCATATGAGATGTTGTGTCATCTATATTTCTCTTTGTTTTAAATTGTCATAAAATACTTTGAAACAATACTACACAAACTTTGATGAAATTAACCAATTATCACTCAAATAGAAATGGTACTTCCTCAAAAAATTTCTATCATCTTCTATACTATCATCTGCATGTTTGTATACAATATGAACAAAGATGACCACTTGTATTGAATTATAATATTGAGACTGAATCTCTTCTTGTGGAGAAAGAGTATAGTTTTTTGCAAAGTCAACCACTAAAAGTGTACTTCTAATTAGAAATATGGTTTTACATATGCAAAATTGTTCATCAAACCATTAAGCATATTGAGAGTGTTTCACATATTTGTACACAATCTTATTCTTGAATTCTGTGATGAATGCATGCACAATACTTTATTTTGTGACTAACTCATGACACTTTCCAAATTTTCCATCCTTTAATGGATATTGAACATTGTTGAATCTCTTCACATCCACTAATTGTTGTTCAAAATCATGTGAACTACTTTCATGCATGCATTCTCCTAACAATGAAAGGTTACCACATCTATTGCATTTTCTAAAAATATATTCTTTTGAATTAAAAATTATCTATCAAGTGTTTCAGAAAATAAACTTGTTATAAACTCCTTAATTATTCTAGGTGGCATATTAATACCACATTCCTGCATAATTTGGTTAGCATACAAAGTACCACGTATATATCAAAAAATTTCATAATAATATTGGAATTGCACATGAGTTTTGCAATAACAAGAGATTTTTTGTTTATTAATTTCGACATACCAAGGTTTACATTTCATAAATGATCTTTGACTTATGCTAAAATTTTGTATAATTGAATCATCTAGAAATTTTTATATAATTCTATTTGAGTCATGTCTAATAGATGTTTTGGATGAGGATCATGATTTTTTGACCCCACTCTTAATTTTAAAACATCTCTAGCATTAGACAATACACTTGCATTATCATACTAATATTTTCAATTAAATACCCAATTTCATTATTTAATTTCATGTTAGACCTTGGGAGTCTACCATTACAATCCCAAATTGGTTAATTGGATCATCTTTAATAATTACTCTTCTCTTTACCGATCTCAAAGTTTTAGCATTTACATTTAAAATTCCACTTGTCTTACTTATCATTCTTTTGCTCAAAACTAATTCACTAGCTAAAGTAGTTATTATTGCTTGTCATTTTGCATTGCTATCTTTAGACTCTTTTTTCCAATAGAATCAATAGCATTAGCAACATTGGACATAACTTGTTTCATTGATTCATCTAAGTTCTTTTTGGGTTTTACAAATATACCTAATTTTTCATTACTCTTCGCATTTTTGACATTCTGATTAATTGTATTATGAGTTGACATTGAAATCCTAGACTTTTTTTATAAAAAATAGTTTATACAATCTATTTGCATGGGTTCAAATTTATCTCCAAGATATCTTAGCATGAAGATTATCCATTATATTTATTTCAATTTTTTTTTTTTTTAAAAACATTTTCATTTTCACTCATACAAGGGATTTTATTTTCATTTTTTGTTGTGTTGTTTCTAACAGTAGAATTTATATCAACATTGTTATATCCAACTTCCCTGAAACTATCATTGAGTGCAATTGAAAACTTAACTCAATTCATTTCTATAATCAACTTTTGCATATTCTTGAACTCTTCCACATTCACCATTTCCACATTTGCATATTCTACATTCACCTCATCCATGTTGATCTCTTCAATGTTCTCCTCTTCAAAAGTCATCAAATTGGATTCTTCAACATTCTTGATTTCTCAAATCCTTTCTCTCCTATCTCTTTGTTGTTTTCTCTCCTCTTGATGTGCTTCAATTTCTTTAGGTGTCATGAGATTCCTTTTTCTTCTTTGTTAACATTTATTTGATTCCATAATTACCAAACTATCTTGATAAAATTAACAAATGATCTTTAATATACTTTGAGATGGATCCCTCCTTGAGATTTCAAAAATACAAGTAGATGTAGATCCTTTGTTCAATATATCACATGTGCTTGATTCCTCTAAAAAAAAAATTCTTGTGCTTGATTCAACTTGAAAATTCTCCTTATGATTGAATCCCTTTAAAAATTGAATATGATATGGATTGCTAAGAGATTGTAAGATACACCTGCATAAATTTTTTTACAGAAAGAGTTATGTTAGGTCATACTTATAAAATAAAAAGTTGCAGAGATGTTGTCATAATATGTTATACTAAAAAAAGAATGATAATAGATATAATAGAAATAGGTACCCATTTATTTTTAGAACGCGTATCCATTTTAAAATGAGTACCTATTTCTATATCGACTGCTTCAATGTTCCTTTTCAGAATGGGTACGCATTTCAGAGTGGGTATGCATTCCATGAAATTTCAAATTTGAAACCCATGGTTTTACTTTGGTTTTAGGTTCAGAAGAGGCTTGGAAACCCAATCCTTAGCCTTGGTCCTGCAAGTACAATGTCATGTTAACAACTAGAGTAAAAATTAAATTTAGCAATATGGCTGACAATGTTTTTTTAAAATTTTGGACCAAATTAAAACCCATTACATATGACAATGTCTAGTTTTCAAATATATAATATTTTTATTGTTAGACATATTTTTCTATTTATTAATTAATTTTTAAACAAAGGGACCCATAAACTTGAAATAACATATATTACTATTTTTCTAATAACTTTTGTTTTAAATTTTTAAAAAAAATTACGTCTAACAAATCTAGACATCATTCTCTACACAATGAAAAAAAATCATGTTATGATTAGTTTAGCTCAAATTATGTTGGTTGTACATGAGGGGTTTAAAAAAATGTAAATTAGGGCCAGTAAAAATAATTTATTAAAAAATTACAAAAAAATTATCTTAACCAAACTTAAGCATCATACACATCCTTCCACAAAAGGAATTAGAAAAATACTTTCATTTAGTTCAAATTATACTAGTCATACACATGCATGTTTTTGGCCCAAAACATATGATTTAAAGAACCACTTTTGTACTTCCTATACAAAACCAACTTTCATCATCTAGGTATTAGAATAAATTACATATTTGAAAACTAGAAACAAAATCCTACATTTTGTATTTTATGTGTAAATGCTTCAATTTTTTACTCAAACTATGACAAACTTTGATTTTCAAGAAAACGACTTCCACCTTTTTGCCAAAAAGTGGACCCAACTTCTTGCACTCACTCTAGTATGAAATATATTATATGAAATACATTTGGTAGCATACCTTACTCTAGGGTCTCCAATTTTTCTAATATTGAGAAATCTTTCATTGAATGTGGCACATTTGAGTGTGGTGACAGATTTGTTGTCAACCTTCTTTGGTTTCTCTCCTTTATTCCACAGTCTCATCACTCTGTGGATTACTTCCTTGGTAATCATGAATGGCTTGTCTAGGTATATGAATTCACCATGTATTCAAGTCAACACTAACTAGATCCACCTGCGATTGTTACAAAAATTTAGAAAATTTTCCCGAATATCCACTTTTATCTTACCCATCTTAGTATATCATGCTACAAATTATTCACTTACTGGATTTCTTATGGTTTTTCTTTCTTTAATCAATCCACTCTGATCCACCTTTGTGAGTTTGTCATGAATTTACTTTCAAATATCTTTTGCATAAATGACTCCATCGAGAATGTTCAAAAAGGCTCCTTCTGGGTTGTTTTCCATAGCCTTCCATGGATAAGGTTTGTATACTGATCTTTTGATGTCCTTAGCCTCAATCAGTTGTAGAGAGGATGTGCTTTCCATAGCTTAAGACTTTTCTCTTCTCTTCCTTCACTATTATTTTGACTACTCTGTTGTTTACTTCTCATGGAATGACGCGTATTTTGTAATTTTCTTTGTGCATTTGATCTTACCTCTCACCTCCTTTTATAGTTTCTTTGGTCCTCCCTGCTGATATTATTGCTTTCATCATTACTTGTTGACCCATTGACTAATCATATTTTCTTTTTTCATAAAAAACTTATTTGTTATGCTAAGTTTTTTATACATTATAATACATATTATACATTATCTTCAAATTCTTGGTTTTAGTTGGGTTCGTAATAGTATTTTATTATGCTCCATTAGTATATCCTTCAATAATTCCATTATTTAAAGTCTTCAATTGAACTGCATGAGTTGGTTATATATGATGCATGTGGTATGGTCCTATCCATTATATCTTTATTTTACCCAATTTCTTAAACCTATTATTGTATAATAGTATTGTATCTTCTGGTTAAAATTATTTAGTTTTAATGTTGTGGTTGTGCCCAGCCTTCTATTTTATTTTCTCTTGTGTTTGATTATTATCTACAAGCAACTGATTCTCACTCAATTTATCTAGTTCCACAACCAGTCTTTGAGGGAGTCTTCTTCATTTAGCCTTGTAGTGATTATGGTTCTTAGATTAGGAACTATATGTTGTATTGAAAGTGTTACATCTAGTCCATAGGTTAATTGGAATTGTTAGTATCTTGTTAATCACTTATATGTTGTGTGGTAAGCCCAGAGTGGTTGCAGGTATCTTTGTATCACAATCTAATGTATCCTCATTATAAACTTTGGTTAATGATTTTCCTAATATTTTATTGAAAGATTCACTTGCTTCATTTGCTTGGGAGTGATATGGTATGCTCTTTCTATGATTTATCATAAATATTTTCAAGAGTTATTTGATAGTCTAATTGATGAAGTATTTTCCTTGGTTGCCAGTGATGTTTAGTGGGCATCCAAATCTTGTGATAATATTCTCATAGATAATTTTTTTGTTTTCATTGTGGTATATTCCTTTGTCAGTTCCACTTTTGCTCATCTAGTTAAATATTTAATGCATATTATAATGAAGTATGCCTTAGATTTTTAAGCAAGGGGATTAATTGATCCTATGAATTTAATTACCCATTTTTCAAAAAGGTGCCATGGCCAATACTAGTTTTAGTGGCATTTCATATTTTATGGTTGGCCTACTGATTCTTTGGCAAATGTTACAGCAAAAACAATATCTATTAGTATCCTTGAATGGGGTTGGCCACCAAAGTCCTACTAATAAAACTTTCCTTTCAGTTTCATTCCCTAAGTTATGTCCTCCAAAAATACCTTGATGTGCTTCTTCCAAGATTTGTTTCATTTCATGGTCCAATACTCCTCTATGCAAAACTTCATCTTTGCCTAAAATGTATGATTCTCCACTTATGATAGTATACAAAAAGTCTTTTGTGGTTAGTCTCCATTTATCTTCTTGGTTGTAATTTTCTAGAAAGGTACTAGTAGATAGCAATTGAGCAATATCTTGTAGTTCTTTAGGTATCGCATTTATCTTGAATAAGTGTGCGACAAGGAAATCATCTTTAATTTGTCCTACTTCTTCACCATTTTCAATTCTAGAAAGATGGTTTGGCCCTTGATTTTCTTTTCCAATTTTAACCATAATCCTGAAATTGAATTCTTGAAAGAGAATTAATCATCAGCATATTCAACCATGTATTACCAGTCTGTTCATAAGATATTTTAGCGGTTCATGGTACCTATAAAAAATGAATGGTGTTGCTAGGATATAATGTCTAAACTTATGCAAGGTGAATACCATGTCTAAAGATTCTTATTCTATTGTTGTATAGTTCTTTTTGGCTGTCACAGATTTTCTACTTGCGAAATAAATTAGATGATCCTTCCTACCTCTAGGTTGTACTAATACCATACATAGTGTAGTTCTAGATGCATTGGCATGGCCATGAAATGGTTGTGTCCAATCTAAAAATACTAGTATTAGGGCTTATTCTATCTTGTTTTTAAGTATATCAAATAAATATTAGCTTTGATCCGTCCATTCAAATTTCCTATTATTTTTTTCTTTAGGAGGTCTTTAATGGGACCAAAGATAGCTACATAATTCCTTATAAATTTGTGGTGGTAACCAAATCCCAAGAATGTTTTTATCTCTATTATGTTATTTGGGGATGGTAGATTTAAAATTATAGCTATTAAAAGAGGATCTACCATCATTCCTTCCTTGTAGATGATATGATCCAATAAGATACCAAATGGAGTTGCAAATATGCATTTTTTCAAATTTAAGGCAATTATAAGACTACGACATCTTTCAAACACTAGCATGAGTGCTTGAACATGATCTTTTAGGATCCCCATACTATCCAGTCATCAAGATATACTTGAATAAAATCATTTATAAAATCTTTGAATGCATTGACCATAATTCTGCTAGACATTGCAGGTGCATTCTGAATGGCATGACTGTATACATGTATGATCCCCATTATGCTACAAATATGGTTTTTGGCTACTCTTCTTTTGACATCTTTACTTGATGGTAACTAAAAAATTATCTATGAAAGAGTAGACTTCTCTACCAGTAACACTTTCCAAGACTTCTTTTGTAAATGGTGTTGGAAACAGATCATGCTAACAACCTTTATTGAGTTCTCTAGAATCCACACGTATCCTTATATCCCTTATCTTCTTATTTTGAACTACCATAGGACTTATCCAATCAACATTCTTTACCAGTTTAATGATACCACCGAGCAACATTATATCTATTTTAGTTTTAAATTTGAGTTGAGTAGGTAAGGTCTTTGTTTATGCGGTTTAGTGTTTTATTTTAGATGGATATTCATTGGTCTAGGTTCCTCTTTTATTCCTTTAATTTTCATAAAGGCTCTCAAAAAAAGGTCTTTGTACTCTTTTAATATTTCTACAACTACTTCCTCTTCTCTCCATTAATTTTGGTTCACCATTCATTTCAATCTTTTCTGAGTCTTTAATCTTTAATGGTTAATAGAAATATTAAATTTTGTCTTCCAATTTGTCTATTATTTCTCTTTCATCCTCCCTTATTTATATGTTTGTATTTATAGGTTCTTCCTCCCCTCCTAAAGGATCCTTATCTCCTTTCTTTGTTAAATGGAAAATTCTTTGGAGTGTCAAATATGTTTGTGATATGCATTCCTTAAATTTCTCAATGTTATCCTTGTTTTTAGGTGTTCTATATATTTTTTCTTTCCCAAATTTCCATTTTACTTCTTCCTCTGGTAATGTTATAAGCTCTTTAATCCTTTTTAACACATTGTCTATCTATGAATTTGGATCCTAGAACTAGAAATTTCTACAAAAATCTACCTTGGTTGTACCCCAGTATCTTGTTTCTCCTCTTAATTCTTGGTGGATATACCACGCTCTTACTACATGAGTTAAAGTCCAAAAAAATAATTGTAACCTTAGCATTTCATTAGATCCTGTCTCATCTCATAAGTATTAAAAAATATCTATATGATCTTTTGGGTTTCTACTTCCATCATACTCAATTATCCCATTAGTATTTCCTTCTTCTTCTAGGTACCTGTTCTTGATTAAAGTTGTTAAATCTTTCCAGGTGGATATATTTAGTTCGTGTCTATTACACCATTGTGTGGTTCTTAACACCAGTGCTTCATCCAAAGCTTCCATTCTAAATTCTACATTTGTAAATGTTCTTTCCATTGCTTGGAGATATTTAAACAAATCTCATACTCCAAAATGATGTGGTAACTTAGCATGTGATATTCCTATTTGAATGTGGTTTAGTTTCTTATTCAGTAGTACATTCTCTTTATTTGCAATACTCCTTTTTATTTCTATATCTCCTATAGACATCTTTGCTATATTTATTTGTGTAGTTTTAGAATTTTTTCAAACCACTAAGACTTTCCTGAGTCCTAATGTTTTCTTTATACTTTTTGGTTCTTTCCATGCCCAAGTCTCTACGACATCATCTATATTAGTTAAAGAACTATCTGTTAGAGTTGGCTATAATTGGAGCCACCGAGGATCTAGGACTTCATGAAAGCACAAGAGAGATCAAATGAGATAATAATTATATTCTATCAATGAATGCAAAATATTGTTACAAGATTATTACAATGTACATGATATTCCTTTCTTATAAAGACAAGGATGAAATGTAGGATGTTGTAGTCATGTGACAAGTGTCTTAATCCTATGACATGTGACAACTATAGGATAAGATGCCAACTATCAACAACTATCAACATCTAGACACAACTAGAAACATCTAGTAGACTCACTAAGTCAACTTAACATGTGAATTATGTGTGATATATTAATATTATTTAACTAATAAATAGTTAAATAATATGAATTATTCACACAAGGGTAAATTGGATAGGTAATAACCCTATTCACACCAATACCTCCCTTAAGTGCAACTTAGGGAGTAGATGACTAAAGAAAAGATGCAATGATGGATGGGTCCCAGCTACTAGGCCATGTTAGGTACCCATGTACACAATTCTCTCACAAACAGAGTAAAGGAGAAAAACTCATAGGAAAAAACCCCTCTCCAAAAGAGAGAAAAATAAGAAAGTGAAGAAGTGTTAGTAGGAGGACTCAACATGACCCCCCAAGGACTACTTCTATCACATATATACAATCGAATAACCCCCCCATAGGAGAGAAAGAGAGAGACTATAGGGCCTCCCCACAAAGAAGTAGCTCCTGTGCTGATGATGAATGCCTGAAGAAGAATGTTGGAAAGTGTCCTGTACACCTGTAAACAACATTCCTTCCCTTAGGAAGAAACCAATCCAAAGGATGATGTAGAAGAAACGCCATCTCCAAGAAGAGATATGAGGAAAGAAGTCTCATGATGGATGTCTCTAAAAACTGTCAAATGTCCACATGTCAAAATCAAAGAATGACACTATGCAATGAGGTGTGACCAGTCCAAAATCCTGGGTAGACTCATGAAGAAGAATCTCCAAAGATAAAGTAGATGGGATAATAGTTGTGTTGTAATTGTCATCAAAGAGGACAGATATCCCCTCAAGTGTGTCCTCCAAATCTACAATATGAGACTCACAAAACAAGTCTGATATACCTGCCAAGAAAGTATACCACAAAGTTGTGTCTAAAAGACTAGAAGTATCCTACTCAATTGAAGAAGAAGAAACCATGTCAATGCTGATCTCTTAAGAAGCAGGAGGTTGAGGTGATGGAAGCTCAGCACTAGTCTCATGAACCAAAGTGGATGAAAGAACACAAAGGTTCAAGTGACCAAACTTCTCCTCATAAACATGATTCACACTCGATGCATGAGTGTGAATATTAGTCAATGGATCTACATCATCAGAAGAAGAAAAATGGGAGAATGTATACAAGTGAGATGCATGATCAACCATCCCAACAACAATGATATCTCTACTCTCCAAGTCTCGTATGATCATTGGATCAAGAGTGAACTCAACTATCTTGCTTGCACCACAATGAGTAATCTGGTAGATGGAAAGGAGATTGGTTGACAAGGAAGGTACACACAATACATTATTGAAAGTACCCTCACCAATATCAATAGTCCCTTTACCAGTTGCATGCATGTATGTATTGTTACCCATCAAAAAAGGTGATAAAGTACATGACTCAAATGAAGAGAACATCCCTTCAAAATCAAGAAGCCATCTCTCTGACTAAAGACTTGTAGAAGAAAAGAGTGCTTGTCCTTTTCCCTTGTTTGTCCCATTAGCAATGCATGTTGTCCCTATATGTGTAGATGATGATGGTATCGAAGAAGAGGATGTACTAGGTGACATGGATGATGGTAATTTGATATTGTGCTTTTGAATAATGTGAGTCAACTCATCAATTTTCTTTTCATAACACTTATGCTCATCATGTCCTAGATTCTTGCAATATGTACACTTTGGTCTCTCCTTCTTAGATGATTTCTCTTTGGGAGAGGATGAGGACTTAGGTGAATTGGTTGATTCTTTTGCTTGCTCATTGTTCTTGAAATCCTTATTTTTTTGTTTCTTGCCTTTGCTTGTTGAAGCCTTTTGATCCTTTGTGCCTTGATTAGCAAGAAGAGCTTGAGGTCTAGGAGACTTCAATGTGCCCATGTGTACTAACTTAGCTTTCTCCCTTGTGAATGATGTGGCAAACTCATCAAGTGAAGGCATTGTGAAAGCTTTCCCAAGTGCATCCATAGTAGCATAAAACGTAGAAACAAAGACTGAATAGTCAGGACCAAGATTGGAAAGGATTGAAAGAATCAGTTGAGTGTCCTCTTTCTTAATTACACATTATTTGAGGTGTAATCTAAGTGATTTTAACTTTGTGAAAAAGTCTTGGATGCTTGCAAAGTCGGTTGGATTCAAACTAATTAGTTCATTCTCCAATTTGAAACCTCTCATAGTATCTTACTTACCAAAGAGATTCTCTAAGGTAGTCCACACTTCATTAGGTGTTTTACAAGATTCAATATGAAAAAGGAGATCAGAAGAGATAGACAAGCATAGTGTTCTTTATAATCAATCCAATTACAATTGCCATAAGCCAAAACAACAAAGTGGTCTTTGATTTTAGTACAATGCAAAAGCCAAGATTTGGAAACTACTCAAAAGTGGTCTTTGATTTTAGTACTTGATTTTAGTACAATGCTAGTAGTTTCCAAATATGCTAGAACTGAAAGTACAATTTTTGAGAAAAAACTAGATCAAACTAATAGCAGATTTGGAAACTACTCAAAAAATCATGCACTTTCAAAAAAATCCAAAAAATGTTACCATATGAGCCTGAACGAAGCCTTTGAAGTTTTGAAAACATGAATTGTTGAGGTACAGTGATGAAAAACTATAATTTTTGGAAAAAATAGGCACCAAAATAAAAGTCTAATTCCACTACTGCAAAGCCTATGAAATTCTAGCCCAAATTAAAAAAAAAATTGCACGAAAAATGAAGCAAAATTGAGCAAGATATGGGCCTTTGAAGTTGGACTGCAAAAACAAAAACTCCAATGAGAGGGGGGGGCAAATTGGGCTAAGTCTGCTGATGCAGTGCTGATGTCAACATAATCTTCAGCCAGAATCTTTTGAGATTCACCAGAATATTCTCCAAGATTCATTGGAAAATGATGTCAGCAGGCGGAAAGGTGACGCCATCAAAGATTATGAGATGATGATGTCAGCTGATGGAATGATGATGTCAGCAACCAAGATGCCATTAGAATATTTCGTATGGTCACTAGAATAGTGCATCACCTGCCAGAAAATGGCGTCATGCTGATGTCAACAGATGGAAAATTTCTTCGCTAGTTTGTGCAGATTCACCTAAATATTCTAATACCGCCTAAAATTTTTGAAAAACCACTAGATTGATTCCAAAACCACTGTTTTAATGCTGAAAACCATCGGATTCAGGTGGGAAACCACTTACTGTTGGACAAGGTGGTTTTTGATTCATTGTTGGGTGGTTTTGACACTAGTAACAGAGGTTTAACTCTTGCTAGCTGTTTGCTGCGCCGGTGGCAGTTTACACAGGCCGCCAAAAATTTTAAGCTACCTGCGAGTAGTTTATAACTGCCACCGCAAGTTTGAAGATCCACCAGTTGTGAGCAACTTGGACTGGCTGAGGAAGGAGCCATTGATGGTGGAATGTTTATGGTCATCAAACGATATTGATGGCTACTATGCAGTTAATAAAACCACCGGGTTTTGAAGCACCCGCGGGTGGTGTTTACCACCATTGGCAGAGGCAGCCGCTGGGCCCACGCCACATGGTGCCCAGCGAAGGCCCTACGGTACAGAATCTGTAGGGTACCCTATAGTTGCAAGGTATGAACCTACAAAAAAAATAAATCTGCAGATAATAAACAAATAAACCAGTGTACAAAAAATTTACCCAGCGGATATTATCCACGCCAATTCTGATGATGTAGGTACTGCGTAAGTAATACGCCTTACAAGATTCTGGAATATGCTACCTGCATAGAGGATATTCTCTGCAGAGATTCTGTATAGCCAAGGAGGCAAAAAAATTGCCTTTTGGTGCAACTACTATGATTTGGACAAATTGGTAGTTGATCTTGGGGCTTTTGGGCATCTTGAACACGATGGCGGGGTCTAATTTTTCCCAAACTACTCTTAAAGATCGGGTACCTACGGGATCTTGCATGCACCTCCCAGCTTCAAACCCTCGTAGATTTGGCCTCCGATGTCTGATCTGGATGAAACAAAAGGCAATCTTGACTATCTCAAACCTCTTGAACACAATGGTGTGCTCATAGCTGTAGCAACATGCTCCAAAATGAACCTTCAATACAAGGCTACAAAGAGGAAAACCTCTAAATCTGGTATTTCTATCAAGTCTTTTTGATTCTTCAGGTCATCATTCGATGCAAGAGAAGAGCATACTCAACTATCAAGATCCACCATGATTTGCACTCAAGATCTCTCAAAAAATAACTAATACAATGTGATTCTTCCTAGTGCTATGATACCATGTTAGAGTTGGCTATGATTGGAGCCACACAGGATCTAGGACTTCATGAAAGCACAAGAGAGATCAAATGAGAGAATAATTCTATTATATCAATGAATGCGAAATATTGTTACAAGATTAGTATAATGTACATGATATGCCTTGCTTATAAAGACAAGGATGAATGTAGGATGTTGTAGTCATGTGACAAGTGTCTTAATCCTATGACATGTGACAACTATAGGATAAGATGCCAACTATCAACAACTAAACACAACTAGAAACATCTAGTAGATTCACTAAGCCAACTTAAGATGTGATTTATGTGTGATGTGTGAATATTATTTAACAAATAAATAGTTAAATAATATGAATTATTCACACAAAGGTAAACTGGATAGGTAATAATACTGTTCACACTAACACTATCATTATTTGTGAATAGTTGTCATGTGAAATTGCACCCTGCTTCAAGCTAGTTTAAGCACTCCAATGACACAATGGGACTGATCTCAAGGTGTGGGACCTTGTTGATGAGATTAGACCTCTAGAGAAGGTTGGTTCCTCTTTTTGAGCTTAAGGCCTAGAGAATGAACTAAATCTTGTGCTAATACTTGCAAGGGGAAAAGGGATAAAAGAAATGCAAAAATTAAAAGAAGGTGATGCACCAGATTGGGGATGTTTAGTTGCAACTGACTCAACACAGTGATAACATCAAAACTGAAATGAACTCACACAGACTCATATTAATCCTGACAAAGGCCAGAACAGAAAAATGGAGGTATGAAAGGGACCATTTTGTCCACAATACACAGCTCACATTAATAAAAATGGACATAGTACAAGAATAATGAGAGGCAAAAATATCAATTTGTATTGATTATAGAGGCTAAATAGCCATTACAAAAGAGGGAGAATTCTACAGAAGAAATAGACACAAAATAATCAATTACATTCATAGTTGAACTATCATTTGGAGACACCAAAGGCTTAGAGTTGAGCACAATGCATCAGATCCTACTGGTTTGTGCAATTGCATTATAGAGGCCTGGTAACAAGAATTCTCCAACCTGTATAATAGCCCAGAAGAACAGCTAACATAAATACATTACATTTTGTTGTATATATAACAATTTCATTCTCATTCTACTATAATGGGCATTGGGATTGGTCAATTTAACCAGGTCAGGCCCATGTTTCTTTAAGTTTTTGACTCTGAAGATCTGCTAAAAAGCTTGCAAATTGGAACAAAGGCCATGCTTCTGACAAGCCTAAAACCTACAGAAGAAGATTGCTTGCATGAATGGGTGTCAGGCACATTTATGAGGAAGGGCCTGCAAATCTATTTTGTCCCTGCAAATCCATCTTCTTTACAACATTGAAAGTTTCCATTGTTTCAGCTACCTGTAACTGAATTTGTCCTATGGAATTGAATGTTGGGGTACCTTCTTGCTAAAAAAAGGGCATGATTTCAGGGGTCTGCAAGCTTTTACAACACTTTAAATCCCCTATTTTTCTCCAGAGAATCATCCATTTTCATTATTTCCTTCTTTATTTTGCCCATCAGCAAATCCTTTGCATTCTGAACTTTTTGTCTCTCTTCTCAACATCTTTACCGTCAGTCAAAAAAGTCTTTATTTCTTGAACTATTCTCTATTTCCATCTTTGGCCTTATCAACAAAGTGTTACTTTTCAGAACTATTCTGGCTTGGCTTTTTACCTTATCAACAAAACAATCTTTTCACGAACTTTGCTTGGTTGTCTTTATCTTACTTCATCAGGAAAATCAAGCCTTCTCGAACCATGGCCTCCCTATCGACAAAAATTGACTTTGCCAAACCATGGTGTTTGTTCCTTCTCTTTGCCTTTATTGCTGATTGTCCCCTTTCTAGAGCTCAGCCACCTTTCTCCTTTATTGACAAAAAGTCACTTTGCCAAACTTGATCGCTTCCCCTTCTTCTTTATTGGTGAATCACCTTATTGGCGAACATGAGGAACTTTAAACTTTTGTGAAGTTTGCACTTTTACCAATTTCTCGATAAGGCTTCTTTTCCTTTGCCTTAGCCAATTTTCATGCCTTATCAGCAAAATATCAAATTTTCAAACCAAGTCCTCTTTGTCAGCAAAATGTCCCTTTACCGAACCATTTCACCTGTTGATGTCTTCATTCTCATTTTGCCTTATCAACAAAATCCCTGCCGGTGAAACCTTGAAACCTCGAACTCACCGTGCCTTAGCCAAATTTCTTTCAATCGGCCCACTTGCCCATTTACAAACCTTCTCCAGCCTTGCCTCTTCCCTTTGTCGGTAAAGTCACCGATCGATGAACTTAAGGTTCATTGAACCATAAGTTTTCTGACAAGGCAAATAGTCGCTTCTCCTTGCCTTATCCAACTTTGAAGACAACCTGCTCACCTGGCCCTTTGTCGGCAAATCATCGAATCGGTGAACTTGTGAAATTTTGAACTTTTACAAAGTTTGGGAAACATGAAAATCACTGACAAAGTAAATAGATTTCCTTCTTGCCTTAATCATATTTTGAGTTTTCTTCTCTTTGTTGGTGAATTGGCCAGTCAGCGAACTGGTTAGTTTGTGAACCTAGACTTTTGCTGATAAAGGCCAAAAGGGCCCTAAAAACTAAGGCAAGAACATAGATTTTTCTAGGTTTTCTGCAAGGATTCTTCATAGGGATTTTTGGGGATTTTGTAAGGGAACTCATTGAATTTTGAAGAATATCAAGTTTACCTCCTCCTATTTGGGCTTTCTCTAATCAGGTTTTTGATAGGAGGGATTCTGGAATATTTTGGGCTAGGCAAAATATGACAACATTTTGGTGACTTTGCAGGGGTGTTTGCCTACTAAACACAGGGATCCAACTGCCTTATATATCCATTGGGCATAGGGTCAAAAGAAAATAGCCACATGACCAAACCAAACTGAAAATGCCTCCCAGAAACAAGAAAAGCACAACAACAAGGCAAACATTCTCCTAATGAGAAAGTTGCATGTGCAACAACACTTAGAAAAAAGGAAACCTAGAATAGAAAACAAATATACTCTAATTATTTACATGGATCCTAAAACCAAACTCAAAGGTACGGTTTGAGATTAATCCCATTCAATGGGATCAGAAGTGGCTCACCAGTCAGTTTGGATAGTTGAAAGGCATTGGCATGCTTGCAACTGGTGATGATGTAGGGGTCGCTCCATATGGCATCAAATTTAGAATGTCCTCTTGCCTTGGCCCTATCTTCATCCCATTTCAACACCAAATCTCCTTCTTGGAAGACTCTATCAATTGATTTTCTGTCAAATGTCCTTTTGACCTATTCTTGGTGTGCTTTAAGGGTTTCCATGGCAGCATTCCTTTTTTCTTCAAGCTCCATCAGCTCAGCAAATCTGGCTGTCATGGCATCATTTACAAGCAGTTGTAGCTGCTAGGCTAGCTCAAGGGAAGGTAATTACGATTATAGTGGAAGTCTTGCTTCCTTTCCATATACTAGCATGAAGGGTGAATTGTCAATGGCCCTTCTAGGAGTAATTCTGTTAGCCCAACGAGCTGTCTTCAACTTGGAGTGCCAAGTTCTCTGATTGTCATCCACTGTCCTCTTGATTATCCTGATCATTTTTTTTTTGTGGATTCAACCAAGCTGTTCCCTTGGGGGTAGTAGTTGGATGATGTTTTCAAATAAATTCTATAGTTTAGTGCCCATTCATTGATTTTTGTGCCTACAAAGGCCTTAGCATTGTCAGTAATAATGGTGAATGGAACACCAAACCTAGTAACTATACCTTCAAGAAAATCTAAAATGGAGGCCTCTGTGGCATCCTTCAATGCAACTGCCTCTGTCCACCTTGTAAAATAGTTTGTGGCTACTAAAATCCATTTGTGCCCAGCACTAGATGGTGGATTAATCATCCCAATAAATTCTAAACCCCATTGGGCAAATGACTGGTCAGTCTGAATTGGATGAAGAGGAAGAGTTGCCAGCCTCTGTTTACCTGCAAAGAATGCACATTCTTTGCAGCTTCTTACCCATTTATGGGCATCTAAACAAAACACCATCTATAAGAACATAAGGGAAGGACTAAAGTTTGAAATACCTTCTTTTTGCTGAATCTAGTCCATCGGGGCATCTTCCTGACTGTAGAAATGTAACCATGTCATAATACCAGTCAGTCTGGGAGTTAGGATCAGCTGGTTGCATCTTCCCTTGGATACATACAACATCATTTTTATCTTTGATGTCTGATGCCATCTATTCACGTAGGCCTTTGCCTCTCACTAGTTTGGTAATATTGATGTTGACATCATATTCCATCACTTTTGTGATCCACCCAGCCCTCTTTTCATTGACATCCCTATTCAAAAGGAACTCTTTCACATCGGGGTGGTTCACCAACAACTATATTTTTCTTTTTGAAAGCATATATCTGAGATTTTTTAGTGCTTTCACCACAACAAACACCTATTTCTCAACAAAATCACACCTCAATTCATAGTATTTGAGGGGCTGACTCAAGAAAGCAATTGGTTGTTCCAATTTTTCTTCATTCTGTCATGTTAGAATTGTGGATATACCTTCTTTGCCTCCAAAGTCATAAAGGATAAAATCCTTCTCATAATTTGGATTTATCAGCGTTGGATCTTATGCAATGGCTTGTTTGACAACCTCAAAACTATCCCTACCTTCTTTGGACCATGTGAATGTTGCAAGGTGTGACCCTTGGTCTTCTTGTTCAGCGCTGTGCTGCGATGGTTTGTGACAAGGGCTTAACCGCCTCCCGTGCTTGTTAAGTCAAGTGGTTGTATCGGGCATTAATAGGTTGATATTTTGGTGCAACAGCAACTAACAGTTGGTATCAGAGCTGAGGTCACAGGTTCAAACCCCGCACTTGCGCTAGGGGGGATTGTTGCAAGGTGTGACCCTTGGTCTTCTTGTTCAGCGCTACGCTGCGGTGGTTTGTGACAAGGGCTTAACTGCCTCCCGTGCTTGTTAAGTCAAGTGGTTGTATCGGGCATTAATAGGTCAATCTTTTGGTGCAACGGCAACTAACAGTGAAGGCAACATTTTTCTTTAGCATGGTAGTGAGAAGTTTTGCTATTGAAGTAAAATTCAGAATGAACCTTCTCATGAAGTTGATCTTTCCCAGGAAACTCTGTAAACCTTTCTTATGACTGGGAAGAGTAAGAGCTAGAATGGCACTTGTCCTTTCAGGATCAATGTCCAGTCCTTCTTTAGAGACTACATGTCCCAGCAATCTACCTTCTGGGACAACAAATACACACTTTTTTGGATTTAATGATATCCCATATTCTCTACATCTTTTGAAGGCCTTTCTTAAATGACCCAAGTGGTCAGTTGTATGCTTAGAATATACAGTCAGATCATCAAGATACACTAGAATAATATCATTAATTAGGCCTTTAAAGGCCAAATCCATTGCTCTTTTAAAAGTTGCTCTAACATTTGTCAACCCAAAAGGCATTTTTTGGTAAGCCAAGGTACCCCACTTGGTGGTAAAGGCCATTTTATACTGGTCTGATTCTTTTACAAGAATCTAATTATAGCCTGAGTAGCCATCTAGGAGTGAAAACCTTTCAGCTCCTACTACAGTTTGTAGGATTTGTTCCATGGAAGGAAGTGGATAGTGGTCTTTAAGGGAGGCGCTATTCAAGTCTCTAAAGTCCACACATAATCTTATTTCCCCATTCTTCTTCCTAAAAGGAACTAAGTTGGCCACCCAAGAGGAATGTTGGATGGGATAAATGATCTTTGCTTATATGAGCTTGGACAACGCTTTTCTCATCAATGGCTCTATTTTGGGGTTAACAGGCCTTTTCTTTTGGCAGACAGGTTTTGCATTAGGGTCCAGGTCAATGGTATGTTAGATTAAACCAAGATCAAAGAATTTTAGATCCCTATAATCCCAAGAAATCAAATCATTAAATTCATTGCAGAGCTCAATAAAACCTTGCCTTTTAGCTTGGTCACGTACCTTTTCATGCTTAAGAAATTTGGCTTGAGCAATTTCTACCTCTTCATAGTCCTCTTTTTTGATAGTCATGTTCATCTTTTCTTTCTTTGGCTGATCATCTGTACCAAATATGCTCTCTATGGTGATCAGTCCCCTCGGTAGTTTTTTGGTCTTTAGCTAGATCACCTGGTCACCATATTGCTCTTGCAATATCGATTGACTTCTGTTAGCATAATCTACCTCATCTTGCAAAAAATTTACAATTTGCTTGTCATTTTCAAATACTTGCTAGCTTATGACGTTATAAAGCACAGCAGGCCTCACAACAAATTTTATATGCTGATTTTAATTTTGTTTGACATTCTGGGGAATGTCAAATTGAGCACCAACTATGGCCAATCTATCAGCATCCTTCTTTTTCAGCCTGGGAATGACCTAAATATTGAAGGCCTCAAAGTCTTCAATTAGGTCCCAAACCCTCTGTTTGTATGACTTTAACAAGTCATTCCTTAAAGTACTGAGAGATCTTATTTGGTGAACAACCATCTCACTATCACCAAATACTTGCAAAACTTTTATTCCTCTTTTTTGAGCCAACTCTATACCCTAAATCAAGGCTTCATACTCAGCTATATTGTTAGTACAACTGAACTGTAATCTAAACGAAGAGAAATAATTTTCCTTTTGGGGTGAAATTAGTAGAACCCCAGCACCTACTCCATTTCTGCTTCTGGAGCCATCAGAAAATATTTGCCACATCCCACTTGGATCTGCTATTGTTTTTTCAATATTAGGGATGACCACATCATCTTCATGGATACAATAAGTACCCAACCCTATTTCCTCTATATGGGTAGGAGTGTCAAATTGAAAATAGTTTGCCCACTCATCAAGTAATATGTCAGGGATCTCCTCCACTGGAGTGACAGCCTCATGCCTACTGATATTGTCATCCTCCTCTAATTCATGGATTGTACAATTCATATTGGTGAGATTAGGGGAGTGGGGCTCTATATGGCCATTGGCAATAGGCTCAGCTTTGATGGTTACTTTGGTGCTATACCTAGTTCTAAATAACATGTGGGACCAATCAGAGGATACCATACCCACGTATTTTGGCTGTAAAGTCCCTAGATAGGCATATGCTGAAGTAGGTTGGGAGATCAATGACTAAAATATCTTGGGAAACAGAGCAACTAGGGCATGCATGTAAAGTGAGTTTTAAATCTTTAATAACACCCACTGTGTTAACAACGGTACCATATATTTGTACTACCCCTTTGATCACAGGCTCCTACTCTATACCGAACTTGTCAGCTATATCCTTAGGCATGATAGAGGTACCTGCCCCAAAGTTTATCATACAATTGTGTAACAATTTTTTACCAATAATTAAAGAAACATATAATGGAGGGGGCTTACTGGTTTTGCTTGTGCTTGCTTCCTCCTTTTCTGGTTGGCATAGGCTTGTTGGGATAGTGGCCTTTTCTTTTGTTGCCTCTACAACAAGCTGGTTGAAGCTCATTAAAGCTTCCTTCAACAAATCTCTTTGTGCTAGAATCAACAGAGTGTCCCACATTGTGACAATCAACAGAGTGTCCCACATTGTGACACTTATATTGGTCTTTTTTATTTGATCAATAATGCTAAAGGGGATTTGATTGCCCATCATTGACACATTGGGAACAATAGGGTTGATTTTTTCCTGCACGACTGCCTAATTTTGCTCTTCGACCCGAGTCTGCTAGAGCAACACTAAAACTTTCTACCCAACAGAACAATCTACATGTCCAACAAGAATACTGGTCATCATCCCCTCATTCGATGCCATTTGAGATGTATGGGAAGAGGATGTTTGTTGTAGCAACACTACAGGTATTAAGGCATCCTCAATGGCTCTTCTCTTGGCCCTTGTGTTGTGTGCTATTGGGCTTGCACTTTGATTAACACCACATAAATCATCTCATGTCTAATTCATCAAGGTAGCATTGTTTTGCATTTGTTCTTGTTCTCCCACCATCTCTTGACTGGAACCAACTTGCTTCTCTAAAGGAACAAATTTTGATCATGTGATTGATTACATGGATAACACCAATCATTATTCTGAGCCAAGTTGTTTTGTATGGGTACAAGAGGCCTAGAGGTACTAGCAACATTAGGATGCACATGATTCAATGGTTTGATGTAGCTGGGCTAATTCTACCTTTGTACATTACCCTGATATGGTGGTCTGTTCTACTAGTAATTCTAATTGAATGGATGATACGTTTGGATAGGTTGTTGATATGGCCTGTTAGGTTGTGTGGGATGTCTTCTTGCCAACACTAGTTCATTGCTCAAATTTCTAATTAGAACATCTTTCTTATCTTATTTCTCCACTGTAGGAGTAATTAGGGGAGCAATAGGGCTGACTGTGGTAGGAATTGGTGCCATAGTAGACTGAATAATAGGGGCCTCTAGAAATAAAGGCATTGGTGGCGTTGGAGCGATTTTTCCAGCCTGAATCAGGCAATTTTCTACCCTGATTGATGTATCATATGTATCAAGTAATATAGTTCCTCCCGTGGATTGAATCATGACAACAATGTCAGGATTCAAAGATCTCTAATAGTAAATGAATGTTGTATTTGGGGAGGATTTCACCAACAATGGGATTTTGTCTCATGTCTTTTGGAATCTATAATTAAAGTCCATATATTCATGGGGGGCTCTCTTGATTGTAGCTAACTGCTCCATGAGTGACAGGTGGTCACTCTTGTCTTCAAAATGATGGCACAGTCTAGTGCCCAGATCATCCCAATTATGAATGGAATTGGCTGAGAGACCCCTATACCATTGCAAGGCTTTTCCCTTGAATGAAGAGGCTAGGAATCTTACTGCCACATTGTCAGCAGTGACCTTGTGGACAGAGCAGACACTGGCGATGTCTTGAATGTGCTCAGTAGGGGTAGTAGAGTTTTCACCAGTAAAGATTGGTATAGCCTTTAAGGCTGAGGTGGGGATATCATCATATTGGGCTAGGTTCAATGGACTACCCCCATTAAAAGCAACAAATTGAAGATTCCTTGCCATAATTTAGATGTTTAAATTGATTCTAGGTATGTGCAAGGTTCTTCTACAATACTGAAACCTAACTTGAAATCTAACTAGAGGGGGAGTGGACTGAGCTCTTGATGGAGATGGTTCTGCACTCCTACTTGCCCTCACAAGAGACCTAGATAGCCTGCTTCTTCTTCTTGATTCATTAAAAGAAAGCTCAATAAATTGAGGATTGCCTCTAGAAGATGATCTTATCTGCACTCCAGGCATGACATTTTGAATATTCTGGATACTGGATCAGCAGAGTCGCCATGTGATTGAATGCTTCCCCAACAGAAAATAAAACTGAGAATAGCACCAAATCCTTAGCTCAGCTCCTACTCAAAGTGGAGGGTCCCACCGGTCATGCCAGAAACTGTTGTCATGTGAAATTGCACCCTGCTTGAAGCTAGTTCAAGCACTCTAATGACACAATGGGACTGATCTCAAGGTGTGGGACCTTGCTGATGAGATCAGACCTCTAGAGAAGGTTGGTTCCTCTTTTTGACCTTAAGGCCCAGAGAATGAACTAAATCTAGTGCTAATAATTGCAAGGGGAAAAGGGATAGAGGAATGCAAAAAATAAAAGAAGGTGATGCACCAGATTGGGGATGTTCAGCTACAACTGACTCAACACAGTGATAACCTCAAAACTGAAAAGAACTCACACAGACTCATATTAATCCCGACAGAGGCCAGAACAAAAAAATGGAGGTATGAAAGAGACTGTTTTGTCCACAATACACAGCTCACATTAATAAAAAATGGACACATTGCAAGAATAATGAGAGAGGCAAAAATATCAGTTTGTATTGATTATAGAGGCCAAATAGCCATTACAAAAGAGGGAGAATTATGCAGAAGAAATAGACACAGAATAATCAATTAAATTCATAGTTGAACTATCAATTGGAGACGCCAAAGGCTCAGAGTTGAGCACAATGCATCAAATCCAACTGGTTCATGCAATTACATTACACAGGCCTAGTCACAAGCATTTTCCAACCTGTATAATAGCCCAGAAGAATAACTAAAAGAAATACATTACATTCTATTGTATATATAACAATTTCATTCTCATTTTGCTATAGTGGGTGCTGGGATTGGTCAATTAACCCAGGACAGGCCCATGTTTCCTTAAATTTCTAACCCTGAAGATTTGCTAAAAAGCCTGCGGATTGGGACAAAGGCCATGCTTCTGATAGGCTTGCAACTTGCAGAAGAAGATTGTTTGCATGAATGGGTGTTAGGCACATTTATGAGGAAGGGCCTGTAGATCTGTTTTGTCCCTGCAAATCCATATTTTGTACAACAACATTGAAAGCTTCCACTATTTTAACTGCCTGTAACTAATTTTTTCCTATGGAATTGAATGCTAGGGTACCTCCTTGCTTTAAAAAAGGCATGATTTCAGGGGTCTCCAAGCTCTTATAGCACTTAAATCCCCTATTTTCTCCAAAGAATCATCCATTTTCATTATTTCCTTCTTTATTTTGCCCATCGACAAATCCTCTGCATTCTAAACTTTTTGTCTCTTTTTTCAACATCTTTACCCTCAGTTGGCAAAGTCTATGTTTCTTGAACTATTCTTTGTCTCCATCTTTGGCCTTATCAGCAAAGTGTTACTTTTCAGAACTATTCTGGCTTGTCTTTTTGCCTAATCGACAAAAGAATCTTTTCGTGAACTTTTCTTGGTTGTCTCTATCTTGCCTCATCAGGAAAATTGGGCCTTCTTGAACCATGGCCTCCCTATCAACAAAACATGACTTTGCCAAACCATGGTGTTTGTTCCTTCTCTTCACCTTTATCAGTGATTTCCCCTTTGTAGAACTTAGCCACCTTTCTCCTTTATCATCAAAAAGTCACTTTGCCAAACTTGATCACTTCTCCCTTCTTCTCTATCGGTGAATCGCCTTATCGGTGAACTTGAGGAACTTTAAACTTTTGTGAAGTTCGTACTTTTGCTAATTTCTTGATAAGGCTTCTTTTCCTTTGCCTTAGCCAATTTTCATGCCTTATCTGCGAAATATCAAACTTTCATGCCTTATCAACAAAACATCCCTTTACCGAACCATTTCACCTACCGATGTCTTCATTCTCATTTTGCCTTACTGGAAAAATCCCTGCCGGTGAAACCTTAAAACCTCAAACTCACCGTGTCTTAGCCAAATTTCTTTCAATTGGCCCACTTGCCCATTTACGAACCTTCTCCTACCTTGCCTATTCCCTTTGTCGGCAAAGTCGTCGATCGATGAACTTAAGGTTCATCGAACCATACGTTTGCCGACAAGGCAAACATTCACTTCTCCTTGCCTTAGCCAACTTTGAAGACATTCTGCTCACTTGGCCCTTTGTCGGTGAATCGTCGAATCGGTGAACTTGTGAAATTTTAAACTTTTGTAAAGTTTGTGAAACATGAAAATCACTGACAAAGAAAAGAGCTTTCCTTCTTGCCTTAATCGAAATTAGAGTTTTCTTCTCTTTGTCGGTGAATCGGCCAATAGACGAACTAGCCGGTTCGCAAACCTGGACTTTTGTCGATAAAGGCCAAAAGGGCCCTAAAAGCTAAGCCAAGAACTTAGATTTTTCTAGGTTTTTTTGGGTTTTCTGCAAGGATTCTTCACAGGGATTTTTGGGGATTTTTGCAAGGGATATCATTGAATTTTGAAGGATATCAGGTTTACCTCCTTCTATTTGAGCTTTCTCTGATCAAATTTTTCTGATAGAAGGAGGGATTCTGGAATATTTTGGGCTAGGCAAAATATGACAACATGAATATCTCACCTTCAAAATTGGGTTCTTTGTCCCATTTTTTGACCATTTTACCATTTATAAATGAAATCCAGTAAAATTGGTTGCTTTTTCCACTTCTTTTGAGCTTTTTCCAAGGATTTGATTTGAGGTCTCTTTTGATCTATACCTTTTTTTATTCCAACATTTGGAAAATTGTTTAAAATTTTCAAATAAATTTTCTTCTTCTATTAAGTTGGCCATCTCCTTAAAATTTTGTGCCTCTTTTTTTAAGAAATATCGTCTTTTATTTTCTTCTTGTTTTTGTAATTGTTCCATTAACTTTTTATATTTCCTTACCACTATGTCATGCTCACCTTTATTCCAGGGTACTCACTTTCTTTTTCACTTTCATCTACTTCTTCTATTATCTACTTCTTTTTATTTGTGTCTATCCCTCTATAGGTTATTACTACAACTCTATTCTCTTTTTTCTTAAATTTCTCAATAGCTTCTTTACTCAGTTGTTCCTTTCTTTCTTTATATTATTATTCTAATAATTCCTCTTTTGTCATAGGAGGTTCTCCCACTTCATGTTTAGATTTTGTATTCATTTTCTTACATCTCCTAACATTTAATCTTTCTTTCTTGAGTATTTTCATCAATATCTTAGCACCACGTACTGTATTAGGATCCAAGAGTTCTTCACTCCTTATTCTAGGTACCAATCCATTTTCATAAAATTGCACTGTTTTGGGGCAATTGAATGCGTTGTGTGAGTTATCATTAAAAAATCCACAACTTAATTTTTCTTCATTCTTCCTACTCCTATGTTCATTTACATAATGACCTATTTATCACAGTAATAGTAGGTTGATCTTTGACTTCTTCCTCTACCTCGACCACCTCTATAATTGTTGTGGTAGCCTCCTCTACCATATCCCTGGGAATAATAATAATTATAGCTAGTAGACGGCTCCTTAATTTGTATCTGGGGCACCTCATGGCTCATATTATTAATTTGTCATTGGTTTCTCCTCCATGCTAATTTTTGGTAGCCATGTGTTGTTTATCCATTTAATGTGGTTGTGGGCAATCCTTATGCCTTGGGCATTCCTCTATCTATAGAAGATTCCTCCCTATTCATTCCTCTAACTAGTCATTTGTAGCCTTCTTCCAATAATATGTGGCAATCATTTATTACATGTTTATCCCATTGTTTGCATATTCCACAATAGAAACTTACTATTCTTCCTAGGCCTTTTTCAAATCCTACCCATAGTGTAGCTACGATTTTCATACCTTCTATCATTGGACATTCATTTCTTAGGTGTACCTCTCTACTACAATAAGTACACTAAATATTGGTCCCTTTGGCTAAGGGAGAAGTCTCACTCTTCTCATCTTTTGCCAAACTTTTTTATTTTAATTTCAATTTTAACTTCTCTTTTCCTCATTCCCACAAGAGTCATTTCTCTAATATTGGGCTTCCATTGTAGTTACTAACTCTACCACTTCATTATAAGTGTTGAAAACTCTTCCATATACCACAACACTAATGTGCAATTTTAAATCAAATACAAAACATTCTATCCTTCTCTATTAAAGGTTCTTCTAATTTTTAAACCATAATTTTAAAATGTTAGTCGTATTCTTTCACTAAATCAAACTTTCCTTGTGTCATTTCTCTCATTTTTCTCGCACTTTCAGTCAAAGCATCAAGTGAACGAAAATTTATCAAAAATAGATCACATATTTCTTTCCATTTCTTGTCATGTTTTAGACACACCTTGATATGCCATTTCAAAGCTTCATATCTAAGTATTTCTACAAATTCATACAACCAAATGTGGTCCTCATCTATGCCAACTCTATTCCAATGGGATTCCAACATGAATAGATGCTCACTTTCATCTTTGGTGTCCTTATTGAACAAAATAAGTTTAGTCTTGTTGCGGTCATCCTCATAGAAGTTGAAGTTGTTTTTAATTTCTCTTTTTGTAGTTTAAGGCTTATCCTGCCTCCTAACTTCTCTTCTTTTCTTGGTGTCTAACTCCATTATTAACTAGTAAATCTGATGAAGTCAAATCATGCACTCTACTCAATAGATCAGGGTATCCCTTATCAAGCGACCCACTAATTATAAGGTGCTACATTTTCAATGTCAAACCAAGGGGTGTATCTTCTAAGATGGTACCTGTATTGTATGTATAGCTAAAGAATTCCAAGTGTTGGGATACTATGGTTGTGTATAGCTGGTAAATGATGTTATTTGTAAACTAGATAAGGAAATACTAAAAATGAGAAAACTATTTTATAAAATTTGAATCCAACTGTATTAACTACTTCCTAACTGAAACAGAGTAATAATCTGAAATGTAATCAAGCAAATCTAGTTTTGAGATCTAATTTAGATTACATGAATTTATTGCTAACAGGTTATAGTCTACCTCAAGTGGGCCCTTTCTTGGAGTGACTGTATCCTTTTCTCTTATCAACTATTTAATCAACTCATTCAATCTCATTACCATATCCAAAATTAAAACAACTATATTGAAAACTATTTTTATTGATTACAACTAGCTAATACATTCTTGAGAAAATCCAACTATCCTAGATTATTTGGATGAAAACAATATATACATATCCAGTAACAGTTTGTACATTAATGAAGACTAAAAACCAATCAACCCACTTCTCATGATACAGGGAAAGGGCTCTTTATTTTTAGAAAAGTAAAACTATATTAGAAAACTAGAACTTGGAACAATCAAAGAGGAGTATTCTAATTAGGACTGTAATACAAGCAAACTAACTGAAAGACATAAGAATAGTTATATTTGACTTATCCAATCTTCCACATGTTCTTGGCTAAAAGAGGGATGCTTGCCAACTATTACTCATTCTCTCCTTGTTACATCTGGAACTTGTTCCTATTATCAAAGGGAAGGCTAGTTGTTGCTGGACATCTATAGATAGCTATGTGCCTTGCTGCAGGAACTAGGCCCCTTTGGCTATAGGAAGTGAACTCTTTAGCTATAGGGAACTGATCCTTTGCTGCACGAACCTACAATCTTGGTTGCAGGTTATTATCCTTGATTGCTACAGGAAAGGGTTAGTCCAATAAGAAAATCCTCATTCACTAAGTAAGATTATTGTAAAAAAAATTAATCATACCACATTATGCTTAAAAACATCTACTTTAACATATAGACATCCATTAAAATATAATACACATAATATAGTGTCTTGTCCAAATATTAATTAGAGTTTCTGCTTAAAAGGTGGAAATGTCTATAGCAATATGGATTTTAAAACAGGAAAGATGGAGACTAAAAGAGATAATTATGACACTCATCACTACCCTCTAGCTTAAGATCTTGCTTGTCCCCAAGCAATTATGGTCGTGTATCATACATAAAGGCTAGGTCTCTAAAATCATATGGTATTGTGTGCCCTTCTCTTTTCTTTAGGTAGAACCCTTTTTACCCCTGGATTCACTCCCATCTGGCATTCTATCCCTTTGCAGTGTAGATTTTGTTTCCTCGCCAACGTGCAATGGGAAACCAGAGAATTAGTGGCTAGAAGGTGAGTGGTAGCCATGCAAGTTCATTTGATTTGGCCAAGTTGATGTAGTGATGTCCCTTTCTTACAACTGCATGATAATTGTACATTGAATGTGTTTCTTTTCTTCACAGCTCCACTGTAAGCTCTTGCCACCTACACTTACTGAACTCGAATGCTTCTTTCCCAATCTTTCTCAATACTTCTTGATACATTGAATGAATAGATTGCTGATCCTGGAGGATTTTTGTGACCACTATTGGTTTCTCTATTAGAGACAACCATTTAGTTAAGACCTCATCGGGGTCTATTGCTTCCCCTCTGATTTTCAATGAAATGGACTTTTCTTGTTCTTTATTTTTTTGCATCTGCAATCCCTTTTTCTGTTCATTCTGAATAAAAGATGTTAATTCCTTGATATGCACATCCCCTAAATATAAAATTGGATTCCAACTCAACTCACAGGGAATAGCCATATCATGTAGGTAGAATTCATAGAACTGGTTATGTAGCTCAATAGTGGATGCCTGATAAATTTTGAAGAAATTGCTAGGTATATCAAGTCTATAGGGAAGATCATAGAAAAATTGCATGAATTGGAAACTCAATAATTGCTTTTTCAAAAATAAAGCATATTCCCTGGTAGGAGGTCTGCACTGAATAATTTGATTTGTTAGGTCTATTAGCTTCTCGATCTTTGCTTTCAACTTATTATTTTCCACATTATTTTCTTCTAGTTCCTTGGTAAACCTCTGCTCCATTTCCTTCTTCTCTTCCTTCCATTTCCTTCTCATGAATTGTATCTTCTCATCTCTCTTCTAGAGAAATAGCTCAAGAAAGGGACCATTGGTTTGAGTGGCTACAAATTGTAGTGTCTTAGGAGTGGTTGATGTAGAGGGAACATCATGTCTTGAGTGACCAAGACTGTCAATCCCTTTATTTTCCCTTGTTATTTGTCAATCTCCTCTGCTGCTAACTGAGCTAGCTTATCCAATTCATTTTCCTTCTATTTATAGGCCCTGAGTTGCTTCTCTAATTGTTTAATCCTCTTTAGGGAAGTCTACAACTCATCCCCTGCTTCTATTTCCATGGGGATTGAATCTCTGTTAATTTCCAAACTAGAAAATTTTGAGGAAGAAGGGGTTGATTCCCCAACTTAATAAAACTCTAGGTTGCTGGGTGTATAAGATTGGTCACTGTAAACAAACATCTCCTCCCCTTGGGAGTTGGTGTCAGTCTCCAGAAATACTACATGTGAAGCTGATACAGTAGCCTCAGTAGTTACTCCCTAAGTTTTAAGACGTCTAGAACACCTTGGCCATTATTGTGTGGGAGTTGGATCAACCATCTATTTCTTTTTACTTAGTTTGTGGGAAGAAGGAGATGCTTTCTATTTTCTTTCAGGAGTAGAAGAAGGAGTAGTGGTAATGGTATGCTGATGAAGTGAAATGGAAGTGTTTCATCTATTTCACACACATGTTTAGATGTTTCAGGCATAGGTTTAGAAGTCTCAAACACATGTGATGCTACATGCACATATAGAAATGCTGCAAGATCTTTAGAAGATGCTACATGATCCTTGGAGGGTTCTGCATGAGCCTAGGAAGAGGTTACATGGCCAGGTGGAGGTGTTGCATGCTTAGTAGAAACTATTGCATACTTCTAAGATGTGGTTGCATGCTTAGCATAAACTACTGCATTCTCCTAAGATGTGGCTGCATACTCAGTAGAAACTGTTACATGCTCCTCTTCCATAATTTCTTCCCTATCTTCCTAAATGTTTTATGATTGTGGAATCTGAGTCTGCCTCACTCTAATTTTTTGACCATGTGGCCCTTCATCTGGCCTATTTTTATATTATTCAGACTCAAAAACTTTTGCCATGACACATCAGGAAATTGCTCGTTCAAACTTTTCTTTACTAACAACTGAATAAGACAATGGTGAGATAATGCAACCATTGCACTCTTTTGATACTCTTTTGCTATTCTTTTTAGTAAATTAAACAAAAAATTGGGAACATTTACTTATCTTCCATCACGAAGGTGACTCATTAACTTGAAATGTAAAATATAAGGAAATTTTTTTCTATCTTTGCATGTAATATGCTTGATGATGTAGGTTTCCGTTTGAGCCCACCAGGATGGAAATGACAGACATTTGGTCCTTTGTGATGAGTATTGAAATTGTTCCTCTGCTTCTGTAAACTCATTGCAAGCTACTATTGTATTCCCTCTTCCCATAAAATTCTCTCTAGTTGCACGAAGCTCTATAGCTTCCACTATGGCAGCTTTCGTAGCATTCACCCTTAGCCCCTTTATCAATGCTTCACCATTATTTAAGGTTTGTGCAAATTTAGATGCAATTGCATCATTATACCCTTCTAGCCTCTAAAAATAGTCCATCTAGCCCACCTACTAGAAGATAGGGAGGCATTCCTTATCATTCAAAAGTGATGTATGATCCATGGGTTCCCTTCTCACCAAATCACCCCCCATTCTATATTCTATATTATCTATGAATATTTCCCAATTATGTAGACAAATTCCTCTTTACCTCTATACTTACTATTGTTGCTTCAAGCACTTGTGACTACTAAGATAGGGTTTTTTCTTGTTTGTGATATTGTGAGCTAACAAATTGTAGTTTTTTGAACAAAATGTAGGCAGTATTCAAGTTTTAGTTCAAATCTGTTGCATGTGTAGTATATGTATAGGTGATAATATAGGTTACGAGGATGGCATGGTAGATAATGTTGTGGCTGACAAGATTTTTTTTCACCCCCAACTAAGTTGGTCATGTGTCCTTACATGACAGAAAGGGTAAGGAAGTAAAGGAGATGATGGTAAGGGAAGTTAAAAGTAATGGACAAAATCACGATACTAAATGTAAAATATAATAATAAAACTTATAGTTAAAAGTAATCATTATTCAAACTAAATGAGAATGAAAGTTGTTACATAATCTTACAAGTGGTAGGAGGAGTGAAGTGGTGCTTTTGAATGATGTAGACCGGTGATGGTGGTGCTGATTGTATGTTGATATGAGCATACTCTTTATTGATGTATTGTCATGATGACATGACAATGTGATGACGACGATATCAAAAGGACACTGTAGGTGCATTTATTGATGGTGACGACATGATTATCTACAAAGGAGCTATAAGAAATTAGGAAGTAGAGACTACAGGCAGCTGGAATGGAGGTGTTGCAGGAAACTCTGCTACAAAAGCTGTAGGAAGCTCACAATAGACGCTGCAGGAAGATCATGACCAATTTTGCAGGAAGCTCACCATAGATGTTGTAGGAACCCCCTGAGAGGAGTTTGCAAGAGTCATTAAACATTTCTACACTGAAGCTCTGAAGGGCAGTAGATGGCCTTGCAAGATTTATTGTGGAAATACAAATACGGTGAACAATGCCTAGAAATGGTTTTCACTTTTTTTTTTGAAAAAGGGATTGGAGTCATACACGTGGGTCATCAATGTTTGACCCTATTCAATCATCCTTTGATGTTGTAGATAGAGAATCTGGTGACGAATGTGAAAATAATGATCTTGTAATAGAAATTTCAATAGTAACTACAAGTAGAGATGATGTAGGACACTTGACAATGGCTGCAGGAGTAGATGTTGTAGGACACCCGTCAGTGGCTGCAAGAGCAGGAGTAGATGCTATAGGACACTCGACAGTGGCTGCAAGAGAAAATGTTGCATGACATTCAACATTGGTTGTAGGTGTTGTCCCATTGGTTTGTATTAATTGTTGAAGGAAATCATCTTTATTCAATGAATTCTTATATATCTTTAGGCGATGACCGTTGACCATTACTGAAAATCTAACATGATCAATCATGGTCAATTTGACCGCACCATTGGAGTAAACTTCTTCAATCTCATAGGGGCCCAACCATTGAGTTTGTAGTTTCCCCTTATAATCCTTGTACCTAGAATCATATAATAAGGCCCAATCACCTTTTTGGAACTGCTTATTTTTTATGAAATGGTCATGCCATTTGATCCTTTACTTCTGCATAATCTCTGTATGGTGAACTGCTTGTTGTCTCAATTCATCTAAAACATTAAGATACATGAGTCATTCTTGTTGTGCTACAGAAAGATCCATCCCAAGTTGGATTGATGTTCTCAAATTCTTGTATTCAAATTCAATGGGAAGTATAACCTTTATGCCATAAACCAATTCATAGGGTGCAAACCCTATTGTTGTTTTCCATGTGGTTCGGTATGCCCAGACTACTTTAGGTAAGCAAGCTGCCCAATCCTTGCAATGTAATACTACAATCTTTGTCAATATAGTCTCTATTTTCCTGTTTGTAACTTCAATCTAACCATTTTATTGTGGATGGTAAGCGCTGAATTTCTTGTGCTTGACATCATATTCTTTAATGAGATTTGCAATCAACTCATATGTAAATTATGGTCCTTGGTCAGTGAATATTTCTCTGGGTACCCTATAGAGTGTAAAAATCTCTTCATATAGAAATGTTGCTACCTTACTATCTCTTGCATATTATAAGGCTTTAACTTCAACCTATTTTGTCAAATAATCTATACATACTAGTATATATTCCTTTCAGTTTGAAGGAGGATCTATTGGGACAATAAAGTTGATGCCCCATTTGTCAAAAGGTGCCAACACCAGTTGATGCTGCAAAGGCATTTCATCACTCCTTATTGGATGGCCCATTTGCTAACATCGGTCACATCTTCATGTATACTAGACTACATCTTTGTTACATAATGTTGGCCAATAGTAGCCAGTTGTCAAAACCTTGAGTGTTGTTCTTTCGGTTGCAAATTGCCCTCCATAGGGCTCATCATGACATGCTCGTGAGATATCAAAAAATTCATCTTCACAGATACACCTGCGCATCACATTATGAGGTCTTGTGTAGAAGAGAAAACTTGCTATCCATGAATAAGGAAGGTTTTTCTCCACCAAGTTACATTTTTCCCTTGGTAAGAGATGTGGATGTGTTCTTCCTCCAACCAAATAGTTAGCTATGTCTTCATACCAAGGGGTGTGCATAGTCAATGCAAACAAGTGGTAGTTCAGGAAAGAGTCATCAATAATTCGACCATTTGCAGTAATAGTTTGGAAAGAAAATCAGCAACTACATTTGCTTTTCCAAGTTTGTCCACAATGGTTTGTCAAATTCTTGTAACAATAATAACCATATAACAAGCCGCCCACTAACCACTGGTTTATTCATTAGGTACTTAATTGCTACGTGGTTAGTGTGGACAAAAATTGGATAACCTATAATGTAATGTCGAAACTTGTTGATAGCATAAATTATAGCTAGCATTTCTTTCTTAGTGATAGTATAATTAAGCTTAGCTACTTGGAGGTTTTTGTTGACATAGTAAATATAATATTCCAATGTACCTTCTTTTTCTCCTAGTACAACCCCTATAGCAAAATCAGAGGCATTTGTATGAATATGGAAAGGAATGGTCCAATTTGGTCCTCTTAACACATGTGTCATTGTCAGGGAGTTCTTAAGAGCCTAAAAGGATTCTTGGCAAGCTATTGTCCATTCAAATTCAACATCCTTAGAAAGCAAGACAAACAAGGGTGCTGCTATTTTACTAAAATCCTTAATAAACCTTCGATAATAGCCTGCATGGCCAAGAAAACTCCTCACATCTTTTTGTTTTTGTGGAATAAGTCTTGATAATATCAATTTTGTTAGGGTCTACTTGAATACCCCTTTATGACAAATAGTGACCTAGGACCACGCCCTCCTCCATCATCATATAACATTTTTCATTGCTAAGGGATAGATTGTGATCTTAACATCTCTGTAGCAACTTATTAAGATTTTCCAATGCCTCCTCATATGTATTGCCATAGTTTATGAAGTCATCCATATAAACTTCCATGCATTCATGGGCAAGATCATAAAAGATGTTCAACACAACCCTCTTAAATGTGGTGGGGGCATTACATAATCCAAATGGAAGAACCAAGTAGGCATAAGTACCCCAAGGATAAGTAGAATTTGTTTTGTCTTAGTCCTCTGGTGCTATTTTGATCTGATTGTAGCAATTGTAACCATCCAGAAAAGAAAAGTATTTCTTTCCAACCAAGGAGTCCAGGACTTGATCAATAAAGGGAAGAGGATAATGGTCTTTCCTAGTGGATGCATTAAGTTCTCTATAGTCAACACATACACACCACTTTGCTCCCTTCTTAGGTATTATAACCAATGGAGAGACCCACTGACTATCTGATATGGGAGAAATGAATCCAATATCCAAGATCTTTTGTAATTCATTGTTTACGATCTCTCAGACAACAAGATTCATCGTCCTTTGAGGTTGCCTAATGGATCTACAGTATTCCCTAATGTATATCTGATGCATATAGAGATTTTGATCTATACCTCTCATATCATGGTAATCCCAAGCGAAGGCTGTCTTGTGAACCTGCAACATAGAAATTAACCCAGATTGTTGTTGCATGGTCAGCTAGTTATTAACATTGAGTGTTTTCCCAGGTGACATTTCTACTTGGATGGTTAATGATATAACATAGGCAACATCCATATATGATGTTTTAAGGCTATGGGTGTGGGGCAACAAATGATGAAACATACAGGAAATAGAAACATAAGCTGGTGTATGTGTTGCAGGAAGAATACTATGAAGTGGGCAGGATAGGCATACTAAGCAACAAGTTTTATGAGGGTCTATCCCATATTTTTTTGCATTTATATGTTGGAGAGGACTATATCATCATCTTGTATTTGAATTAATGGGCTTCATTTAATTGTCATTAATGTCTGGAGGGAATATTGGTCATTATCTTCAGGATCTAGATAGACAGGTTGGTCTGAGTCAACAAAGGGTTGTGCTGGCGAATAAATAATTAATTTCTTAGTGACTTTTCCATTGGAAATAATCATGTCTCTGACTTGCAGCCAATAAAAGCATCAGTTGTTGCCAACTATGGTCTCCCTAATATGACTAGATATTCCCCAGGTTAGCTTTTGGCTGCAGGACCATAAAATATGCAGGATATTCCTAAGAGTCAAGCATGATAACCAAGTCTTCAATGACCCCTTCTAGTTTAACTATTGACCTATCTGCTAATTGCAACACTGTAGGTGTAGGTCTTAGGTCAACAAGTTGCAGATTTTTCATGGTTTCCTTGGTCATGACGTTTATGGAAGCACCTAGATCAATTAAGGTATTTCTTATAAGGGTTCCATTGATGTGCATATCCACCAGTAGACTGCCAGTGTCTGTGTACTTGGGGTTAACTATGTTGCCCAACATGATATCAACAAGTTGTCCAATCACTTGAACATTTTGTAGGTCTTTATGCTTCCTTCCTAGTTTCCTTAAACACGACTCTCTCACAATTTTAGTTTAAATGGGCAAATCATTAATAGCATGGAATAGGGGAATTTTAACATAGACATTTTTTAATTACCCAAGGAAATCAAATTTAGACTCAGGTTCATAATTTTGAGTATTTAGTCTCTCGAGGAATTGAGGTTCTTTGCCCTTATTTCTTTCTTTTGGTTGAGGTTTCTCAGAGTGCTCACTCTGTGAATGAAAATTAACATCACTAGAAGGTTTCTCATCTGGGAGTTCCATGATAAGTGGAGAGATTGGTCCAAGGAGAATTTTTCTTAAATGTAGTTGAACATCACTGACCTTGACTGTATAATTCAAGTACTGGAAGGTCTCGTTAGAATAAGCCTGTTGAAAATGCTTGTTCTTAGGATTTGGTGCAAGTTAAGTAGGCAATTGAGTTGCTCTTGGTGGATTAGGGGCAAATGTAGTAGTGTTTGGCATAATAGCTGGTTGCTGAGGCAAAGCCTACTATGGCTACGAGTAACTAGTGTTTGGATTCTGCCAAGGTTGATTCCCCCTCCATTCTCGTTTCCATAAGTTTTTAGGTGGCTGCCACTATTGGCTATGGGCTTGAGATTGGTATGGTTGTTGTGTCCATCCTCCTTATTATGGGCCCTAGCCAGGTGGTGACAAGGTTGACCAAGGTTGAGGTGGTACATTATTCCACAGTACATTATACCAATTAGGAGTGTTTGAAGAGGAACCTAGAAATGAAGCATTATAAGATAAAAGGATCTAGAGGAATACCTTGTCTTTGTTACCACATCTTGTGCTAGGCTAGGTAAAATACTTAGATTTCTTCTTCTTCCAAAGTTATAAATTCTGGTCACTTCTGCCTGTCTTTGGTTATGCTGGCCACCCTTTTGCATTTGCATTCCATTTTCTTAGGGCAACAGTGGGAAGAAAACTTAGATAATGCTACTTCTACTTCTTCATGTTTCTTCTTTGCATGCAATGTATCTAGTTGTGTTTCCATATGATTAATGATGTCTCACTTCATGTCTTTGAGAAGACTACTGATTTCCAACCTGGAAACACCAGCAGCTACTTTCGTGGTTGACATTGATCTTAGACTACATGAATTCTTCATGGTTAAGCATGAGTAGTTTCTACATATCTGGAAAACTTCATCGAATGGAAGTCTAGAAATATCACTGCCTCTAATCAGGTCTAAGGCATCCATGCATTCTTCATCAATTCCTCGAAAAAATATAATCTTGATAGAATTTGGAGATAGTCTACTTTGTTGAGTTTTCTGCAGGCAAAACAAGAATTTTTCCATAGTCCTCCAAGGGTTCCTCCTCATTCTGCGTAATTATAAAAATATCAACTCCTCTCATGTCTTAGCCTTTGCAGTAATCCTTGTATTTATTGAGGAATCTTTCTTTCATGGTTTTCTAGTCAGGTATTGTATCTCTTCCTAGTCCCATAAACCACCTCAAGGCAACATCCTTGATTGTAGCTGGAAACATTTTCAGGTGGTGTCCATTAGTTGTATAATCATAACTTTAAAAAAGGACATCAAATTCAAACTAGAAAGTATCCAGGTCCTCTATAATGAGACCATGAAAGTTAGGAAGGGCAGAAGGGGAAATATTCTTCATAGCAGCATGCCTAGTTTGATCAGTGATGAGAAATTGGAAAGTTGTAGTTTCTGGTGGTGGTTTAGCTCTTGCGTCACCCATGGTGGAATTTTGAATTAGGCTACAGGTGGAATAAAGAGGGATTTGAGAAGGAAGTTCATTTGATCCTTGACTTGAAATAACTAATGGAGGTGCTTTGAGAATTGAGGGTTCAATTGATTGTTTTCCTTTTCTGTCTTCGCCTGGCTCTGTTACCACTTCTTGGTTATGAATTACAGGAATAAATCACCCAAGGGGATCTCTCCTCTGATGCATGTAATGATGTTTAAGCAAGTAATTTCCTTCCTTCACAATGTTAGTTGATAATTTTGATATTAGGTTGATGTCTAATAGTCCTAAATGCTAAAAATACAATTTATATACTAGGAAAACAAGGAAAGTAATTAAAAACCCAAAAACTCTAAAACTTGGCACCATCCCCGACAATGGTGCCAAAAAATGTCTAACTCCATTATTAACTAGTAAATCTAATCTAGTGAAAGCATGCACTCTACTCAACAAATTAGGGTATACTTATCAAGCGACTCACTAGTTATAAGGTGATACGTTTACAATATCAAACCAGGGGGCATATCTTCTTAGATAGTACATGTACTATATGTACAACTAATGAATTCCAGGTGTTGGGATATTATGGTTGTTTATAGCTAGTAAATGATGTTATTTGCAAACTAGATAAGGAAATACTGAAAACGAGAAAACTATTTTTATAAAATCTGAAGCCAACCGCATTAACTACATCCTAACTGAAACAAAGTAATAATCTAAAATGTAATCAAGAAAATCTAGTTTTGAGATCTAATTCAAATTACATGAATTTAATGCTAACAAGTGACAGTCTACCTCAAGTGAGCCCTTGCTTGGAGTCACTGTGTCCTTTTCTCTTATCAACTATTTAATCAGCTCATTCAATCACATTATCATATCTAAAAGTAAAACAACTATATTGAAAACTCTGTTTTTATTGATTGCAACTAGCTAATACATTCTTGAGAAAATTCAACTATCATAGATTCACTATATGAAAATAATATATGCATATCTAGTGACAGTTCATACATTAACGAAGACTAACAACCAATCAGACAACTTCCCATGATATAGGGGAAGGGCTCTTTATTTTTAGAAAAGTAAAATTGTATTAGGAAACTAGAACTTGGAACAATCAAAGAGGAGTATTCCAATTAGGATTGTAATATAGGAAAACTAACTGAAAGACATAAGAATAGTTACATTGAACTTATCCAATCTTCCACATGTTCTTGGCTAAAAGAGGGATACTTGACAATAGTTACTCATTCTCTCCTTTTTACTTTTGGAACTCATTCCCATTGTCAAAGGGAAGGATGGCTATTGCAGGATAGTTGTAGGTAGCTACATGCCTTGCTACAAGAACTGTTGTCCTATTTTACCTTCTGACCAAATAGCCAAAGGATCCATGATCCTAGTGTTCCCACCTTTTGAAATGTAAGAGAAAATCATCCAAAATGGCTAAGTCCCAAAAATCCTAAGTTTTCCTTGTGTTTTTAGTATTTTTAGAGTTTCAGAGTTTGGGCTTCTCCTCTTCGTCATGCCATGTTTGTCAGCCCCAAACTCCGCCTTGGTCGCTTGTATTCAGCTAAGTCTTTTGGAGTGCAGAGGTCGGGAGTTCTCTCTTCCGCGTTCTTCCTTTGGAAGGTGGAAGGAAGTGTTGCAAGTATGTGCCTAATCGGTGTTGTCATTGATGTCAACATAGCTATGTTGTCATTGGTGTCAATTGTGCTCTTACCTTGTTGAGGATATTGAGAAAATTAGCCCCTCCAGTGATAACAATGTGTTGTAGTAGAAACAGTGCATTACATGCAGAAGAACAGTCCAGAAGAATGCTCTGCATTTTTTGTAGAATAAATATCTTTGCCTGCGGATTGGAAGTTATTTAGAAGCCTGTCTGAAGATGTTATATTCCAAGATTGAACTTCTAAAATGAAGATTTGAGTAAGTTGTGTTCACCAATTTGAAAATTATTTTTCCTGTATGTTTGGTAGTGATAGGGAGAAAGTGTTTTGCTCCGCATTGAAGTATTTTGGTCTGTGGGTCTGGAATTAAGTCAGTGATGATGTTAAGTGCCTTCAAATGCAATGGTTTGTGATTTGGTGGTCTGCAAGCTATCCTTTACTCATGACAGTGGCTAACAGTGTTGTTCCTGTACTCCAGTTTGAAGAATCTTATTGATAGAGTGATTAGAGATCGTGCGGTTGTTCCTAGTGATTACAATGTGTTTGTGGATGTCTTCTGATCATGCTCCTACATTCCGATTGGTCTGCAAGGTGTAATTCAGATCGTGCATGAAGCGTGTTCTTGAGAATACTTGTGTTAACATCAATTTTAGCCAAGTTGGATGTTGACATGTCTTGCGATTACACTTTGAAGATTGTGATAGCGTATTGTGGCATGGAAGATTGTGTTTGAGTCCTAGCTAAGGCGTAGTGTGATCCACATACATCTTTACATATTTTCCTTAGCTTAATTTGTATTAGTTTCAAACCTATTTTATGTATAATTGTAATGTCGACCTTAGAGATTGATCCAATGGTTGATGAGTGTAATGTCAACCTTGATGCACTTTCCAAGGTTGATGAATTGTATAAAAGCATGTAATGAAGCTGCGAAAAAGTGTGTGTGTGTTGCGAATATGAAGAGATAAGTGTGAAGGTGTGAAAGAGCATAGCAAAGTTGTTTTATTGTGCTTCAATGGAACTGAACCCTGACATGGAGTAGATGCTGTTGAATCATTTCACCCCTTTTGGTAGTGAGCCACCCATAGGTAGTGAGCCATTCTTTGCAGTGAGCAATTTGGGCAGTGAGCCTCTATTTTTTGGTATTGATATAACTTATATATTTCTGTGGGCTAACACCCACCATGGTTTTTCCCTTTTAGGGTTTTCCATGTAAAAATCTAGTGTCTTCTGTGTTAATTATGTTATTGTGTTGAGCTTCTCATTTTACGCTTTCATGGTTAAATCTAAATATAAGTAATTGATAAGTTGATGTTCATAATTGGTTAAAAGTTTTAGGACAACTAATTCACCCCCCCTCTCAGTTGTCTGGTGTAGTCTAACAATTGGTATTACAGCCAAGTTCCTTAGAAGAAAGCCTACCAGCATGAGGAAGATCTAGGATGTCTTATAAGAAGGAAGCTCCACATTTTGATGGGATAAATTATGCTCTTTGGAAGGTACGAATGAAAAACCATCTCCTCTGTCTTGGTTATAAAGTATGGCTAGCTACACAATCACAATTTGTCATGTCTGAAGGTGGCTTGACAACTGAGGATGATATCAAAGAATATGAGTTGGATGTCAAAGCAAAGGATGCTATGTTAAGTTCCTTAAGTGACTCAGTGTTGACAAAAGTTGTGGACCTTGAATCTACAAATGAGGTATGGGAGAAGCTAAAAAATCTGTATGAAGGAGATGATTCTGTAAGAGAAGCTAAGCTATAGAGCCTGAAAGTAAAATATGAGGGTTTGAAGATGAATGAAGATGAAAACATAACAACCATTATGCAAAGAGTTGATGAACTTGTCACCAGAATAAAAGGTATGGGAGGAACTCTCAGTGATAAGGAATTTGTGATGAAAATTCTCAGATCACTACCAAAGTCCTATAGTCACAAGGTAGCTACTATTGAAGAATTTATGACCGTGAAAACTATTGACAGAGATCAGTTACTTGGAAAGCTTACAACATTTGAGATAAGGGAATTTGGTGATGCCCTGCCAAAAGTTGAATCTGTTGGCAATTAAGGTGTCGCAACCTTGGTAATTCCTTGTATTTATTATTTGTAATGTATTTATTTTATTAGCCTATGATGTAATTAAGTTGCACATCCTATTTTGTCATTTAGTGTGAAGTGGCACGATGAGTTGTCACTCCAGTTGTAAGGTGACTAGGATGGTCAACCCACTCCATATTGGATATAGGCATCCCATATTGTGGTAGAGGTTTTTTTTCTATGTGTCGGCATCTTGAGCAGTGTGTAAGGAATTATGATGCGTAACGGTCATGACAGATTCTATGACGCGTAAGAGTCGTAAATAGAAGATCCTATGACAAGTGAGGACATGTGTCGAAGAGCATCTTTGAGGAAGGCATCTTTGGGCTCCCAAGGGAGGTTATGACATGTTGTAAGAGGAATATGCTATTTTTAGTTAGTGTATGATAGATTCTCTTACAGTTGTAAGTGTTGTTAGTTATGACAGATTCTATGAAGACTGTAAGGTGCATCAGAGCATCTGTCATAGCCTATCTTGGGACTAGGTGCCCACTTTACGATGGGTTGATATGACAAGTGTAAAATACATGTTGTGATGATGGATAAGTGTCCTTAGGTGTGGATTTTGGTCCATGAGGCCAAGATGAACGCCCATCTCAAGAAGGTTCCATTTTTGCCTTGTAAACTCTATTTAAACAAGTGTTTGGATGGGAGATGAATAGTGAAATTGATAGGTATTGTTATGCCACTGGAATATCTCCAGATATGAGTGTCGAAGACTCCTGAGAAGACTTGCATTGCAAGTGTGTTGTAAACATTCTTTGTTTTGATAATACATTGTGCAGGTTTTGGAGTGTGGGGTTTTTCACCCGAAGGGGTTTTCCCCATGCTCTCTCTCTCTCTCTCTCTCTCTCTCTCTCTCTCTCTCTCTCTCTCTCTCTCTCCATGTGTATGTGTATTGCTGCAATATCTCTATTATTGTGTTAACATCACTATAATTGTAAAGGTTGAAAAGAATTTGCATATATCTCTCCGCATTAGATTAGTGTAGGAAGCAATTTCTGCACACCTAGCTTCCTTTCACTTGGTATCAGAGCTTGATCACCTTTGGTCCTAGTTGTTGGGTAGGGCTTTTTTGAGCTGATTTTAGATTGAGTGGGAGTCTATGCAAAGTATTCTAAAATCTTGTTGCAGGAAGGAGACGGTAGACACATTAGGAAGAGTGGAGGTGGAGAAGTTTAAGGATACCAATTTCAAGTTATGGAAACTTAAGATGGAAGACATGCTTGTTGATCGAGATCTATGGGAAGCAATTTCTAGTGTAAAACTAGTGGCAATGTTGCAAGATGATTGGGATCTCAAGGATTGGAAAGCTAAGGGTCTTGTGAGACTTTATTTGGCTGACTTTGTCTTGTTAAATGTCCATGAGGAGAAAACTGTGAAGGAGCTATCGAAGAAACTTGGTGATGTTTATCAAGCTAAATCCATGGTAAACAAGTTATTCCTACGGAAGAAGCTATATTCTCTGAGGATGGAAGATGGAGGATCCATTCCAGACCATCTAAATGCCTTTAACATGCTAGTTGCACAAATAACATCTGTTGGTGTGAAAATGGAGGAGGATCGATGTATGACCTTGCTTAGTTCTTTGCCAGATTTGTGGGATAATCTTGTTATGGCCATCGGGAGTACCACATTGACTTTCAAAATGGATGAAGTGGTGTCTTTGCTGTTATCTGAAGAGATGCAGAGAAAGTCATTCGAGTCAGCCAAAGAGGCTCTTGCGGTTCATGGAAGACCCAATGAGAAAGGGAAAAAGAAGGACAAGAAAGCTAAGAAGGGTAGATCCAAATCCTGTGGGAGATCCAAATCTCCTGAAAAGTCTAAGGCTCTCTATTGGAACTATGGTAGATCTAGGCATTTCTGAAAGAAATGCAAAAAGAAGAAAAAAGAAGAAAAAGAACGTCAGATTCAGATTCTGACAAGTCACAAGATGATGGTGATGCTTTCATCGCAGCCTTAGCCACCCATGCATCTGATGATGTGTGGCTTATTGATTCTGGTGCATCTTTCCACATGACCTCGCATCGAGACTGGTTTACAAAGTATGAAGAGTTCGCTGGTGGAAGAGTGTACCTTGGTGATGATTCTCATCTAAAGATAGTTGGCCATGGAAGAGTCACAATCTGATTCCCTAATGGACGAGTGAAGGGGATCTTTGGGGTCATGCACATCCCAGGCTTGGCACGGAACCTGCTCTCTATAAGTAAGTTGAATTATGCAGGTGTACAAGTTGTCTTTTCGAAAGAAGGATGCAAGATGACTAGAGGAGCTATGGTGCTTGCGAAGGGTACTCGGAGAGGTACTTTGTTTCAGTTGGAGGCATGCATTTCACAATGCAATAGTTCTTCTGACTCAAAGAAAAGAGTTGCAGTCACTTCATCCCCACCATTGGAACCAAAAGTGAAAAGATCTGTTGTATCAAATTCTGATGGTAATGCATTTTGGATACCTAAGAGTGCTCATGGTTTGGAAGTTAAGCTTCCTGCTGAGAAGATAATGTTATGACATAAGAGACTTGGCCACATTGGTGAGAAGAGTCTTAGAACCCTAAAAAATAAAAACGTCATTGAGGGGTTAGATGATTGTAATCTCAATTTTGACTTTCATGAACATTGTATATATGGAAAGCAAAACCGTGTTCAATTTTACTCAAGTTCTCATAAGTCTTCTAGGGTATTGGATCTTATTCATTTTGATGTGTTTGGTCCATTTAATGTTCCTTTGATCTCTAAATCTGTATATTTTGTATCTTTCATAGATTATTACAGTAGAAGGACATGGATTTATTTTCTTAAAAGAAAATCTAAAGTCTTAGTCGGTTCAAAGAATTTAAAGCTTTTGTTGAGAATCAGACTAGTAAAAATATTAAGTTTTTGAGAACTAACAATGGTGGTGAGTTATGTTCCACAAAATTTGATAAGTTCTGTAAAGAACATGGGATTGAAAGACATAAGACAACTACATACACCCCGCAACAAAATGGAGTTATAGAGAGGATGAACAGGACACTGATGGAGAAGGCTAGGAGTATGCTTAGTGGAGCTGACCACGAACAAAAGTTTTGGGCTGAAGTTGTTGCCATTGCTTGCTACCTGGTAGAAAGTTCTCCTACATCAGCTCTTGTTGGTAAGACACCCATGGAGGCGTTGTTTGGTAAGAAGCCTTCAATAAGACATCTTTGTGTTTTTGGTTGTAAGGCATATGCTCATGTGCCTAGGGAGAAGAGGTCAAAATTGGAGAACAAGGCTGTTAAGTGTATCTTCATTGGCTATGGTGTCGGTGTGAAAGGATACAAACTTTGGGATCCTGTGGTTGAAAAAGTGTTGTATAGAACAAGTGTTATTTTCAGAGAGCTAACACCTTCTTCCATTGTTCTACAGCCAGAAGAGAAAGAAAAAAAAGAGGATGTGGTTCAGTTTCCCACTACCCCTGAGAAGACTGAACCGACAAACCCTGTGAGACCTAATGATGAGGAGAGTTCTAGCAGCTCTGAAAGCTCAGAAGAAGAAGAAGAACCTCAACCTCAGCCTTTGAGGAGGTCTACATGAACAAGGAAGCAACCTGATAGGTTTGGTTATTCACTGCTTGATTCTATTTGTGCTTTTGCCTTGCTTACTAGCACTGATGAGCCTATAACTATGACAGAGGCTATGGGCATGAAAGGTACAGGTTCCTAGAAGGAGGCCATTGAAGATGAGATGGCTTCTATGGAGAAGAATAAAACTTGGGACTTGGTGCCTTTGCCTAAAGGATGAAAACCCGTTGGCTGTAAATGGGTGTTTAAGAAGAAATTCGGTGCAGATGGCAGTGTTGAAAAGTACAAGGCTAGATTGGTTGCGAAGTGGTACTCACAAGTGGAGGGAATTGATTATGGTGAAATTTTCTCTCCCATTGCAAAGATGACATCTATTCAGTTCCTTTTATCTCTTGCAGCAGCTTATGAATTAGAGGTGGAACAGATAGATGTGAAGAAAACATTCCTTCATGGTGATTTAGAGGAAGAGATTTACACGTCACAGCTAGAGCATTACATAGAAAAAAGGTAAAGAAAATTTGGTTTGCAAGATCAAGAAGTCTTTGTATGGTTTGAAGCAATCTCCTAGGATGTGGTATATGAAATTTGATCCCTTTGTGTTGTCCATTGGATTTCTAAGGTCGAAATCAGATCATTGTGTGTATTACAAATTTGACAATGATCGCATTCTCATAATTGCATTGTATGTTGATGATATGGTGTTAATTGGGAATGGTAAGAATATAATTTTTGATTTGAAGTCTTAATTGTCAACACAGTTTGAGATGAAAAACTTAGGGGTAGCCAGGTACATTCTAGGAATGGAAATCAGAAGGGACAGAGCAAACATAAAAATTTGGTTAAGCCAGAGTAAGTATGTGAAGACCGTGTTGGATAGATTTAGAATGGCAGATTGTAGACCATTGTGTG